>CAJQUN010000143.1:950667-1552757 GCA_907163345.1 Haberlea rhodopensis | reverse complement strand
TCAAAGGCATTCCTTTTCTTTCATTATTTCATTTTTTGACAATAACTTTCACAAAATAAGTCAATGATTCAATGAATTTCCTAGTGCCATTTGAATGAAATACATCATACTCCCTTAAAAGGTAGGGATTAAAAGCATATTTAAGCTAAAAGGGTAGGATGATAAGCTAGTCAAGGAATGTTGAATGGGGTCTTTAGTATGCTTAGCATACTACCATTCTTTTACATTAAGCTCAAAAAGGGTACTAGTGATTGATTTTCTTTACAGGTAGGCTTGAAAGGCTCAAACGCATCAAAGATTGTCTATATCACTTTCATGTTCGCAAGTAGTCTAGACATACGCCTCAAAGAGCATGTAGTTAAGTTCTAGCATGTATTAGAGACTTCTTAAGACTATCACAAAGTTCACACAATCTTCACTAAGCTATGCACACTTCACAAGCCATGACAATAATGTGCTCAAAATATTCTACTACTAATTAAAGTAAACTTTGCATAGAGTTCAAAGTGTTCCAAGGTTAACAATTCACCTATGTTCAAAAGCATGCATGATATCAATTAGGTTTCATCATGGGCTAGTGAATCTAAGCAGTGTTCATTACTAACTATGAGCTCAAAATTTTCAAATTTTGATTTTTTTTTGTATTTTGTATAGAAAGAAAAACAATAACACACTACTAATCCCTCCCCCATACTTAAATCGTACATTGTCCCCAATGTAAGACAAAAATACAAGAAAAGAGAATCTAACTACTAAAGCAAAAATAAATAAATAAAAGGGAGAAAGGAAACTAACTCCCCTTGGGTTGCCTCCCAAGCAGCGCCTCTGTTTAACGTCGGTGGCCCGACGCCGTTCTCTCGCTTAAGGCGATGCCTATTCGCCTTGCACCTCTTGGAGGGTTTTTGTCTTTTCACTATGTCGCCTTCTTCCAAAGAAGAGCAGTTGAGGTCGATCAAGATCTACCTCGTGGCATCCTTTAACTGTTGTCCCCTATGCTCGCCTTTGGAATCCCATTCTGGTGAGATTCCTTGTTATCCACCTCAATCTCTGTTTGTTGTTCAAGTATTGATGGACTCAGTACCATCGTTGCTGGAGTTTCTACCTCTTTGCCACTGTCCAAGGTGTTGTCTTCGAAAAAATAGTCCCAAGGATCCATTTCAACACAGTACTCTATCGCCGACTCCTCTTCCACATCACTTGATTCATCTAAGTATTCAACATAGCTCTCAGTTGGAAACTTACCTTGCGGAGTTGTAGGATATACAAGCTCCTTTTCTTCTATTGGCACATGTATCTCCACTTCTAGCTCGGGTGGCATCAGTACCACCTTCTCCATAGTCTCCTCTTCTTCATCACTCCATGATTCGAATGCAATCATGGTCTCCTTTTGTGCTGCTATCCGATCGGCTGATCTTATTATTTGCTCCATTTGGTTACCCAAATTCTGAGTGCTAGCCCTGAATTCCTGTGTGAAATTGCAAAGTACTATCATTAAGTTTTGAAAGAAGATCCTCTAAAGACTCACCAGGGGTATGGTATTGAGGTTGTTGCGGCCATGGCGAATATTGTGGTATGTATGGCGGTAGATAGGACTGCATGTAAGGTGGAGGTGGGCTCATCCATTGATTGTCATAGTTGAGATTGGGATGATCACTCCAACTTGAGTTGTATGTTCTTTGTTCACTCCCTACGCCAAGTTGGTGCACAAGATACGCCAATTCGTCTAGTCGCCTATAGTCCTCCATGAAAAGATCCAATTTTAAGAAATCAACCTGTAAGCACGAACAAACAAGAGTAGCGGTGTGGGGGGGAAAGAAAGAAATTAAACGAAAGAGAAAAAAAAAAAACAGAAAATATTAACACAAAAATATACAACGCCTCCCCGGCAACGGCGCCAAAATTTGGTAGCGCTTATCGTGTACGCCCAAATTAACCCCACTCAATCCTCAAGATTGATAACAATATGTAGTAGGTGAGTAGGGATCGATCCCACGAGGAGGTGTGAATCTTTGTGTTAATGAAAATCAAAACAAAAGAATAATAAAGGATGGGGTTGTGAGGTTGAATTATACTAATGAAAATTAAAAACAAAGATTAACTAATGAAAGCGATTCTTGGTATCGGTCGACTCTTCCTTGGAATTATCATCTATTTCATCGATTCACAAAAGACTCAATTTTTCATATGAATATTCATCGTTGGACGTTTAATCCAATAATCAAAGTCCTATCTCACCTTACGTGTAGTTAAGTAGCCCAAGCGTTCTAGTTTAACCCTTATCAAACAATCAATCAAAATACAAGCGATTAGATTTAAATTGATGATAGCATATGAACTAGTGAGATCGATGAAGCTAAACAACATAATCCAAGCGTCTATGTTTAATCTAGTCAAGTGTTCTTCCTAAGAATTTAACAAACTCACAAGCGGAATTTAATTAATCTTAGTTGCTTCGTAAATTGGAGGGATCAAACGATTCCGTATTTGATATCTAATTTAGCGTTAGATTTCATGCAAGTTATTAGGTTGTCAATCCAATAAACAAACACAACAATCAAATCAATAAAATCAGAAAAACTCTTGATACTCAATAAAATTGATAATTAAAGCGTAAGAATCTCCCCAAGATAAATAAATCCAAGGATTTGTCTTCCTCAACCAAGAATTAAAACTAGCTAGACATAATCTAAGATAAAGCAATAAATAAAAGCAAGGGAAAGAATACTAATCCGATCTCCGCTCGTCGAGGTGTCAATCCCGCCTTCGCTTCGATCTTCGTAGCCGTCTTCAACAAAAATTGAGAGAGAAATTATAAAACTATCCTAAACTACTCTACCCTAACTATCTAGATGGTTCAAAGGTCTGATTTTCGTGCATATATGTATAGGGAGGCTGATGGAGTAGGTTAGAATCCATGTGGGAAGGAAAGAAATCAAGTTTTACACTTTCCAAAAGTCTTCTGGCGTAATTACGCGTAGAATGGCGTAGCTACGCCTACACATGCCGTAGCCTTGGCGTAATTACGCCTAATAATGGCGTAATTACGCCTGTCATCAATTTTTCTGGCGAGTTTCGTATTTTGGCCATAACTTTCACATACGAACTCCGAATTTGACGAGTCAGCTGTCCACGCGAAGATAACTCGAAGTTCTACAACTTTTCTATGGACCACATTTCCAAAAAGTGGCTCGAACATATAGAAATTTGAGGAGAAAGAAGCAACATGTGTCTTATATTCTGGTTTTTTCCTCTTTTCTTCAACTTTATTGCTTCTTTTCATCATTTTAGCTTGATTTCTTCACCTTTCCCTACATTTACACAAATATACGATTAGGTAGCATATGTATCAATTTATCCATCAAAATATACCAAATCGTAGACAATTAAGCGCAATAGATGTGTCTATTTCTAGTCACATCAGCCCCTTCACTCGTTCCCGGGTTCTCATAACCACTGCTCTGATACCACTAATGTAGGGTCTTCCTACCTTAACATCCTCTTAATACCCAAATTATGGATAAACATGCATTAATAAACTCTTAGGGTTTCGATTGTAGCTTTGCGCTAATAAGATTACAGGCCAAAATAAAAATTTCACGAGCTAATTAATTTCATTCTCAATAATGAATGTTAAAGTATAGATTTACACTACTCCTAGAGTAGAGACTATCAAAATCCTGTATCCTATAAGCGTCTTGCTCCTTTTAGCCCACTGCCTCAACCCGCCCCTAGGCCCTTCGATCCAAAAGCGTACCTACAGGAACAACCCATCATGAGCATATACATCGTTACTTACATCATAAGGCAATGACATATAAATAAATGCATGAAAATAATTGGTAAGTGTTATTCCCTAGTTAATCGCATTAACCCTCTTTGGTTGTCCCTGTTTCATAGCCATGCATATAATCATTATTCTTGACTTGAATGATTAAAATCATTATCTTATAAATATCACCATCTTATAACATCATCATCATATAAGCATCATCCATTTTATAAATATTCATCATCTTATAATATCTCATCATATAAGCATCATCATCTTATAGCATCATCATCTTTAAACATCATCATCATATAAGCATCATCATCTTATAGCATCATCATCTGATAACATCATCATCTTATAACATCATCATCATATAAGCATCATCATCTTATAGCATCATCATCTTATAACACCATCATCTTATAACATCATCATCAATAAACATCATCATCTTATAACATCATCATCATATAAGCATCATCATCTTATAGCATCGTCATCTTATAACATCATCATCATATAAGTATCATCATCTTATAGCATCATCATCTTATAACATCATCATCTTATACATCATCATCATATAAGCATCATCATCTATAGCATCGTCATCTTATAACATCATCATCATATAAGCATCATCATCTTATAGCATCATCATCTTATAACATCATCATCTTATACATCATCATCATATAACATCATCATCATATAAGCATCTCATCTTATAGAATCATCATATTATAAATATAACAGTAAATGTACGAAATCATAGTTAAGTAAACATGCTGGTTATTCGTCAGCTTCTTTTTGTTGACCCTGATTCACATTCGTGCATATGGGCATCTTACCCCATCGTATGGCATCTTACCATATCATAATATCGCGTGGCATCTTACCACGTGGGCGTCTTACCCAATCGTATGGCATCTTACCATATCATAACATCGGTGTGGCGATCTACCACGTGGGCGTCTTACCCAATCGTATGGTCTCTTACCATATCATAACATCGTATCATTATATAGGCACATATAAACATCATCGTTACTGATCATAATCATCCTCAATAGACATCATATCCTCTTCACTCATCATAAACATCTTAAATACATATACGATTATTGCATAGTCATAGTGTAAGAATATGTTACCGCCCGATGCCCGTACGCGTCTTACGTTCCTTAATTCCCAAAAGTGGAGAAATCGGAGAGCTTTATCTCCTTGAGGTTGTGGGTACTTGGGATGGTTCTACATAACCATACAAATCAATATTAGAAGCTAAACAATAGCCAAATACCAAAAATTCATCAAAAATCATCATTTTCCATGTTTTAGACAGTGGCGATCGATCGCTACTTGAGGCGATCGATCGCCTCGTTCTTTTGCCTTGAGGAGATCGATCGCTTAATTTTAGGCGATCGATCGCCTGCTACATGAAATGGCTACTGGCCTTTGGCGATCGATCGCCTCATTTCAGGCGATCGATCGCCACCTGCTGGTGCGCGATTTTTCGCCATGTTTGAGCATTTTCCAAGCTCAATCCCATACCATACAAACCCAAACTTTCCAACAACACTAACATCATCATAACTCACGAAAACCCACATAAAACACTTCAAAAATCATACCCCAACAACATACAACACATACCCAAACAAACCCACATAAATCACTTCAAAATCATCCCATTTCAAATCCAAACTTCATAAAAACTTTAGGAAGGGTTTCATACCTCTTGAAGACTCCAAATCTTGACAAGAATCACACAAACATAAGTTTTGTGGAACTTTCCTTCTCCTTCCTTGGAGGATTTCGAAAATGGGGAATGGGAAGGGTTTTGGGAATGAATTAGGGATTTTAGAGGGAAAGGGTAAAGTGAGGGGAAGGAGGGTATAGTGGAGTATATGGTTTAATTAAATTAAACTTGTACCCATTAATTAACATGATGTATAAAATACCCAACATGGTATTTTAAAAGCATTTACAAAAATGCATTAAACTTCCACTAAATCATGTTTTCCTCATAATTGACAATCAATACCATTAAATCATGTTAACACTTCATTACCCATCACATAATCAATTACCATGATAAATAATCACATAACCATCATTAATGCCCAAATTGCATATGATTAATTTTGGGGCATCACAGGAGTCACAATTGGAATTGTGGGATATAGTTAGTGAAGTAACACTACTATATTGATTTTATCTCCTAGAGAGATTTGGATTGTACTGTCATGGTGACAGCTGGTATCGGTCGTGGGTTGATTGTAATCAGCCATGGTGAGCATTACTGGTGTTAGATCGAGTAATGGATTTCTTACCTTCGGTGAGACGTTCGAGGAGACGTCTCTGTGGAAATGCTCGAGATTGTGGAGTACTATGGTATTAGTACAGAGCATCATTAGGATGAGTTTGCATGGCGTATATGGGTTTCTATTTGGTAATAGTGGCTTTGATGTACTATTCTGAACGAGTTGCGTATTTTTGGTTCTGAGATATGTTTTGGTAAATATATCCAGGTTTTCCGAACGGTGGTTTGAGGTTGGAGGGTCATGGGTTCATGACACTTTCCTTGTGACGTAGGCGGTATTGATATACCTACCGATTGGGAATCTTTGGGAGATTCTATGAGTCGGTTTGTGTGGTGTTGATGTTGGAATCACATCATTGGTCGTTGGTCTGTCAATCATTATTCTCTGTGAGGTGAGAATAGCTGGGGATTGACAGCTGGTTTTGGGACTTTGGGTATGATTGGAGATACCTAAGTCTATTGCATTGAGTATGCATGTTGTGTTGGTACTTAGGCATGTATGCCGGTGTAGGTATACGAATGCCAGCATTTTCTTGGTCCTCGTCGAGCATCGAATTTATATGCTTTGATGAATGAATCTCCGATGAGAGATTGTGGCACCTTGAGAGTGGTAATCTCAATGACACGCTGTATTCTGAAGAATGATCGTGAGGTCTGATTGACTCCCTTGAGGAGGGATTGTCGTGTGTTGAGGCCTTGGTAAGTCATTTTTGACTAATTTGTTAACGTCCCTGTGTTAGGATTGTTGAATCCTAGGGTAAACGAGGGATGGCTATGTGTCGGATCTATTAGGTGTCGTGGTTGACACGTGTGGCGGAAATGCAATTGATTTTCTTGCATGTCCTTTTGGAAACTTGAGACCTTGTAGAGTCTCGATGTTGTGTTTGGACCAAGATGTGATTTCTTGGAACATACGGATGTAGACATCTTTGGACATTTGTTTTGTGCTGATCGGTGTCCGTGGGTCGCCCGATCCGAGTTGCAAAGTGATGCAACTACTCTGTTGATGGAGATGGATTTGGAGAGCGGAGGTAAGTACATTGTAGTGTACTGGTGGTTTCCTTGGTAACGATGTATGTTTAACATCGTAGGCTAAATCGTAGAGATATCATCGAGGCGATATCTATTTTGGAATTGCGAATGATTCGTTTGATTAGCAGTTATGGTTGGCTGACTGCTTTTGAGATGGTTAGCATTGGGGTGTGCTGATGTTCTGTCGCGATTGTGATGGTTTGGGAGGTTTATCCCATTCCAGGTTTTGGTGTGAGTTCGGTATCCTTGCGGTTGGTGTGTCATTCATGACATGTTCATGATTCGACGATGTGAATACGTGGACTTTGTGATCTCGGCAATACATGGAGTACGCCGTGCAAATTTTGAGGACGAAATTTTATTAGTGGGGGATAATTGTGATGCCCGGGGATTAATGGTGTTAATCCCGGTGTAGTAATAATCCTTAATGGATTTTAGTGGTGGCAATTATGAATTAATTGCGGTTTTGGGACTCCCGAGGATTTTAAATCCGGTTTATGGAGTCGTTGGATCCAAGGGATGAGATTGTATTCCATCGTGGCGATAACCTTGGAATTTTATTTTGGTGGAATCTGGGGTCCGGAGTACTTTGTACTGGGTGCTGATGATGGAATTTGAGTTGGAGAGATAATTATTGAAAACATATGGTTTTTAATGAATCATGATGTATTTGTGGAGGTAATGGTATTTTGGAGCCTTTGGGCTATATATACCAAGTGGACTCGGTATTTTGTCATTATACGAAAACCCTCCCCTCTCTCCTCTCTCTCTCGCACGCCTTCTTCCCCGCAAACCCCTTCATTTCTCCCTTGGAGGAAAATGGCTTGAAGCTTGGCTCGGGAGCCGGAATTTCTCGAAGATAATTTGGTAATCTCCTTCCCCTAGCTTTTATATTCGTATTCATTGTAATTTTGAGGTGTTTGGTTGAGTTTAGAATTGGTTTGGGTTTTGGGAGATTTTGTAAAATCTTGAAATCTTGTGGGTTTTGTTTTAAAATGGTTTATAACCCTTGTTGAGTGTACTAGGGTATTTGTATGTGGTTATTTTTGAGTTGGAGGAAGTTTGGGTTTGAATGGTGAAGGATTTTAAGCTTTTATAAATGGTGATTTTTAGGTTCGCGCAGCGACCGATCGATCTGTAGCATCTTACCGATCGATCGGTGCAAGTGCGTAGCGTTGGGTGATTATTTCAGTATTTACCGATCAATCGGTATAAGCGACCGATCGATCGGTGGGTGGCTAGCGATCGATCGGTAGCTTGGACCGATCGATCGGTGCAAAGTCGTAGCTAAAATCGGATTTATGAACAGTTACCGATCGATCGGTAATGGTGACCGATCGATCGGTAGTGCAATTGTGTAAAATTGTATTTTGGGTTCTCCCTCGGGTTTTGGGGAGCGACTATCGACCATTTACTATTTAATCATCGTGTTGGGATGATTGGGGTCGGATTTCATGCTTGTGCATATGAATTTGGGATTACTCATTGATTATGAATTATTGATTTGTGTTTAGCACATTTCTTCATCGGACCTCGGGACTGAGGCAGTGTTTGGACTTGAACTACGGAATTATATGGTATGTATAACGTACGAGCATAGCCATTTATTATAATTGCAATTGTTGAGTGCATGATACACTGTATTGCAATAAATCTATATGGAAATGCATGGTATATGGTATTAGCAATAAACGGATAATGAAATACATGGTTTATGGTAATTGCTACAAATGGATATATATGCATTGGGAAATATATGGTGCCGCTTTTGAGCTAGCAATGATTGGATGTTGTCGCCTTTGAGCGAACATCGATTATGACGCCACTGCTGTTGAGCATGCGTGAGAATGAAATGCCGCTGTTGTAGAGCGAGCAATGAAATAGAACTATGGAACCATAAGTGAGATATATGGAATATATGTAATCATTGTTTAATGATTTGGTATTATTGATTATGATATTGGTATATGGCAAATGGATTTGTTAATCAATGTAATGATTAACTGGCATTTGGGAATTTGATGGTTTCAGCTATTTTGAGAACAGGGACGGTATAGGGAATCCCGGATGAGGATGATATCATCCAGGGAGTATCTATTATATTTCGTAGCATTTACATTTTTGTAAATTATGAATTGTATTATTGTGATTATTGTATTTGGGATATCGGTAAGCTCACCCCGTGTGGGGGCTGTCTCTGTTGGGGCAGGTGATTAGGTACGTCGATGGCTTTGGAGTTGAGCTCGAGCTATGGAATGGAGCTGATTCCAGGGATCAAAGTACCAGTGACGGTATTGAGCACGGAGTTTTATACATTTGATACACATACTTATTCGATGCTCGCATGTGAGCACTATTATGTGTATATGGTATGTATAAAAAGGAAATGGCCTTTCTCTCTTCATTTATGAGTAGTATGCAATTATTTATTGAATTGCTAAATGAACTGAGAGCATGTTAGTGTGTTATAATGGTGCATGATATGTATGTGGACTTGGTCGGGGGAAATTAGACATTATATGGAATGTAACGAAATTTTATTATTGGCATGATTTGGCTATGATGGCAAGTGGTTTTTCCCCTACATGTATGATTGTATGCACTACTGTCATGGATTTATACACTAATAACGGGTTAAGGGCACGGGGGTCCCTACAGGTCCCGTGATCGATCGTGGGGATGTTGGCGATCGATCGCAGGAGGCAGTAATTTTGTCACATTTTCTAGAGGCTGGCGATCAATCACCATCCAATGAACGATCAATCGCCAGGCCAAATTTTTGTGAAAAATATTTTGTTGTTGAGATGTCGACATATGCTTTGCCCGGGTCTTTTATGTGATTAATTATCATAACTGGATGATATATATGAAGATTGAGTATGTGCTTGAATATGTGAATGTGTGCACGTAATTGAATGTGAATTATTGATTGTGTGTAGCGAATAATTCACCAGATCTCGGGGAGAAGGCCCGGAGTGGCTCTTGCAATTGGACTATAAGGTACGTGTGACGTATGAGCATAGGTAAAAGTGTTATTGTTGTGTGAATGGATGATGTATTCATGTTATGTTTTGAATACGTGGAGACATACAAGTAGTGAATAATTGTAATTATTGATTAATGTGTTGTCAAGTATCGAGGGCACCAACAAATGGTGCTATGAATTATTGTAATGCCGCTATTGAGAGTGCGTTGGATTGTGATGCTGCTACTGTTGAGCGTGCATGGTGATATGATAAGTTTGATAATTGAGGAATATGTGTGAAAGGGAGCAAAGTGTTGCATGTGATGTGAGTCACCTCTTGAATCCGAAAAGGGAGCAAAGTGTTGCATTTGATGTGAGTCACCTCTTGAGTCCGAAAGGAGCAATGTGCTACATACATGTGAGTCATCTATGGAGTCCAAAAAGGGAGCAAAGTGCTGCATGTGATCTGAGTCACCTCTTGAGTCCGAAAGGAGCAAAGTGCTACATACATATGAGTAACCTCTTGAGTCCAAAAAGGGAGCAAAGTGATGCATCTGATGTGAGTCACCTCTTGAGCCTGAAAGGAGCAAAGTGCTACATACATATGAGTCACTTCTTGAGTCCAAAAAGGGAGAAAAGTGCTTAATGTGATGTGAGTGATGTGACTAGAAATAGACACATCTACTACGCTTAATTGTCTACGATTTGGTATATTTGATGGATAATTTGATACATATGCTACCTAATCGTATATTTGTGTAATTGTAGGTGAAATTGAAGAAATCAAGCTTACTAAGGCGAATAAGGATCAAGAAATGTATTGGAGTTGTCAAGGGATCAAAGTAGACCAAGAAAAATGCATAAAACTTGTATGAGGTGCTCGATCAATCGCCCAGAAGAGCTAGATCGATCGAGCAGAAGAGCTCGATGAATCGAGAGAGGCAGGAAATTCTCGATCGATCGAGAGAAGTGCTCGATCGATCGAGAGACCAGAATCCTCAAAAATTAGGAAACTCGATTTTTACCATCTTGGATAGATTTTTACCTAATATATCCGATTCTCACCCTATTTACTCAAATTTGGGGACCTTAAATTAGAGAGCCTTCATTATTATTCACACTTTACATTAGATTTTGAGAATATAGAAATTTCTCTCAAACTTTTGAAGAACGACTCGAAGAACGAAGACGAAAGTGACGCTTCGGAATCGTGCTTCTCTTTAGTAATTCTTTCTTTTCCTATTAATTTAATGTTTTCTAGAATAGTTTTGATTGTTTTTAATTTAGTTATGAGTAGCTAAACTGTAAGACCCCGTTATCTATACAAGATACTAAGGTGCAATTAAGAGAACTAATCATTCATAAATCAAAGTATTAGGTCGTGTTGATAATCCTGAGCTTAAGAGATTACAGTACCAAAAGTTCAAAAAAGAATTATACATATTCCTAACAAAATGTTACTAAACTATAGTCTTACTCTACACTTTGTAGAAGCTATACAAAAGGAATTTCTCTAATCCGCTATCCTTGTAGCACTCTCTACAGCTCATAGTATCAATCCCGACCCTGGTTCTCCATGTCAAAAGCACCTACAAAGACAACCCCCAACACATGAGCACATCATAGTTCATATTCAACATAATATGAATATAAAGCATAAATGCATAAATCATAGGCATAGGATACTTCCTTAATTTCCAATGCATTTAAAACGCCCATTTTGGTTGTCCCTGTACCATAACTCATAATCAAATCAATATATGATATTGTGGCTTCTTTAAATAAATGTCATGACATAACTTCACTTCTTAAATCTTTACTTCAATCCTTAGTCAGTTTATCATCAGTGTATTTTAATGCTCCTCGCTTCATAACTTTAGAACAAGCGGAACTCCACTCCCTCGCTTCTTCATACAAGAGGTATTTCTATCCTCGCTTCGTATGGTAAACCTTGCCTCCATGTACAAGCGGACCTACACCCCTCGCTCGACATTTTTAGCGGTATATAGCGGTAAGCATTAAAATCATCACTGTGATAACCGTGACTCGTGGAATACACACCCAATGATCCACATCATACATATGGAACAACAATGCATAACAACATGTATCGTACTCATAATGCACAAACTTGCATTTATCGCATGTCAAATAATAAACATATAATACATGTTACCGTTGGGGTGCCCGTACGTCGCTTACGTACCTTTCCAAAATATGGTGTGTTGCAGGACTCTATCCCCTGCGTTGTGTAGCTATCTGTGAAGGCTCTACACCAGTGTACAACACAATATTAGATGCCAATTTATAGACCAAAATCAAAAAATCCAACAAAAACATCATTTTCCACTATTTAGCATCTGGCGATCGATCACTGCATCGAGGCGATCGATCGCCAGACTTCACTGGCTCGAGGCGATCGATCGCGCCATTTATGGCGATCGATTGCCTGCCTTTGATGTTAGCTACTGGCCTTCGGCGATCGATCGCTGCGTTTGCAGCGATCGATCGCCACATGCTCTGTGCGCGATTTTTCCAGATTTCTCGAACACCCATCTTCATACCATCCAATCTAGTATATAAGACATACTACATGCTTGAACAAGCATGCTAAGAGCTACAATATACTACCATGGGTGTATTCAAATCGAATTTCTACCCAAACTTAAACCCACATGCATCAAAATCGCCCAACTAAAACAGTACTCACCCAAGCTTTCTGAAAACAGGGTATCTTAACTCTTTTCCAGAATTTCGAGCACTACTTTTCATACCAACAAATCCACCCAATTAAACGTGCATCATGCTCAAGTAAACATTCTAGAAGCTTCATAAAAACACCATGAATGTACTTAAATCGAATGTTTAAAAAAACCTAAGCTAGCATGCCATTTTTACACCAATAAAAACAAGAATTCAAACAAAACTTAAACCAAAATAGAACATGGTTCCTCACCCTCTTTTGCTCCTCTTTTCTAGCAAGAATTTGGTCAATAAATCATCAAAACTCTCCTCCTACATGCTAAGCTGCTGCTGGACATTTTTTGGGTGAAAGGGGGGAGAGTTTGGAGTGATGGAGGTGTAGTGGAATGAGAGGGCAAGTGGGGGTATGGGGCAGCTGTGGCAGCATGGGTTGGGGGGGTGGTTGGGTGGTGGGTTATGTGATGTGTTATGTTTTGGTCCCGGTATTTAGCATGATGTATTAAAATATCCTCACATGATATTTTATAGTATTTAATCAATAAAATACTTAAAATCCAAATTAAACATGTTTCAGCAAAACAAACAACACCCACCCCAAATAATCATGTCATAACCCAAATTCCCAACATATATCACATGCACCCTGAAATGCATTTCCCCAATATTATTAATTCAACCTAATCATTTAACATCATAATCCTCATAACATAATTAATGTTTAAAAGCACATAATCATTTCGGGAATATCACAATACTCCCCTACTTATAAGATTTCATCCTCGAAATCAGCATGCACTTACACAATACAAAATAAAACAAAAATCACATACCAGAAAACAGTTCCGGATAGTGCTGCACCATGTGTCGCTCCGTCTCCCACGTGGCCTCCTCGACACCCCTACGATCCCACTGAACATTGACCATAGGAATAACTTTGTTTCATAGTCTGCGATCTGCCCGATCCAGAATCCTGATAGGCCGCTCTACATAGGAAACATCGGACTCTATCTGAACCTCAGAAGGTTGCAACACATGAGAATGATCTGGCTCGTACTTCCGCAACATAGACACATGAAACACATCATGTATGCCGGACAGAGAGGGCGGTAAAGCCAACCGGTATGCCAGAGTACCAATACGCTGTAAGATCTCGTACGGCCCAACATATCTCAGGGATAACTTCCCCCGCATCCCAAAACGTACTACACCTCTGAAAAGGTGAGATCTTCAAAAAGACCCTGTCGCCCAACTGAAACTCTAACGGCCGACGCCGTTGATTAGCATACGCTGCCTATCTGTCCTGAGCTGCTTTCATTTTCCTTCTGATCACCTTTACCTTTTCTTCCATTTCTTGGACCAACTCTGATCCTCGGACCGATTTACGGTCCACATCATCCCTATATAAAGGCGACCTACAACGTCTACCATAGAGAGCCTCAAAAGGAGCCATCTGTATGCTTGCCTGGTAGCTATTGTTATAAGAAAACTCTACCAAGGCCACTGAGTCGTGCCACGAAGTATCGAACTCCAACACACAAGCCCGTAACATATCTTCGAGCGTCTGTATGGTACGCTCGGTCTGTCCATCTGTAATACCCCCGAAATGTCATGTGATTATGTGCTACAATGATGATTTACGATGTGTTTAAGGGAGTTGTGGTACTTTTAAATTGGGGGTTATAATTATGTTGTTGATATGATTTAGGGGGCATGTAGGGTGTTTTAAGGGATGTATTAATTAAATGAAGTTATAAAATATCGAGTGAGGATATTTTAATACATCGTACCAAATACCGGGACACAATTAAACACCACATGGCACCCCAACCCACACCACCCCCTCAACCCATACCCCCAAGTCAGCTGTACAGCTGCCCATACCCATCACTTTAATCCCTCACCACTCAATCTCCATCATCTCTTCTTCCCCAACCTTTTCCCCCAAAAATCGTCCAGCATCCCAGCTGCAAGTAGGAGGAGGATTTTGATGTTTCCTTGATAGGAAAACTTGCCAAAAATCGGAGCAAAAGAGGGTGAGAAACCATGTCCTATTTTGGTTTAAATTGGGTTAAGTTCATGTTTCTACTTGGTGTAAAAATGGCATGCTAGCCTAGGTTTTGTTAAACCTTCAATTTAAGTTCATTTATAGTGTCTTTATGAAGTTCTTAGCATGTTTACTTGAGCATGAAACATGTGTTATGTGGTAGATTTATTGGCTTGAAGGTAGATGTTCGAAAATCTGGGTAAAGAAATTATGATACCCTGTTTTTGGAAAGGTTGGATGAGGTTGAGGATTTTGATGATGTTATGATGCATGTTAGCTTAGGTTTTGCTAAACCTTTGATTTGAACACATGACTGGTAGTTTTATGAAGCTTAAAACATTTTTGTTCAAGCATGTTTTACGCTTTATGAAGTAGAATTTATGGTAGGAAATGAGGTGCTCGACAATCTGGGAAATCCCGATTTTTCAGAGTGCTCGATCGATCGAGAATTTTGCTCCGATCGATCGAGCGAGGCAGAACGTTGGGGATAAGTTTTGAAAGTCAGGGACCGATCGATTGAAGGATTTACCGATCGATCGGTGAGGCTTGTCGATCGATCGATTTTTCCTTCCAATCGATCGATCGAGGCAGAGTGCTTGGGCACTGTTTTAGCTTGTTTTCTCGATCGATCGAGAGAGGCCGAATGTTGAAAAATGTGATGATGATTTATTTTGTTAAGTTTATGATATGAGGTTGTATTGAGGCATCTAATATGGTATTATGTGGTTTTGTAGAACCATCCCAGGTACCAGCGCAATCAAGGAGATAGAGTTATCTACTTCTCCTCCTTTTAAAAAGGTACGTAAGAGACGTACGGGCATCGGACGGTAAAACACATCTCTACACTATGACTATGCATTTATCGCATGAGTATTTACGATGAAATTATGATGTTTATATGATGTTTATATAATGATGTGGTACGATGTTTATGATGTGGTAAGATGCCACAGTGTAAGATGCCCATATGGTAAGATGACATACGATGTTTATGATGTGGTAAGATGCCACAGGGTAAGATGCCCATATGGTAAGATGCCATACGATGTTTATTATGTGATAAGATGCCACGGGGTAAGATGCCCATATGGTAAGAGGCCATACGATGTCTATTATGTTGTAAGATGCCACGGGGTAAGATGCCCATATGGTAAGAGGCCATACGATGTTGTGATGTGGTAAGATGCCACGAGGTAAGATGCCCATATGCATGAATATGAATCAGGGACAACAAAAAGAAGTTAACGAATAACCATCATGTTTACTTAAACAAGATTTCATGCATTTACTGTAATGTTTTTATGATGTTAAGTAAAATTGTATATGCTCATGATGTGTTGTCCATGTAGGTACATTTTTGGACTGAAGGGGCTAAGGGTCGGGTTGAAGCTGTGAGCTACAAGGATACAAGATGCATAGGATTATGTTTATGTTTAGTATCAACTATAGGGTAGTATAAATCTAAAACGTTAGCATTCTTGTTTAAGAATGTATCCATTAAGTTTCGAAGTTTTTATTTTTGCCTGTAATCCTATCAGCTCATGTAACAACCAGAACTCTAAAACCCTATGAAATGCATGTTTAGTTCAAATTATATGTTATTAATCACTGTCAAGGTGGGAAGACCCCACACCGTCCCTTTGGGGATGGTATGCTGTGCTCAACCTCAATTCTGTACCTAGAGCTGACTGAAGACCTTCCCAAAGTGAGATGTAAACCGCGGATCTCGATCAGACACATTCGAAACAGGGATCCCATGCAATTTCACTACATCTCTGACATATAACTGAGCCATCTTCAAGTACGTGAAGGTCATACTGTATGGAATGAAGTGAGCCACTTTAGTCAATCTGTCCACGACTACCCAGATGGCATCAAAACCCGAAACAGTCCTTGGTAAGTGGGTCACGAAGTCCATGGATACGTGCTCCAACTTCCATTCTGGTATCTCCAAACTTCTAAGCTCACCACCAGGCCTCTGCCTCTCAGCCTTCACTTGCTGACAAATCAGACATCTCTTGACGAATGTGGTGACATCTCGTTTCATTCGTCTCCACCAAAACTGGCTACATAAGTCTTTATACATTTTCTTTCCGCCCGGGTGGATACTCATCCTGCTGCAATGAGCTCGCTGTAGTATTCCCTGACGCAACTCAGGCGCATTCGGGACCACCCATCTGTCACCCAGTCTCAAGGAACCATCCTCACCCGTCCTGAACTTCGACGACTGACCAAGACAAACCAATGACAACCATCTCTGGACCTCTTCGTCTGCCCCCTGAGCCTTCCGGATGTGTTCATAAATAACCGGCTCAGTTAATAAGGTCAATACCTGTACCGGTGAAGCAGACACATCATAATCAAATCCCAACTGGCAGTAGGAAGTCATCATAGCTGACAAACATATGACGTCCTCTGCTATATTCTTCACTTTTCGACTCAAAGCGTCGGCTGTCAAATTTGCCCTTCCCGGATGGTATTCAATCTCACAATCATAGTCCTTCAGCAGGTCCATCCATCTACTATGTCTCATATTCAGCTCAGCCTTCGTAAACAAGAACTTCAGGCTCTTGTGATCAGTGAAGATGGTGAATGAGGTACCGTATAAGTAGTGTCGCCATATCTTCAAGGCAAACACTATAGCTGCTAGCTCCAAATCATGGACTGGATGCCTTGTCTCGTGTGGCTTCAATTGTCTCGAAGCGTAAGCCACTACATGCTTATCCTGCATCAGCACGCATCCTAGACCCTGAAGCGATGCGTCAGTATAGAGAGCGAACCCCTTGTTCTCCCTGGGAATCACCAATACTGGCGTTGAAGTCAATCTGTGCTTCAACTCTTGGAAGCTCTGCTCACAAGCTTCCGACAAACAGAATGGAACTCCCTTCTGAGTTAGCTGCGTCAATGGCTTGGCAATCTTTGAAAACCCTTCGACAAAGCGTCGATAATACCCCGCCAAACCAAGGAAACTTCGGATCTCAGTGACTGAAGTTGGCGCAGGCCAATCCATAACTGCCTCTATCTTCCTGGGATCTACTGATATCCCCTCGAGAGATAATATGACCCAAGAACGCTACGTTGCTCAGCCAAAACTCACACTTGCTGAGCTTGGCGTACAACTGATGATCCCTCAGGATTTGTAGCACCGTCCTCAAGTGATTGGCATGCTCCTCCCTACTTCTCGAGTAGACAAGAATGTCGTCAATAAACACGATCACGAACTGATCAAGATACCTCTGAAATATTCTGTTCATCAGGCTCATAAATACTGCAGGGGCATTCATCACCCCGAATGGCATCACTAAGAACTCGTAGTGCCCATACCGAGTTCGAAAGGCTGTCTTTTGAACGTCATCAGCTCGAACTCGTATCTGGTGATAACCTGACCTCAAGTCAGTCTTCGAGTAAAGCTTCGTGCCCTGAAGCTGATCAAATAAGTCATCAATCCTCGTAAGGGGGTACTTGTTCTTAATCGTCAGCTTTATTCAATTGATGGTAATCGATGCACAGACGCATCGAACCATCCTTTTTCTTTACGAACAAGACTGGTGCACCCCATGGTGATACACTAGGGCGAATGTATCCTTTGTCGAGGAGCTCCTGTAACTGCACTTTCAGCTCCCTCAACTCTGCCGGTGCCATCCTATAAGGGGCCACGGGAAATAGCAGATGTCCCTGGCAGTAATTCAATCGCAAACTCCACATCTCTGATCGGCGGAAATCCTGGAATCTAATCCGGAAACACATCGGTGAATTCCGCAACTACAGGTATATCCTCGATCTTTAACTCTTCCTTTTCCTCTGATACGTCCACGGCATAAATAAGATAGCATGAGTGACCTCGTTCCAACAACCGCGACATCTTAACTGCAGAAATCAATGGAATCCTTGGACGAGAGCCGTCCCCATAGAAGGTCCACTGAAACCCCTAATCAGACAGAAAATGCACTATCCTCTGTCGGCAATCAACCATAGCCTGATAGCTGCTCAACACATCTATACCGACAATACAGTCAAAATCTGTCATATCTAACAAAATCAGATCGGCCCTCAGATCATTGCCCTCCAAATAAATGAGGGAATCATATAGTAGTCGATCTGCAATTACATGCTTCCCCGTGGGTGTTGAGACCATAAGAGGTGTGGGCAACGAAGACTAACACAAGTGGTGTCTCTCCACAAAAGCAGAAGATACAAATGAATGAGAAGCACCTGTATCTACTAAAATAAATGAAGGGTACGTAAGTAAGTGGCACGTACCAGCAATCACCTCCTCCGGGGCTACCTCTGCCTGCTCACGCGTCAATGCATATACTTGACACTGTCGCCTGACCTCCCTGTGGTCGAGGTACAAACTGCTATCTCGGTGGTGCCGTCCTAGCATCAAATCTTGGCCTATTCGGCCCAGAGTCTGCCTGACCCACCCGATTGGGGCAAACCCTAGGCAGGTGGCCCACCCTGCCATAAACATAACAGCCTCGGCAGTCACGTGTTAAGTGGAATCCTCCACAGTTGTCACACTTGTGATGTCCCCGAAATGATTAATTGCAATTAAGGCATTAATTATGTTTATGTGATTAATTATGTGGATAATTGATTTACGTGTTGAAATTAATTATCACGATGAAATGCTTAGTCACATGATAGGCATGACCCGGGGGGTTACGTTTCAAGGTGCATGTTATGCATGATAGAAAATGGGGTGTTAACATGATTTAATTGTGTTGATCGTTAATTATGAGGAAAGTATGGATTTAATGAAGTTGGTTGCATTTTTGTAAAATGCTTTTACAATACCATGTTGGGGTATTTTATACATCATGTTAATTTTGGGTACAATTTAATTAACCCATATACCCCACTACACCCTCCTTCCCCTCACTTTACCCTTTCCCTCAAAAATCCCCAATTCATTCCCAAAACCCTTCCCATTCCCCATTTTCGAAATCCTCCAAGGAAGGAGAAGGAAAGTTCCACAAAACTTGTGTTTGTGTGATTCTTGTACAAATTTGGAGTCTTCAAGAGGTATGGAACCCTTCCTAAAGTTTTTATGAAGTTTGGATTTGAAATGGGATGATTTTGAAGTGATTTATGTGGGTTTGGTTGGGTATGTGTTGTATGTTGTTGGGGTATGATTTTTGAAGTGTTTTATGTGGGTTTTAGTGGGTTATGATGTTGTAGGAAAGTTTGGTTTTGTAAGGTATGAGGATGAGCTCGAAAAATGTACAAAAATGGCGAAAAATCGCGCACCAGCAGGTGGCGATCGATCGCCTGAAATGAGGCGATCGATCGCCGATGGCCAGTAGCCATTTCACGTAGCAGGCGATCGATCGCCTGAAATGAAGCGATCGATCGCCGCAGGGCAAAAAGTGAGGCGATCGATCGCCTCGTGCAGTGATCGATCGCCGCTGTTTAAAACATGGCAAATGATGTTTTGTGATGAATTTATTGGTATTTGGCTATTGTTTAGCTTCTAATATCGATTTGTATGGTTGTGTGGAACCATCCCAGGTGCCAACAACATCGAGAAGATAGAGATCTTCAATTTCTCCACTTTTGGAATTAAGGTACGTAAGAAGCGTACGGGCATCGGACGGTAACACACTCCTAACTCTGACTATGCATTGATTGCATGAGTATTTATGATGACGATTGTGATAAGTAAGTTTATGATGATGATGTTTATGATGGTGATTGTGATAAATAAGTTTAAGATGATGATGTTTGTGAAGATGATATGATAAGTAAGTTTATAATGATGTTATACGATGTTTATAAAAAGGGTAAGATGCCCATATGGTAAGATGTCATACAATGTTATTATGTGGTAAGATGCCACGGGGTAAGATGCAATATGGTAAGAGGCCATACGATGTTATTACGTGGTAAGATGCCACACGATATTATGATATGGTAAGATGCCATACGATAGGGTAAGATGCCCACGTGGTAAGATGCCACACGATGTTATGATATGGTAAGATGACATACGATGGGGTAAGATGCCCATATGCACGAATGTGAATCAGGGTCAACAAAAAGAGACTTGACGAATAAACCGCATGTTTACTTAACTATGATTTTGTACATTACTGTTATATTTATAAGATGATGATGCCATAAGATGACGATGCTTATATGATGATGATGCTATACGATGATGATGCTATATGATGATGATGTTATAAGATGATGATGTTATAAGATGATGATGCTATAAGATGACGATGCTTATATGATGATGATGCTATACGATGATGCTATATGATGATGATGTTATAAGATGATGATGTTATAAGATGATGATTGTATAAGATGGCGATGCTTATATGATGATGATGTTATATGATGATGATGCTATATGATGATGATGTTATAAGATGATGATGCTATAAGATGATGATGCTTATAAGATGATGATGCTATAAGATGATGATGCTTATATGATGATGATGTTATAAGATGATGATATTTATAAAATGATGATGCTTATATGATGATGATATTATAAGATGATGATTTTAATCATTCATGTCAAGAATTAATGATTATATGCATGGCTATGAAACAGGGACAACCAAAGAGGGTTAATACGATTAATCAGGAAGTATACGTTACCAATTATTTTCATGCATTTATTTATATGCCATCGCCTTATGATGTTAAGTAACGATGTACATGCTCATGATGGGTTGTTCCTGTAGGTACACTTTTGGACCGAAGGGCTAAGGGTCGGGTTGAGGCAGTGAGCTAAAAGGAGCATGAAAGAAGATAGGATACAGGACTTTTGGATAGTCTCTACTCTAGGAGTAGTATAATTCTATCGCTTTAACATTCATTATTGAGAATGTAATGAGTTAAGTTTTGAAATTTCATTGTTGGCCTGAAATCTTTTTAGCTCGAAGCTACAATCGGAACCCTAAGACGTTATTAATGCTTGTCTAGTCCATAAATTGTGTATTAAGATGATGTTAAGGTAGGAAGACCCTACATTAGTGGTATCAGAGCAGTGGTTAGATAACCCGGGAATGAGTGAAGGGTAGCCTTAGCAATAAGTTGGCTAGGTGCTTACTTGTAAACATGTTGTGTGCATATGTTACATATGAAGTATAGGATGCGATGCTAACATGTTTTATTTATCTAACAAGGTATTATATGAACTGCTTTTGGGTATTTTTGTTAACCCTTGTCTTGCAGTATGGCAGAAAATGCTGAAGTAAGTGATGCAATTTCATATGCACTTCTCCGTCGCCCATGCCTCTTGTAGTCTCGACACCCGCTGGAAGAAGTTTGAAGACTGATCAGATTGTCTATGACGACCTCGTTTATTTTGAGGGTAACGAGCTCAGGACAGACTTGATTGTTCTGGGAATACCAGACTTCGAATGCATTGTGGGCATCGAGGTGCTGATCAAGTATCAGGCAGTTGTGGACTACAGACAAAGATTGTCTGATTCAGGTCTGATATTAGGGTCCAATGGACATCTTATGGGGATGGTTCCTGTTCAAGGATTCCGTTACCATCTGCTGTCAAGATGGCACAGTTATTGGAACGAGACCATAAAGGATATCTCATCTATACTGTTGATATTACTGAAAAGAGGAAAGAGTTAAAGGTTGAGGATGTGCCCGTAGTGGCGGTGTTTCCTGATGTATCTCCGAAGAGATTCCCGGATTCCCACCGACGAGAGAGGTCGAGTTTGGGATTAAGTTACTACCAGGGACGTCTACCATTTCTCGTGCCCCGTATAGGATGGCACCAACGAAGCTAAAGGAGTTAAATGTTCAGTTGCAGGAGCTCCTTGACAAGGGCTATATACGCCCTAGCGTATCGCCCTGGGGTACACCAGTTTTATTTGTTAAGAAGAAAGATGGTTCAATGCGACTGTGCATCGATTTCAGACAACTGAACAAAGCCATGATGAAGAATAAGTATCCGCTTCCGGGGATTGATGATTTGTTTGATCAGCTGCAGAGTACGAGGCTCTACAATAAGATCGAACTGAGGTCGGAGTATCATCAGATTTGAGTTCGAGAGGATGATGTACAGAAGACAGCTTCCAGGACTAGATATGGACACTACAGATTCTTAGTCATGCCTTTTGGGGTGACGAATGCCCTAGCTGTTTTATGAGCCTGATGAACAGAGTGCCCCAACCATGTTTGGATCATTCGTCATAGTTTTCATTGACGATATGCTTATTTACTCTCGAACTGAAGAGGGACACGTGAAGCACTTGAGAACAGTACTCCAGATCCTTAGGGATTGCCAGACCCCTGGCACAACTGACTCAGAAAGGAGTGTCGTTCTATTGGTCCGAAGCTTGTGAGGAAAGATTCCAAGAATTGAAGCGTCGTTTGACTACTACACCTATGTTGGTGATTCCTTCTGAGAATAAGAGGGTTGCCTTGTACACGAATGCATCACTGCAGGGTTTGGACTGTGTGTTGATGCAAGATAAGCATGTGGTGGCTTATGCATCGAGGCGGTTACAACCACATGAGGATAGGTACCTAGTCCATGATTTGGAGCTGGCAGCCGTTATATTTGCCTTGAAGATTTGGAGGCATTACTTGCATGGTACGTCGTTTACCATCTACACGGACCATAAGAGCCTGGAGTTTTGTTCACACAGGCTGAGATGAATATGCGACAAAGAAGATGGATGTCATGAATTTATCAGCTATGATGACCTCTTGTTGCCATTTGGGCTATGATTTTGATGTGGACACGTCGCCGGTGCGAGTGTCGACCTTGTTGGCTGAGCCAGACTTATTTGAGGCTATTAGGAAGCCCAGAGGTCAGATGATGAGGTTCAGAGGTGGTCGTTTTTAGTACTTCGAGGACAGCCACCAAAGTTCAGAATGGCAGAAAATGATTCCTTGAGGCTGGGCAACCGATGGGTACTCCCAGATGCGCCGGAGTTGCTTAAAGGAATATCGGAACGGGCTCATAGTAGTCGGTTCAATATCCACCCAGGAGGAAGGAAAATGTATAAGGACCTAAGTGGTCAGTTCTGGTGGAGACGCATGAAGCACGATGTGATCGCTTTCGTTAAAAGATGTTTGATCTGCCAACAGGTAAAGGCAGAAAGGCAGAGGCCTGGTGGCGAGCTGAAGAGCTTGAAGGTACCTAAGTGGAAGTGGAGGCATATCATTATGGACTTTGTGACCCACTTACCAAGGACGGCCTCTGGATTTGATGCGATCTGGGTGATCGTAGATAGGCTAACGAAAGTAGCTCACTTCATCCCCTACTGTATGACTTTTACGTACCTAAAGATGACCCAATTATATGTGCGGGATGTGGTGAGGTTGCATGGGGTTCCAGTCTCGATTGTGTCTGACAGAGACCCAAGGTTTACTCCACATTTCTGGGAGGGTCTTCAGACAGCTTTGGGCACAGAAGTGATACTGGGTACAGCTTATCACCCTCAGTCAGACGGCCAGACAGAGCGTACCCTTCAGACGCTCGAGGACATGTCGAGGGCATGTGTTTAGGAGTTTGATACTCTGTGGCAAGATTCAGTGCCAATGATGGAGTTCTCCTATATTAACAGCTATCAGACGAGCATTCAAATAACTCCTTTTGAAGCTCTTTACGGACGACGATGTAGGTCACCGCTGTATTGAGAGGACTTGACTAGTAAAGCGGTCGGAGGACCGGATATGATTAAGGATATGTAAGACAAGATTAAGTTGATACGCCAAAAGATGAAGGCGACCCAGGATAGGCAAGCAGCCTATGCCAACAAGCGGCGACGACCGCTAGAATTCCAAGTAGGAGACTGGGTCTTCTTGAAAATCTCACCCTTCTGGGGTGTAGTTTGTCTTGGTATGCGGGGGAAGTTATCCCCGAGGTATGTTGGTCCATATGAAGTATTGCAGCGTATCGGTACTTTGGCCTACCGTTTGGCTCTACCGCCGTCTTTATCTGGGATTCATGATGTTTTCACGTTTCTATGTTGCGGAAATATGAGCCAGGCCCGTCGCATGTTTTACAGCCTACTGAAGTGCAGTTGGATTCAGATGTATCCTACGTTGAACGACCGGTCAGAATTCTGGATTGTGAGGATCGCAGATTACGAAGTCAAGTTATGCCGATGGTCAAAGTTCAGTGGGATCGTCGGGGTGTCGAGGAGGCTACGTGGGAGACGGAGCGGCATATGGTACAGCACTACCCGGAACTATTCTCTGGTATGTGATTTATGTTTAGTTTCTTTTGGGGTAAGTGCATGCGATTTCGAGGACGAAATCTTATAAGTAGGGGAGTAATGTGATGTCCCCGAAATGATTAATTGCAATTAAGGCATTAATTATGTTTATGTGATTAATTATGTGGATACTTGATTTACGTTTTGAAATTAATTATCACGATGAAATGCTTAGTCACATGATAGGCATGACCCGGGGGGTTACGTTTCAAGGTGCATGTTATGCATGATAGAAAATGGGGTGTTAACATGATTTAATTGTGTTGATCGTTAATTATGAGGAAAGTATGGATTTAATGAAGTTGGTTGCATTTTTGTAAAATGCTTTTACAATACCATGTTGGGGTATTTTATACATCATGTTAATTTTGGGTACAATTTAATTAACCCATATACCCCACTACACCCTCCTTCCCCTCACTTTACCCTTTCCCTCAAAAATCCCCAATTCATTCCCAAAACCCTTCCCATTCCCCATTTTCGAAATCCTCCAAGGAAGGAGAAGGAAAGTTTGTCAAGATTTGGAGTCTTCAAGAGGTATGGAACCCTTCCTAAAGTTTTTATGAAGTTTAGATTTGAAATGGGATGATTTTGAAGTGATTTATGTGGGTTTGGTTGGGTATGTGTTGTATGTTGTTGGGGTATGATTTTTGAAGTGTTTTATGTGGGTTTTAGTGGGTTATGATGTTGTTGATGTTGTAGGAAAGTTTGGTTTTGTAAGGTATGAGGATGAGCTCGAAAAATGTACAAAAATGGCGAAAAATCGCGCACCAGCAGGTGGCGATCGATCGCCTGAAATGAGGCGATCGATCGCCGATGGCCAGTAGCCATTTCACGTAGCAGGTGATCGATCGCCTGAAATGAAGCGATCGATCGCCGCAGGGCAAAAAGTGAGGCGATCGATCGCCTCGTGCAGTGATCGATCGCCGCTGTTTAAAACATGGCAAATGATGTTTTATTGGTATTTGGCTATTGTTTAGCTTCTAATATCGATTTGTATGGTTGTGTGGAACCATCCCAGGTGCCCACAACATCGAGAAGATAGAGTTCTTCAATTTCTCCACTTTTGGAATTAAGTTACGTAAGAAGCGTACGGGCATCGGACGGTAACACACTCCTAACTCTGACTATGCATTGATTGCATGAGTATTTATGATGACGATTGTGAATAGTAAGTTTATGATGATGATGTTTATGATGGTGATTGTGATAAATAAGTTTAAGATGATGATGTTTGTGAAGATGATATGATAAGTAAGTTTATAATGATGTCATACGATGTTTATAAAAAGGGTAAGATGCCCATATGGTAATATGTCATACAATGTTATTATGTGGTAAGATGCCACGGGGTAAGATGCCCATATGGTAAGAGGCCATACGATGTTATTACGTGGTAAGATGCCACACGATATTATGATATGGTAAGATGCCATACGATAGGGTAAGATGCCCACGTGGTAAGATGCCACAAGATGTTATGATATGGTAAGATGCCATACGATGGGGTAAGATGCCCATATGCACGAATGTGAATCAGGGTCAACAAAAAGAGACTTGACGAATAAACCGCATGTTTACTTAACTATGATTTTGTACATTTACTGTTATATTTATAAGATGATGATGCCATAAGATGACGATGCTTATATGATGATAATGCTATACGATGATGATGCTATATGATGATGATGTTATAAGATGATGATGTTATAAGATGATGATGCTATAAGATGACGATGCTTATATGATGATGATGCTATACGATGATGCTATATGATGATGATGTTATAAGATGATGATGTTATAAGATGATGATGTTATAAGATGATGATGGTATAAGATGGCGATGCTTATATGATGATGATGTTATACGATGATTATGCTATATGATGATGATGTTATAAGATGATGATGTTATAAGATGATGATGCTATAAGATGATGATGCTTATAAGATGATGATGCTATAAGATGATGATGCTTATATGATGATGATGTTATAAGATGATGATATTTATAAAATGATGATGCTTATATGATGATGCTATTATAAGATGATGATTTTAGTCATTCATGTCAAGAATTAATGATTATATGCATGGCTATGAAACAGGGACAACCAAAGAGGGTTAATGCGATTAACCACGAAGTATACGTTACCAATTATTTTCATGCATTTATTTATATGCCATCGCCTTATGATGTTAAGTAACGATGTACATGCTCATGATGGGTTGTTCCTGTAGGTACACTTTTGGACCGAAGGGCTAAGGGTCGGGTTGAGGCAGTGAGCTAAAAGGAGCATGAAAGAAGATAGGATACAGGACTTTTGGATAGTCTCTACTCTAGGAGTAGTATAATTCTATCGCTTTAACATTCATTATTGAGAATGTAATGAGTTAAGTTTTGAAATTTCATTGTTGGCCTGAAATCTTTTTAGCTCGAAGCTACAATCGGAACCCTATGACGTTATTAATGCTTGTCTAGTCCATAAATTGTGTATTAAGATGATGTTAAGGTAGGAAGACCCTACAACACTTGTTCCCTCCTGTTCTATTTCCCTGTGCTGGTCTCCGATTGCCTTGTTTCTGATTCTGAAATTTCTTCCCACCAAATCTAGAAGATGAAGAAGCCCCACGAGGCTTAAACTGGTCTCCTCGTGGCCTCAGACTGTCAACAACCGGTCTCTGTGATGGTACGAAAGGGGGTACCGCTTCCTTGTACACACTAACCCCAATTTCTGCCAGCTCTGCCCTAGTCAGGGCATCATCAAATGAGCTGGGGTTGTTGCAGAGAACCCGATCAAATAACTATGGCCTCAGCCCCTTCAGAAAATGCCTCATTTTGGCATGACCGTTCACAGCAATGTGAGGCACATACCTCAACAGTGAAGAGTATTGCATGGCATAATCTGATACAGTCAAGCTGCCATGCTTCAGGTTGGTGAATTCATCTTCTTTTACTTGTCTGGCAGCGGCGGAGAAATACCTGTTAAGGAACCGGGTCCTGAACACAGTCTAATCCACTGTCATAACCTGTGCCCTCAGCTCCATAACTGTTGTCTTCCACCACATGGAAGACTTCTTCGCCAACTGAAACTCTGCCAACCTCAGCCAGGCAGTCCGTGTACAGGGTGCTGATACAAATATCTGCTCTAGTCTCTCAAGCCATTCCTTGGCTCCTTCCCCAGTCTCAGTCCCTTCAACTAGCGGTGGATGATAGCTCAAGAACTGGGTCAAACTTATCTCCCCTGGTAGCATTATCTGTGCACTAGGCTCCACGCCTACAGCAGGTGGCGGTAGAGGATTTGACTGAGCAATACTGGCATTGATACTGCCTACATCTCCCACCTCTTCATTGGGGTTCTCCGGATTAATAGCATCCATGCTGTAACACAGGGGTTAACAACAATATCAAAAGCAGTTCATAATATAAGCCGTTAGATATCAAGAGTAATCATATTCAAAAGCATGTTAGTATAACAACTTATGCAAAAATATGCACCATATGCATAAACATGCCCACCAATGAACACCTAGCCAACTTGTTCCTAAAGGCTACCCTTTAGTCGTTCCCTGGTTATCTAACCACTGCTCTGATACCACTAAATGTAAGACCCCATTATCTATACAAGATACTAAGCTGCAATTAAGAGAACTAATCATTCATAAATCAGAGTATTAGGTCGTGTTGATAATCCTGATCTTAAGAGATTACAGTACCAAAAGTTCAAAAAGGAATTATACATATTCCTAACAAAATGTTACTAAACTATAGTCTTACTCTACACTTTGTAGAAGCTATACAAAAGGAATTTCTCTAATCCTCTATCCTTGTAGCACTCTCTACAGCTCATAAAATCAACCCCGACCTGGTTCTCCATGTCAAAAGCACCTACAAAGACAACCCCCAACACATGAGCACATCATAGTTCATATTCAACATAATATGAATATAAAGCATAAATGCATAAATCATAGGCATAGGTTACTTCCTGAATTTCCAATGCATTTAAAACGCCCATTTTGGTTGTCCCTGTACCATAACTCATAATCAAATCAATATATGATATTGTGGCTTCTTTAAATAAATGTCATGACATAACTTCACTTCTTAAATCTTTACTTCAATCCTTAGTCAGTTTATCATCAGTGTATTTTAATGCCCCTCGCTTCATAACTTTAGAACAAGCGGAACTCCCCTCCCTCGCTTCTTCATACAAGCGGTATTTCTATCCTCGCTTCGTATGGTAAACCTCGCCTCCATGTGCAAGCGGACCTACACCCCTCGCTCCACATTTTTAGCGGTATATAGCGGTAAGCATTAAAATCATCACTGTGATAACCGTGACTCGTGGAATACACACCCAATGATCCACATCATTAATATGCAACAACAATGCATAACAACATGTATCGTACTCATAATGCACAAACTTGCATTTATCGCATGTCAAATAATAAACATATAATACATGTTACCGTTGGGGTGCCCGTACGTCGCTTACGTACCTTTCCAAAATATGGTGTGTTGCAGGACTCTATCCCCTGCGTTGTGTAGCTATCTGTGAAGGCTCTACACCAGTGTACAACACAATATTAGATGCCAATTTATAGACCAAAATCAAAAAATCCAACAAAACATCATTTTCCACTATTCAGCATCTGGCGATCGATCGCTGCATCGAGGCGATCGATCGCCAGACTTCACTGGCTCGAGGCGATCGATCGCGCCATTTATGGCGATCGATCGCCTGCCTTTGATTTTAGCTACTGGCTTTCGGCGATCGATCGCTGCGTTTGTAGCGATCGATCGCCACATGCTCTGTGCGCGATTTTTCCAGATTTCTCGAACACCCATCTTCATACCATCCAATCTAGCATATAAGACATACTATATGCTTGAACAAACATGCTAAGAGCTACAATATACTACCATGAGTGTATTCAAATCGAATTTCTACCCAAACTTAAACCCACATGCATCAAAATCGCTCAACTAAAACAGTACTCACCCAAGCTTTCTGAAAACAGGGTATCTTAACTCTTTTCCAGAATTTCGAGCACTACTTTTCATACCAACAAATCCACCCAATTAAACGTGCATCATGCTCAAGTAAACATGCTAGAAGCTTCATAAAAACACCATGAATGTACTAAATCGAAGGTTTAACAAAACCTAAGTTAGCATGCCATTTTTACACCAATAAAAACATGAATTCAAACAAAACTTAAACCAAAATATAACATGGTTCCTCACCCTCTTTTGCTCCTCTTTTCTTGCAAGAATTTGGTCAATAAATCATCAAAACTCTCCTCCTACATGCTAAGCTGCTGCTGGACGTTTTTTGGGTGAAAGGTGGGAGAGTTTGGAGTGATGGAGGTGGAGTGAAATGAGAGGGCAAGTGGGGGTATGGGGCAGCTGTGGCAGCATGGGTTGGGGGGTGGTTGGGTGGTGGGTTATGTGATGTGTTATGTTTTGGTCCCGGTATTTAGCATGATGTATTAAAATATCCTCACATGATATTTTATAGTATTTAATCAATAAAATACTTAAAATCCCAATTAAACATGTTTCACCAAAACAAACAACACCCACCCCAAATAATCATGCCATAACCCAAATTCCCAACATATATCACATGCACCCTGAAATACATTTCCCATATATTATTAATTCAACCCAATCATTTAACATCATAATCCTCATAACATAATTAATGTTTAAAAGCACATAATCATTTCGGGGATATCACATAAACCCCTTTGTGATTCTCGGTTGAGGAAGACGATACATTGGAGTTTACGATTCTTGTGAGATTAAGTTTTGATTGTTGATTTTCATTGAGTATCAATTGTTTTTTCTGATTTGATTGCCATGATTGTTATGATTGATTGTTAGATTGATCGTCTAGCTATTGTTCATACAATTTAACTCTAAATTAGATATCAAATACGGAATCGTTTGATCCCTCTAATTTACGAAGCAACTAAGATTAATGGATTTTCGCTTGTGAGTTTGTTAAATTCATTGGAAAACTAATTGACTAGATTAAACATGGACGCTTGGATTATGTTGTTTAGCTTCATCGATCACACTAGTTCATATGCCAGCATTGATTTAAATCTTAGTCGCTTGTTTTTGATTGATTGTTTGATAAGGGTTAAACTAGAACATTTGGGCTACTTAACTAAACTTAAGGTGAGATAGGACTTGGATTAAACGCCCAATGATTAATATTCATATGAATTGAATCATTTATGAAGATCGATGATCGAGATAGTAAACACCAATTGTAAAGTTAACCAAAAACGGAGAATCGCTCTTTTCTCATAAGTTGATTAATCTAGTTAATTTTGCATATTAGTTTGATTTTGCATCATAGTAGTAATTCATTTGATATCAAAATCCCCTTTTTATTTTAGTTTGCACTAGTTTACACAAAGATATAACATTCCTCATGTAAGGACCCCCGTGCCCTTAACCCGTTATTAGTGTATTAAGCCATACCATTAGTGCATATAATCATACTATCGTGGGGAAAACCATATGCAAGAGCGACACCATGTGCTATCCAGAAAATTTCTTGTATTTAATCCATATAATATTCAAATTTCCCAACCAAGATTATTCATATAACATGCACCCTTTTTAATACACTAACATGCTCTTTATTCATTTAGCAATTCCATATTTAATTGCATGCAAACCATAAATGAATAGAGAAGAGCCGTAGCCCATTTATACATTCCATGTACACGTAAAATGTACTCACGTAAGAGTACCCAATGAACATGCGCGTATCTAATGTATAAAACACTCTACTGGATACCGTTACTGGGGCTTCGATCCTGGAAGCACCTCCCAAACGTAACTCGATCTCAACTCGGGATCTACGTGCCCATCCAACCAGCTCTGGTACCTCGTTCCTGGAAGTACCTCAAATCAACAGTCCGGGCTCAACTCCAAGCCGCTGCTACACCTGTAACACCTGCCCCAACAGAGACAGCCCCCACACGGGGTGAGCATACCAATACCACCAATCCAAAAAATCATAATGTTACAATTCATAATTTACAGAACGTAAATGCCATAATTTAAATGATACTCCCTGGATGGTATCACCCTCATCCGGGATCCCCTGTGTTGTCCATGTTCTCAAACTAACCAAACTCATCAAATTCCCAAAGCCAGTTAATCACCACATAGATTAACTAATACCGTTCTATTATGCCAGTTCCATAATCAATATGGTAAAATCATTAACTAAAAGATCGTAGATATCACATATATCAAATCAATGATTCCATGTTCCTATTTAATTGCTCGCTCCACAATAGCGGCATTCTAAACCCCGCGCACGCTCAACAATAGCGGCGTCGTATCCGATGGTCGCTCAACGGCGACAACATCCCTAATCATTACTCGCTCAATAGCGGCACCATATGATTCCCAACGAATGTCCATTTATCGCAATTACCATATACCCTGCATTTCACTATCCATTTATAGCAAGTACCGTATACCATGCATTTCAATATCCATTTATGGCAAGTACCGTATACCATGCATTTCAATATTCATTTATAGCAAGTACCGTATACCATGCATTTCAATATTCATTTATGGCAAATACCGCATACCATGTATTTCCATATCCATTTATGCAAATACCACATACCATGTATTTCCATATCCATTTATGCAATTATCACATACCATGCATTTTATAGTTGTAACATTATAATAGACTATGCTCGTACGTCATACGTACCTTAGAATTCCGTAGTCCACGTCAAGCCTGGCTTGAGTTCCATGCCCCGTGAAACATGTGCTAAAACACATAAACAACCCACAATCAAGCATAAGCATGCAACCACGTGCCCAAGCACGTTCAACACTCCCAAACATATCGTCAATCCATGACGATAACCAAATTATAAAAGTTCCCGGCTAAGCATGCATAATACCCCAAAAATATAGTCAATCCATGACAATTAACCTTTTAAAATAACCCGGGGCAAAGCATGCAAGACACCCAAAAAAGAGCCAAGAACAACAAAAAGGGGCACCAACATACTGGCCATCTCGATCGATCGAAATTTCATTTCGATCGATCGAAAACCATCCTTCGATCGATCGGTCCACTGTTCCAAAGCCACAAAACACATTCTGCCATGCTCGATCAATCGAAAATATTTTCGGATCGATCGAGCAGCCCTGTAAACGCGAGAAACCCACAAGATTGAGCTTCCAACAACACCTTAACTCATATACAACCAAGATCAACCACCATGCTCAACATTTAACCACAAAACAACCTTAAAATACCTCCCCCAAACATAAACAACATGTTGGACCAAGATCCACTCTTTTAACCCCAAAAACAAGCTACAAACTCAACCAAAACCCAACAAGACTTTACCATAATGAAAGCTTACCACTTGAGCTTTAAGTTTTTAGCAAGAACTCCCAAAAGACCCCTTTTTCAAAGCTCTCTCCTCCTCTCTTGCTTCAGAAACGAAAATGGAAGTTGTTGGATGAATGGAGGGGGTTGTAGGGACCAAAAAGCTGATGTGAGGTGGGTGGGATGTAAAGTGATGCAAGTGGTTCCCTTGCCACTTATGGGATTTAAATGTGCATCAAAACACAAGCATGATGTATAAAATACCCCAACATTATATTTTAAAAGCATTTGCCAAAATGCATCAAAATCCCAATTAGAACTATGCTTTTTCCGAAAATAATTATCAATTTCACCATCAAGCCATAAACACCCCTAATTTCCCAACATGCATAACATGCACCCCAAAATGCACCCTAGGTCACCCATACCATGTTACTAAGCAGTTTTACCAACATAATTAATTCCAACACATATATTAATTATCACCGTAAGAATCATATAAACACAATTAATTCCTAATTGCTACAATAAAGAAATCTTTTAAAGATTAATAACCCTCCGGGATTATACCAATAATCCCAGGACATCACAATTATCCCCCACTAATAAAATTTCGTCCTCGAAATTTGCACCGGTGTACTCCACGTAACACCAGGACTACACAAACAAGACAAAGTCACAACCCCGATTCTGGACCACATTAGAATCGAATTATCAACTACGAGAACACCAATCTCGCATCAAGCTCTAAAATAGAGCAAACGCCAAAATCAATACAAACCCGAAAGATAACAACATACCTCAATGTGAATCGTCCTAGAAGTCAGTCCACCACGACTGCAAATCAACTAAATCTCCCTTGGTTCTGACATAGATATCACTCCGTGATATTCATCACTTGCCCACGATGCTTGACATGCATTGTCATGATGGGGACCACCAGTATACAACAGTATACTCACAGAAAATCCGGTTTTTGTTTCTCAGTCCATCTCCTCCAAAGGAGTAGTTGCACCACTTGCAACCCGGATCGGGTTACCCACGGTCATCGATCCACACAAAGCACATCTCCGAGGATGTTTACACCGGTGTGTTCCAAGAAATCATATCTTGGTCCTGACACACCATCAAGGCCCCACAAGGTCTTAAGTTCCACATGGGACATGCAAGACAAACAATTGCATTCCTACACACGTGTCAACCACGACACCAAACAAATCCGAGTCCTGGCCACCCCTCGTCTATCGTGGGATTTAACAATCCAAAAAAAAAAAAACAGGAAGGCTATCGAATTATCCAACAAGAACTACCATGGTCCCAAAACACGACAAGTCCTCACAAGGGAAGTCAAACGGACCTCACGATTATTCCTCAGAATACATCGTGCCATTGAGATTACCAATCTCAATTGCCACGATCTCCCACCGGAGATTCACCAAACCGAGCATACAACTCGACGTTCAACAAGGAACACAATAAACTTGGCATTCGTATACACACACGGCATACATGCCCATGCACCAACACAAAATGCATACTCAATGCAATAGACTCGGGTATCTCCAAACATACCCAGAATTCCAAACCACCGCCAAACCTCGATTATTCTCACTACACGGAGAATAACGGTTGACAAACCAAAACCAAAGGGTGTGATTTCAACATCAACACCACACGAATCAAAACAACGAATCTCCCAAAAGATTCAACCGGTAGGTATAACAATACCGCCTTCCTCACAAGGAAAGTGTCATGAACTAATGACCTTCAAACTTCGAACTACCGTTCGGAAATTGGATATATTCATAGCAAGATATATCTGGAACCCAGAAATACGCAATTGGTTCAAAATAGTGCATCAAAGCATCTATTACCAAATCGAAACCCGTATACGTCATGTATACTCAATCAAAAGATGTTCTGTACCAATACTATAGTACCTCACAACCTCGAGCATTACTCCGGAGACGTCTCCTCAAAAGTCTCACCGGAAGTATGAAGCCATCACATAGCCCGACACTAGTAGGGCTTACCCCGGTTGATTCACGATCAACCCACAACCAATACCACCTGTCTCCATGACAGTACAATACAAATCTCTCCAGGAGATAAAATCAGTATAGCAGTGTTACTCCACTAGCTATACTCCACAATTCCAAATGTGACTCCCGTCGCATTTTCTATGCAAGGATGCTCAATCAGAGCTAACAACGACTTGTCGACACTCACGTTGGCATTCCCAACAGAATTGAGCTGCCCCATAACAAGTCTCTCAAAACATTCGACGTATAAACGTCTCCGTGAGGTATTCCCTACCTCAATCACCATGCCACATAGAGACTACAAGAGTCTATCATAACCCTCATCGTATCGCCATACGATTCATCCATCTCGAATCCAACGAGCAGCATAAAGGCTAACACAAGCCCACCAAAGTACTGCAACCATACCTGGCTAGTGATTCGCTGGCCCCATAGGCTTATACCAACTACCAACGTGACACACGTCTTAACCCGGTATACCATGCCGTACAAACCATTAGAGTTGTGGGTCATCGCCCAACATATTTCTAAAACACCAAGCATAACGGACAACCCGGTGTCCTTGCTACACTACCATGCAATCCTAATCCATTAGGACTTATTCCACACCCTCAGGGTGGGTGTAACCATGTCTACCCTACATCACAACAACAAGCGAGTAGTTTCCTCAACGACTACTCTTATCACCAATCACTTGGCCCTACCCAATCCAACGAGCATACCCAAGGGTATCATTGCTCGACAAATATTTACCTCCACAACATGATGCGGCATATACACCGGTACAATGCATCCAATGCCCCCTCGAGCAAACCTGCTCGGCAAAAAGGTCTCGTCAACTAGTTACCCAGACTCTACCATGTGCTCACCATCGGCACTCAAACCATACAACCAAATACATAAACACGAATGTATTATTCACCAAAACGACGCCACGCGTCCACATAGACATCCCAAATAACATCGTAAACACATGACGGTACCCGTCGATACACGACACTCATAATCTCATCGTCAAACACATGACGGTATAAAACAACACATAATATTCACAATAATGATAACAAAAGTAATATGCCATACCTCATCGCTATCAAGATAGCGGAATACCTGTATCCATCGTCCACCAGCGGTACACAAGCAGCACCCATCGCCCGTAGGCGGCATAATCCAGTGCTACGCACATAGCAGTATAACCCATCGCTATAGAATCAACGGCATGATCCCTCGCCATGGAGTCAGCTGCATAAAACATCGCCCAAAGAATACCCGGCGATATGAAGCATCGCCATAGATGTAGCGGAATGTAGCATCGCTATATGATACCTGGCGGCATGAGCCATCGCCAATAGAATACCCGATGGAATCATCGCCAATAAAATACCCGACGGAACCATCGCCAATAGAATACTTGGCGGAACCATCGCCAATAGAATACCCGGCGGAACCATCGCCAATAAAATACCCGGTGGAATAATCGCGGACTCAAGAGGTACTCACACCCATGTAGTACTTTGTTCCCGATCACATCGCTACGTCATGACAGCAGCATCATCGCTTCAACGTGACAGCGGCATGTATCATCGCTTCGACACGACAGCGGCATCATCGCTTCGACATGAGGGTGGTACCATCGCTTCGACGTGACAGCGGCATTTACCATCGCTTCGACACGACAGCGGCATTTACCATCGTTCCGGCATGACAGCGAAAATACCCCTCGCTTCGACATATTAGCGGCATAATATCCCTCGCAATAGTAATATGACAGCGGCATTATCCTTCGCTTTGACATATTTGCGGCAAATATTCTTCATCGCTATAATATGACAGCGGCAAGTATTCACATCGCTACGCCATGTATGCATCCGTAATGCATAACCCATATTCCAACAATATTTCCAGCACGACAGCGGCATTTACCATCGTTCCGGCATGACAGCGAAAATACCCCTCGCTTCGACATATTAGCGGCATAATATCCCTCGCAATAGTAATATGACAGCGGCATTATCCTTCGCTTTGACATATTTGCGGCAAATATTCTTCATCGCTATAATATGACAGCGGCAAGTATTCACATCGCTACGCCATGTATGCATCCGTAATGCATAACCCATATTCCAACAATATTTCCAGCACGACAGCGGCATCATCGCTTCGACGTGACAGCGACATTTACCATCGCTTCGACACAACAGCGGCATCATCGCTTCGAAGTGCATGCAACCGTAATGCATAACCCATGTTCCAATAATTGTTCCGGCACAACAGCGGCATCATCGCTTCGACGTGACAGCGGCATTTACCATCGCTTCGACACAACAGCGGCATCATCGCTTCGAAGTGCATGCAACCGTAATGCATAATCCATGTGTCATAAGACCCTGAAACCACCATGGTTAGCAACACATATTCCAATTATGAACACATATCATAAACACACAGAAGCAATCATGCATAAGTATGTGCTTCTCATTCCCATTAACATGTTCCTAGGCCCTCAACAGCCCCAAAGAGCTAACCACTGCTCTGATACCACTAATGTAAGGACCCCCGTGCCCTTAACCCGTTATTAGTTTATTAAGCCATACCATTAGTGCATATAATCATACTATCGTGGGGAAAACCATATGCAAGAGCGACACCATGTGCTATCCAGAAAATTTCTTGTATTTAATCCATATAATATTCAAATTCCCCAACCAAGATTATTCATATAACATGCACCCTTTTTAATACACTAACATGCTCTTTATTCATTTAGCAATTCCATATTTAATTGCATGCAAACCATAAATGAATAGAGAAGAGCCGTAGCCCATTTATACATTCCATGTACACGTAAAATGTACTCACGTAAGAGTACCCAATGAACATGCGCGTATCTAATGTATAAAACACTCTACTGGATACCGTTACTGGCGCTTCGATCCTGGAAGCACCTCCCAAACGTAACTCGATCTCAACTCGGGATCTACGTGCCCATCCAACCAGCTCTGGTACCTCGATCCTGTAAGTACCTCAAATCAACAGTCCGGGCTCAACTCCAAAGCCGTTGCTACACCTGTAACACCTGCCCCAACAGAGACAGCCCCCACACGGGGTGAGCATACCAATACCACCAATCCAAAAAATCATAATGTTACAATTCATAATTTACAGAACGTAAATGCCATAATTTAAATGATACTCCATGGATGGTATCACCCTCATCCGGGATCCCCTGTGTTGTCCCTGTTCTCAAAATAACCAAACTCATCAAATTCCCAAAGCCAGTTAATCACCACATAGATTAACTAAAACCGTTCTATTATGCCAGTTCCATAATCAATATGGTAAAATCATTATCTAAAAGATCGTAGATATCATCATATATCAAATCAATGATTCCATGTTCCTATTTAATTGCTCGCTCCACAATAGCGGCATTCTAAACCCCGCGCACGCTCAACAATAGCGGCGGCGTATCCGATGGTCGCTCAACGGCGACAACATCCCTAATCATTACTCGCTCAATAGCGGCACCATATGATTCCCAACGAATGTCCATTTATCGCAATTACCATATACCCTGCATTTCACTATCCAGTTATAGCAAGTACCGTATACCATGCATTTCAATATCCATTTATGGCAAGTAGCGTATACCATGTATTTCAATATTCATTTATAGCAAGTACCGTATACCATGCATTTCAATATTCATTTATGGCAAATACCACATACCATGTATTTCCATATCCATTTATGCAAATACCACATACCATGTATTTCCATATCCATTTATGCAATTATCACATACCATGCATTTTACAGTTGATAGACTATGCTCGTACCTCATACGTACCTTAGAATTCCGTAGTCCACGTCAAGCCTGGCTTGAGTTCCATGCCCCGTGAAACATGTGCTAAAACACATAAACAACCCACAATCAAGCATAAGCATGCAACCACGTGCCCAAGCACGTTCAACACTCCCAAACATATCGTCAATCCATGACGATAACCAAATTATAAAAGTTCCCGGCTAAGCATGCATAATACCCCAAAAATATAGTGAATCCATGACAATTAACCTTTTAAAATAACCCGGGGCGAAGCATGCAAGACACCCAAAAAAGAGCCAAGAACAACAAAAAGGGGCACCAACATACTGGCCATCTCGATCGATCGATAATTCATTTCGATCGATCGAAAACCATCCTCCGATCGATCGGTCAAAATCCCGATCGATTGGTCCACTGTTCCAAAGCCACAAAACACATTCTGCCATGCTCGATCGATCGAAAATATTTTCGGATCGATCGAGCAGCCCTGTAAACGCGAGAAACCCACAAGAATGAGCTTCCAACAACACCTTAACTCATATACAACCAAGATCAACCACCATGCTCAACATTTAACCACAAAACAACCTTAAAATACCTCCCCCAAACATAAACAACATGTTGGACCAAGATCCACTCTTTTAACCCCAAAAACAAGCTACAAACTTAACCAAAACCCAACAAGACTTTACCATAATGAAAGCTTACCACTTGAGCTTTAAGTTTTTAGCAAGAACTCCCAAAAGACCCCTTTTTCAAAGCTCTCTCCTCCTCTCTTGCTTCAGAAACGAAAATGGAAGTTGTTGGATGAATGGAGGGGGTTGTAGGGACCAAAAAGCTGATGTGAGGTGGATGGGATGTAAACTGATGCAAGTGGTTCCCTTGCCACTTATGGGATTTAAATGTGCATCAAAACACAAGCATGATGTATAAAATACCCCGACATGATATTTTAAAAGCATTTACCAAAATGCACCAAAATCCCAATTAGAACTATGCTTTTTCCGAAAATAATTATCAATTTCACCATCAAGCCATAAACACCCCTAATTTCCCAACATGCATAACATGCACCCCGAAATGCACCCCATGTCACCCATACCATGTGACTAAGCAGTTTTACCAACATAATTAATTCCAACACATATTTAATTATCACCGTAAGAATCATATAAACACAATTAATTCCTAATTGCTACAATAAAGAAATCTTTTAAAGATTAATAACCCTCCGGGATTAATACCAATAATCCCAGGACATCACACCTCATGAGATCGATCCCTACTCACGCTACTACATTCATAATTGTTATTCTCTTGAGAGGGTTAATTTGGGCGTACGCGACAAACACTATCAGTGAGTCACCTCTTGAGTCCAAAAAGGGAACAAAATGCTGCATGTGATGTGAGTCACCTCTTGAGTCCGAAAGGAGCAAAGTGCTACACACATATGAGTCACCTCTTGAGCCATAGAGGGAGCAAAGTGCTGCATGTGATGTGAGTCACCTTGTGATATCCCCGAAATGATTATGTGATTTTAATCATTTATTTAATTTATGATGATTTTGGTGTTAATTCATGGGGTTGAATTTATATTATTGGGGAGAGGCATTTCAGGGTGCATGTGATATATGTTGGGATTTTGGGGTTGTGGCATGTTTATTTGGGGTGTGTGTTATTTGTTTTGGTGAAGCATGTTTAAATGGGAATTAAAGTATTTTATTGGGAAAATACTATAAATATCATGTGAGGATATTTTAATACATCGTGCTAAATACCGGGACCAAAACATAACACATCATACCACCCAACACCCAACCACCCCCCCCCCCCCCCAACCCATACCAATCAGCTGAGTAAGGCTGACTTTCCACCCCACTCTGCACAATCATTCAACCCTTCTCCTCCATTCCAAATCTCGACCTTTCTCTCCCAAATAACCTCCAGGATCTGCTGAGCAAAATCGTGTGGAGCCCTTCCATTTTCATTGCTTGGAAGCCTCTCAAAAATCGGAGCAAAGTAGGGTGAGAAACCATGCTCTGTTTTTTGATTTAAGATTGATTAAGTTCTTGTTTTTAAGTGGTGTGAAAATGGCATGTTAGCTTAGGTTTCTTAAAACCTTCGATTTAAATGCTTACATGGTGTTGTTATGAAGCTTCCAGTATTTTTCCTTGAGCATGTTATATGTTTTACTGTGAAGGATTTAAACATGTAAAATATGGTGTTCGAAAATCTGGGTAAGGTGTACGCCCTGTTTTTCTGGAAAAATATGGGATGCGAGTGATGTTGTGAAGGTGTTATCATGCATGTTAGCTAGGTTTTTGGTAAACCTTTGATTTGAGTACATGCAACGTAGTTTTGTAAAGCCCATGGCTTTTTGTTCGAGCATGTTTTATATTATATGTTGTAGCTTTAATAGCATGAAATGAGGTGCTCAAGAAATCTGGAAATGAAATATGTTACCCTGTTTCTGGAAAGGTTGGTTGAGTACTGATGTAAATGGGTATTTTTAATGCATGTGGGTTTGAGTTTGGGGTATGAATTTGTTATGAATACACTCAGGGTAGTGTCTTGTAGCTGCTAGCATGTTGGGTTAGGCATGTTGTATGTCTTACATGCTAGATCGAAGGGTATGAAAATCAGTGTTAGAGAATTCTGGAAAATCGCACTGAAACAGAGCGATCGATCGATCGGTAAAGAACACCGATCGATCGGCAAAAGCCGTAGCTTTTTTATTACATTTGGAGTGATCACCGATCGATCGGTGATGAGGGCCGATCGATCGGTAGTGCCTGATTTTTTTTAAAAATATGGAATTTGTCTAAATTTGGTATTGGATTATGATAAGACATCTAATATTGTGTTGTACACTGGTGTAGAGCCTTCACAGATAGCTACACAGCGCAGGGGATAGAGTCCTGCAACACACCACATTTTGGAAAGGTACGTAAGCGACGTACGGGCATCCCAACGGAAACATGTACTTTATGTTTGTCTATTTGACAGATGATGAATGCAATGTGATGCATTAAGAGTTTGATACATGTTATTATGCATTGTGATTGCATATTGTGATGTGGAATAAAAGAGGTGTATTCCACGAGTCAGGGGTGATCAGTGAAGATTTTAATGCTTACGCTTTACCGCTAAATATGTGGAGCGGGAGGGGGGAGGCTCGCTTGCACATGGAGGCGGGGTATACCATACTATGCGAGGATGAGATACCGCTTGTATGAAGAAGCGAGGATGAGATACCGCTTGTTTTGAGATTATGAAGCGAAGAAGCATTAAAATAACTGATGATGACTGACTCAAGAAAAAAGTTATGATATGTCATGACATTTATTTATGAAGTCATATGTTCATATATTGTTTTGATTATGAATTATTGTACAGGGACAACCAATAGGCGTTGTAAATGCGATGGGAATACAGGAAGTGTTTGGTATTTATGATTATGCATTTACGTCTTACTTTCATATTATGTTGAATATGAATTATGATATGCTCATGTGATGGGGGTTGTCTTTGTAGGTGCTTTTGATGATGAGAACCAGGGTCGGGGTTGAAATGCTGAGCTGTAAGGAGTGCTACAGGATTAGCATGTTAGAGAATTCTTTTGTATAGCTTCTATAAGAAGTTGAGTAAGACTATAATGTAGTACTTTTGTAGGATTATGTGAAATTCCTTTTAAACTTTTGGTACTGTAATCTCTTAAGCTCGAGTTAATCAACACGACTTATTACTCTGATATATACACATGAATGATTAGTTTTCTTAATTGCACCTTAGTATCTTGATTAGATAACGGGGTCTCACATTTAGTGGTATCAGAGCAGTGGTTAGATAACCAGGGAACAAGTAAAGGGTAGCCTTTCGAAACAAGTTGGCTAGGTGTTCATTGTTGGGCATGTTATGCTTGTGATGCATATTGTTGTATAAGTGTTATACTAACATGCTTTTGAATATGATACTCTTGTTATCTAACGGTATATTATTAACTGCTTTTGGTATTGTTGTTAACTCTTGTGTTGCAGCATGGCGGCTATTAACCCGGAGAACCTCAATGAAGAGGTAGGGGATATGGGCAGTATGAACGCTAGTATTTGCTTAGACGAATCCGTTACCGCCACCTGCTGTAGGCTTGGAGCCTATTGCACAGATACTGCTACCAGGGGAGATAAGTCTGACCCAGTTCTTGAGCTATCATCCACCGCTATTTGAAGGGACTGAGACTGGGGAAGCAGCCGAGGAATGGCTTGAGAGACTGGAACAGATATTCGTATCGGCACCCTGTGCACGGACTGCCTGGCTGAGGTTGGCAGAGTTCCAGTTAGCAAAGAATTCTTCCATGTGGTGGAAGACAACTGTAAGGACCCCCCGTGCCCTTAACCCGTTATTAGTGTATTAATCCATACCATTAGTGCATATAATCATACTAACATGGGGAAAAGCCATATGCAAGTGCTACACCATATTAGTGATCCATAATATTTCTTGCATTCAATCCACATAATATGCATGCAAACCATAAATGAACAGAGAGAAGCCGTAGCCCATTTATACATTCCATATACACGTAAAATTGTACTCACATAAGAGCACCCAATGAATAAGTGTGTATCTGATGTATAAAACACTCTACCGGATACCGTTACTGGTACTTCAATCCTTGAAGCACCTCCCAAGCACAGCTCGATCTCAACACTGGATCTGTGTACTTATTCAACCGGCTCTGATACCTCGATCCTGGAAGTACCTCTATCAACAGCCCGAGCTCAACTCCAAAGCTACTGCTGCACCTGTGTTACCTGCCCCAACAGAGACAGCCCCCACACGGGGTGAGCATACCGATACCACGAATCCAATAAGCATAACATTGCAATTCAAATACAGAATGTAAATGCTATAATTTAAATGATACTCCCTGGATGGTAATACCCTCATCCGGGATCCCCTGTATCGTCCCTGTTCTCAAAATAACCAAACTCATCAAATTCCCAAAGCCAGTTAATCGTCACATAGATTAACTAATACCGTTCTATCATGCCAGTTCCATGATCAATATGGTAAAAACATAATGTAAAGGACCATAGATATCACATATATCTAACCAATAATTCCATATTCCTATTTCATTGCTCGCTCCACAATGGCGGCATACTAAACCTCGCGCACGCTCAACAATAGCTGCGTCATAACCGATGGTCGCTCAACGGCGATCGCATCCAAATCATTGCTCGCTCAATAGCGGCACCGTATGGTTCCCAATGTATAACCATTTGACGCAAATACTATTTACCATGCATATTGTTATCCATTTATAGCAAAAATCATGCACCATGCATTTCAATACCTATCCGATGAAATTACCACATGCCACATATTTCAATGTCCATATAACGCAATTATCACACACCATGTGTTCCAATACCCATTTAGTACAATTATCACACAAAACACATCATCGAGGATGTTTACACCAGTGTGTTCCAAGAAATCATATCTTGGTCCCGACACACCATCAAGACTCCACAAAGTCTCAAGTTCCACAGAGGTCACGCAAAACAGACAGTTGCATTCCTGCCACACGTGTCAACCACGACACCAAACAAATCCGAATCCTGGCCATCCCTCATTTATCCTTGGATCCAACAATCCTAAAACAGGAAGGCTATCGAATCATCCAACAAGAATTACCATGGTTCCAAAATACGGTGATCCCTCCTCAGGGGAAGTCAACAACCCTCACGATCATTCATCAGAATGCATCGTGCCATTGAGATTACCGATCTCGAGGTTCCACAGTCTCACACCGGAGATTCACCAAACCAAGCATACAACTCGACGTTCAACAATGAACAAAATAAAGTTGGCATTCGTATACACACACGGCATGCATGCCCATACACCAACACAACAAGCATACACAAAGCAATTGACTCGGGTATCTCCAATCATACCCAAAATCCCAAAATCAACTATCACGGAGAATAATGGTTGCCAAACAAAAACCAAAGGGTGTGATTTCAACATCAACACCACACAACCAAAGCAACGAATCTCCCAAAGGATTCAACCGGTAGGTATATCAGTACCGCCTTTCTCACAAGGAAAGTGTCATGAATTCATGACCCTCTAACCTCGAACCACCGTTCGGAAAACTGGATCAAAAGTATGCAATTGGTTCGAGATAGTGCATCAAAGCAACCATCACCAAATCGAAACATGTATATCCCATGTATACTCAAACTAAAGATGCTCTGTACTAATGCCATAGTACAACACAATCGAGCATCTCCCCAGAGACGTCTCCTCGAACGTCTCACCAGAAGTACGAAGCCATCACCTAGTCCAACACTAGTAGGGCTTACCCCGGTTGATTCACAATCAACCCTCAACCAATACTAGCTGTCTCCACGATAGTACAATCCAAATCTCTCCAAGAGATAAGGTCAAAATAGTAGTGTTACCCCACTAGCTATATCCCACAATTCCAATTGTGACTCCCGTTGCATCCCACATGCAGGGATACTCAACCAGAGCTAACCACAACTTGTCGACACTCACGTTGACATTCCCAACAGAATTGAGCTACCCCAAAACAAGTCTCTCAAAACATTTGACGTATAAACGTCTCCGTGAGGTATTCCCTACCTCAATCACCATGTCACAAGGAGACTACAAGAGTCTACCAAAATCCTCATCGTATTACCATACGATTCACCCAGCTCGAATCCAACGAGCGGCATCAGGCTAACCCAAGCACACCAAAGTACTGCAACATTACCTGGCTAGCGATTCGCTGGCCCCATAGGCTTATACCAACTACCAACGTGACACACGTCTCAACGCGGTATACCATATCGTACAAACCGTTAGAGTTGTGGGTCATCACCCAATATCTCTAAAACACCAAGCATAATGGACATCCAGGTGTCCTTGCTTAACTACCATGCAATCCTAAACCATTAGAACTTATTCCACACCTTCAGGGTGGGTGTAACCATGCTTACTCCTCATCACAATAACAAGCGAGTAGTTTCCTCAATGACTACTCTTACCACCAATCACTTGGCCTTAGTCATCCCAGCGAGCATACCCAAGGGTATCATTGCTCGACAAATATTTACCTCTATAACATGATGCGGTACACTCACCGGTACAATGCATCCAATGCTCCATCGAACAAACCTGCTCGGAAAAGGTCTCGTCAACTAGTGACCCAGACTCTACCATGTGCTCACCATCGGCACTCAAACCATACAACCAAATACATAAACATGAATGCATTAATCACCAAAATGATGCCACTCGTCCACATAGACATCCCAAATAACATCGTCAAACACATGATGACTCATGTCGATATACGACATCCATAATCTCATCGTCAAACACATGACGGCACATGTCGATATACGACATCCATAATCTCATCGTCAAACACATGACGGTATAAAACAACACATGGAATTCACAATAATGATATCAAAAGTAATTTGCCATACCTCATCGCTATCAAAATAGCGGAATACATGTATCCATCGTCCACCAGCGGTACATAAGCAGCATCCATCGCTCGTAGGCGGCATAATCCAGTGTTACACACATAGCGGTATAATCCATCGCTATAGAATCAGTGGCATAAAACATCGCCAAAGAATATCCGGTGGTATGAAGCATCACCATAGATGTAGCGGAATGTACCATCGCTATATGATACCTGGTGGCATAAACCATTGCCATAGAATACCCGGCGGTATGAACCATCGCCAATAGATTACCCGGCGGCATGAACCATCGCCAATAGAATACCCGGTGGCATGAACCATTGCCAATAGAATAACGGAATAATCGTGGACTCAAGAGGTACTCACACTCATTTAGTACTTTGTTCCCGATCGCATCGCTACGTCATGACAGCGGCATCATCGCTTCGACGTGACAGCGGCATGTATCATCGCTTCGACACGACAGCGGCATCATCGCTTCGACATGAGGGTGGTACCATCGCTTCGACGTGACAGCGGCATTTACCATCGCTTCGACACGACAGCGGCATTTACCATCGTTCCGGCATGACAGCGAAAATACCCCTCGCTTCGACATATTAGCGGCATAATATCCCTCGCAATAGTAATATGACAGCGGCATTATCCTTCGCTTCGACATATTTGCGGCAAATATTCTTCATCGCTATAATATGACAGCGGCAAGTATTCACATCGCTATGCCACGCATGCAACCGTAATGCATATCCCGTGTTCCAATAATTGTTTCGTCACGACAGCGGCATCATCGCTTCGACGTGACAGCGGCATTTACCATCGCTTCGACACGACAGCGGCATCATCGCTTCGACGTGCATGCAACCGTAATGCATAACCCGTATTCCCACAAACATCGCCATGAGTGTATTTTAATGCACCTCGCTCCAACATTTAGCGGCAAAGCATTAAAATCATCACTCCGATGTATATCTATGCAACCGTAATGCATAGTCCATGTCTCATAAGACCCTGCAACCACCATGGTTAGCAATAGCATATTCCAATTATGAACACATATCATAAATGCACATAAGCAATATAGTTGTGCCACGCAACACTAACTACCATCATGCATAAGTATGTGCTTCTCATTTCCATTATCATTTTCCTAGGCCCTCAACAGCCCCAAAGAGCTAACCACTGATCTGATACCACTAATGTAAGGAACCCCCGTGCCCTTAACCCGTTATTAGTGTATTAATCCATACCATTAGTGCATATAATCATACTAACATGGGGAAAAGCCATGTGCAAGTTCTACACCATATTAGTGATCCATAAAATTTCTTGCATTCAATCCACATAATATGCAAATCCCCCCAACCAAGATTACATATATCACATGCACCCTCATAATACACTAACATGCTCTCAGTTCATTTTGCAATTCCACATTTAATTGCATGCATAACATAAATGAACAGAGAGAAACCGTAGCACATTTATACATTCCATATACAAGTAAAATTGTACTCACATAAGAGCACCCAATGAATAAGCGTGTATCTGATGTATAAAACACTCTACCGGATACCGTTACTGGTACTTCAATCCTGGAAGCACCTCCCAAGCACAGCTCGATCTCAACACTGGATCTGTGTAATTATTCAACCGGCTCTGGTACCTCGATCCTGGAAGTACCTCTATCAACAGCCCGAGCTCAACTCCAAAGCTACTGCTGCCCCTGTGTTACCTGCCCCAACAGAGACAGCCCCCACACGGGGTGAGCATACCGATACCACCAATCCAATAAGCATAACATTGCAATTCAAATACAGAATGTAAATGCTATAATTTAAATGATACTCCCTGGATGGTAATACCCTCATCCGGGATTCCCTGTATTGTCTCTGTTCTCAAAATAACCAAACTCATCAAATTCCCAAAGCCAGTTAATCGTCACATAGATTAACTAACCGTTCTATCATGCCAGTTCCATGATCAATATGGTAAAAACATAATGTAAAGAACCATAGATATCACATATATCTAACCAATAATTCCATATTCCTGTTTCATGTTCGCTCCACAATGGCGGCATACTAAACCTCACGCACGCTCAACAATAGCGGCGTCATAACCGATGGTCGCTCAACGGTGATCGCATCCCAAATCATTGCTCGCTCAATAGCGGCACCGTATGGTTCCCAATGTATAACCATTTGACGCAAATACTATTTACCATGCATATTGTTATCCATTTATAGCAAATATCATGCACCATGCATTTCAATACCTATCCGATGCAATTACCACATGCCACATATTTCAATGTCCATATAACGCAATTATCACACACCATGTGTTCCAATACCCATTTAGTACAATTATCACACACCATGCATTTTACAGTTGTGTAAGGACTAGTTCCTTAAATGCGGATTAAAGGTATAATTAAAATTTTCATGCATAAACGGAGTATAAAAGTTGTGTTGGTACCTTGAGCTTTTAGGTTACAGTGCCAAAATAAAGTTCCAAAATGGATTAATTACATCCCAACCAATGAATATTAATCCTATAGCTTTACACTACTCCTAGAGTAGATACTATACAAAAGAATGTGCCTGCTACCAAGAGCACTCCTCACTAGCTCACCGCACCAACTCGCCTTAGCCCGTCCGCCCAAAAGTACCTACAGGATCAACCCCAAAACCATGAGCATGTACAAAATCATATTCACAATAATATGATAGCAATTCAAATGCATAAATCATAAATGTGATTCACTTCCTGTATGTAACACATTTAAAAGCTCCCTTGGGTTGTCCCTGTACCACATTATAACCAACAGATTATATTACAAATAATGTATGTCATGACATGCACCGATTTCCATGTATTCCGTGTTCAACTCCCGAGTCTTATTATATCAGTGGCATAATACCCCTCGCGTTAACGTGATAGCGGAAATACCCCTCGCTTAGACAATACCAGCGGCACTAATATCCCTCGCTATAAATATGACAGCGGTCGTGTTCTTCGCTTCATATTAGCGGCAAATATTCTCTCATCGCTACGGTATGACAGCGGCAAGTATTCACATCGCTACGCCACTGGCGGCAAGTATTCTCCATCACTGGAATATAAGCCCGACTCATAATCACATGCAACAATGCATCCAATATACACATGCAACCAAAATGCATGACCAAACCATGTATGCAATCCATGATGCATAAACAATACCACATATGCAACCACAATGCATAATCAATTCGAAGCGTAATAAATACGTTTTACCGTCCGATGCCCGTACGTCTCACTGCGTACCTTAGTCCCAAAATGTGATGTGTTGTGGACTTTATCTCCTAAGCTGTGTGGCCACCTGGGATGGTTCTACACATTCACACAATTCAATATTAGGAGCCAATAATAGTCCAATATCAAAAATTCCACAAAATATTCAAAAACACCACATTTTGTATTTCGCGAAATCACACTGTCCGATATTAAATTTTTCACCCTTCGGCGATCGATCGCCACACTTGGAGCGATCGATCGCCAACCTCACCGATCGATCGCCAAGATGTGGCGATCAATCGCCAAATGCCCATGGAGCCTACTGCTGGCTCGCAATCGATCGCCAAAAACGGGCGATCGATCGCTGACCTCTGTACACCGAAATCCACCATTTTTGCACACCATTTTCAACCCAAACCATACCAACACTTAAACCATCAAACCCACAACATAAATAACATCATATACCTTCAAAATACACCTTAAAACTACCATAAATCCAACCTTCAACTCAAATAATACCAACCCATAAAAACCCATTTCAAAACCATACAAAACAACAACAAACTCAATCCAAACACAACAAAAACAACAAGGAGGCATCCATACCTCTTGGGGACTCCAAATCACCCAATAAATTCCACAAATCAAACTTTTGGAAGGATTTCTCTTCACCTCTTTACCAAATTTCGAAAATGTGAGGTAGAGAAGGGTTTTGGATGAGTAAATTGGGAAAGTAGAAAATGAAGGTATAAGGGGGATTGGGGTATAAGTGGGTTGGGTTTAATTAAATTACACCCCACAATTCCATGGTGTATAAAACACCCCAACATGATATTTTAAAAGGCATTTTACCATAATGCACCAAAATCACAATTAAAACATGATTCACCCAAATAATCACAAATCATTTCAATTAACCATTAAAATCCCCAATTACCCAACATGTATAACATGCACCCCGAAATGCCCTACCGGGTCACTCCTACCTTGTGACTAAGCATTTCACCAAGATAATTAATGCCAACACAAATATTAATTATCACCATAAAAATCACATAAACATAATTAACGCCCAAATGCAATTAATTATTTCGGGGATATCACAATACTCCCCTACTTATAAGATTTCGACCTCGAAATCGCATGCACTTACCCAATTCGAAACCAAACATAAACTACATACCAGAGAATAGTTCCGGGTAGTGCTGCACCATATGCTGCTCCGTCTCCCACGTGGCCTCCTCGACACCCCTACGATCCCACTGAAGCTTGATCATCGGTATCACTTTGTTCTAGAGTCTTCGATCAGCCCTATCCAAAATCCTGACTGGCCGTTCCTCATATGATACATCAGAATCCAACTGAACCTCGGAAGGCTGTAATACATGCGACGGATCCGGCTCATACTTCCGAACCACGCATACCAAACCGAACCACACCCCGAAAAGGTGAAATCTTCAAAAAGACTCTGTCTCCTAACTGAAATTCCAACGGTCTCCGCCGTTTATTCGAATAGGCTGCATGCCTGTCCTGGGCTGCCTTCATTTTCTGACGGATAATCTTTACCTTATCCTCCATTTCCCGAATCAGTTCGGGTCCTCCCGCTGCTTTACTGGTCAAGTCATCCCAGTACAAAGGCGACCTACAACGCTTACCATACAAAGCCTCAAACGGAGCCATCTGAATACTCGCCTGATAGCTGTTGTTGTATGAGAATTCTACCAAGGCCAAAGAATCTTGCCATGAGGCATCAAACTCTAATACGCAAGCCCTCAACATGTCCTCGAGCGTCTGTATAGTACGCTCAGTATGACCATCCGTCTGGGGGTGATATGTGGTGCTCAATCTCACCTCAGTACCCAATGCTGACTGAAGACCTCCCCATAAATGAGATGTGAACCGCGGATCTCTGTCAGACACGATAGACACCGGAATCCCATGCAATCTCACTATGTCCCTGACATATAACTGAGCCATCCTCAAGTATGTGTACGTCATACTGTAGGGAATGAAGTGAGCTACCTTCGTCAGCCTGTCAATGATCACCCAAATGGCATCACGACCCGAAGTAGTCCTCGGCAAGTGGGTCACAAAGTCCATGGGTATGTGCTCCCACTTCCACTCCGGTATCTCTAAGCTCCTTAGCTCGCCACCGGGTCTCTACCTCTCTGCCTTAACCTGCTGACAGATCAAACACCTCTTGACAAATGAGATCACATCACGTTTCATCCGTTTCCACCAGAACTGATCACACAAGTCCTTATACATCTTCCTCCCACCTGGGTGGATGCTAAATCGACTACTATGAGCCCGTTCCAAGATTCCTCTGCGCAACTCCGCCGTACATGGAACTACCCATCGGTTACCGAGTCTCAAAGAACCATCCTCAGCCACTCTGAACTTGGATGGCTGACCCTGAAGTGCTAATGATATCCATCTCTGAACCTCATCATCTGTCCTCTGAGCTCTCCTGATGTTCTCATAGATATCTGGCTCAGCCAATAAAGTCGATGCCAAAACCGGCGATGCGTCCACATCAAAGTCATAGCCCAGATGGCAACAGGAAGTCATCATGGCTGACAAATGCATGACATCCTCAAGTATTCTTCACCTTCCGACTCAAGGCGTCTGCTGTCAAGTTGGCTTTCCCCGGATGGTACTCTATCTCACAGTCATAGTCTTTAAGCAAATCCATCCATCTCCTCTGACGCATATTCAACTCCGCCTGAGTAAACAAGAATTTTAGGCTCTTATGATCCGTGTATATGGTAAAAGATGTACCATACAGATAGTGCCTCCAAATCTTCAGGGCAAAGATAATAGCTGCCAATTCCAAATCGTGGACTGGGTACCTAGCCTCATGCGGTTTCAATTGCCTCGATGCATAAGCTACCACATGCTTATCTTGCATCAGTACACAACCCAAGCCCTGTAGTGATGCGTCAGTGGTAGCGCTTATCTTGTACGCCCAAATTAACCCTTCTCCAGTTAATAACAAAAATATGTAGTAGCGGAAGTAGGGATCGATCCCACAGGGAAGGTATTATTTCGTCCCAAAAACGAATAGTAACAAGCGGGTTTTAGGATGAATGATTACTACTAAGCAAATTCTATAATTAAACTAATTAACGAGATTAACTAAGATGATTTAAACTTATGAGAGTGAAGCGATTCTTGGTTTCCAGGTAACCGTACTTTTGGAAAATTATCTTTTAGTCATCAAATCAAAACATTCGAATTCTTTCAATTATCTATCAATTGGAAATTCAATTCCTACTCATCTTATTCGTAGTCAAAGAGAAAACAGCATTCAATTCAACCCTTACCAAATCTCTAATCACCACTACAGCCGTTAATGATTAAATCAATGATAGTTTTCAAAACTAATGAGTTCGATAAATCTAATCAATGAAAACTACAGCCGTTAAAATTGATTACTCAACCGTTTCTCCTAAGAATTCAATAACACCTACAGCCGGTTAATTATTAATCTCAGTTGTTTCTTAACAAACTATCGATTATGTAATTGAATATTAGGTGATCGGTCTAATACACAAACACAACAATCATGGAATTCGAAATCTGAGAAACAAATTGAAATCGGAATCTAATTCAACAATCAAACCAAATTCTCATAAAAGATTTAAATCCAAAAGTAGGTATCCCTTCAACCAAGATCAAAGGGTTTTAGCCTAGCATAATTAAATCTAACAACAATAAAAATTCGATGGAAAACATTAAATAAATAAAGGAACAGAAATTACTAATATAAATCACGATTCCGGCTTGTCGATTCCGGTTCCGTTCTTCGTTGTTCTTGAAGAAAACTTGAAAGAAAATTAATCTAAAAATCTCTAATTATTCTAAAGTATCAAAAACTATCAAAAACTCAATGATAATTCGAGTTATGGGGGTTGGTGGCTGATAAAATAGGTTACAATCTTTTAAACATGGTAAAAGACCTAATTTCCTAATTTTCGGACTCTTCGGCGATCGATCGCCTTGAATGTGGCGATCGATCGCTGCATTATTTTTTTCGGAAAAACCCTTGAGGCGATCGATCGCCGAGCTCCAGTAGACCTTGGCGATCGATCGCCACTTCTTCGCGATCGATCGCTGACCCGTAAATTTTGATGCAAAAGTTTCTGTCCATAGGCGATCGATTTCCTCTTCCGGGCGATCGATTGCCACCTCCAAAATTACATTTTTGCCCTTTTCTTGATCAACTTTGAGTCCTTGTCATGTCCATGTCTCTCCTTGGTCTTTACACATCGTTTTTAGCTCGTTTTCTTCGATTGTACCTACAATTACACAAATATACGATTAGGTAGCATACGTATCAAATTATATATCAAAACCTACCAAATCGTAGACAATTAAGCACTAAAGATGTGTCTATTTCTAGTCACATCAAACTCCCCCATACTTACGCTTTACTCGACCTAGAGTAAACAAATAAAACTACAATATTTTTGGTTGGCTCATAGGTTCGTAACAAAGCAACTTGTCCTCACTTTAATGCCTCAGCAATTTTAACATGCATAATAATGAACGGTGGTGAAAAATTAACAGTGGAACAAGATCAATCCTTAAACATTTCGTACCCAACAAAGTAGTGAACGTGTATGTGTGGTCATAAACAAGTGTTGTGTACAAATTATAGATCTAAAATATGCAAAGCCATAATAGATCAAGTCATACACTAACACAAGTATAAGCTCACTTGCACACTCTTCTCCACTATCTTAGCTACTTTGCAAACATAAATCAAGTAGGTCTTTATTAGCTTGTAGCTTGGCCTAGGTATTGGCTTATGAAAGAAAGGGTAAGGATATTCAAACAAGAGAGTATGATGAAATGCACACTAAAAGCTTCTCTTCTTGTATGAATTTTTCAACTTTGTTCTTTTTCACAAGGTTTATTTCAACACTTTGCTTCTTTTGTGCCTTGGCTCCCCTTGGAGTCATATTTTTATCTATTTTTTTCAAGGCATCCCTTTTTCTTTCATGCATTCCATTCTTTTGACAATTAAGCTCACAAATATACTTCAATGATTCCCACGTGCATTTGAATGAAATACATCATACTCCCTTAAAAGGTATGGATTAAAATCACATTTAGGCTTAAAGGGTAGGATGATAAGCTAGTCAAGAAATGTTGAATGGGGGTCTTTAGTATGCTTAGCATACTACCATTCTTTTACATTTAAGGCTCAAAATAGGTACTAGAGAATGATTTTGTTTACATGGTAGGCTTGAAAGGCTCAAACGCATCAAAGATTGCCTATATCACTTTCATGTTTGCAAGTAGTCTAGACATACGCCTCAAAGAGCATGTAGTTAAGTTCTAGCATGTATTAGAGACTTCTTAAGACTATTACAAAGTTCACACAATCTTCACTAAGCTATGCACACTTCACAAGCCATGACAATAATGTGCTCAAAATATTCAACTTACTAAGTCAAAGTACACTTTGCATTAGAGTTCAAAGTGTTCCAAGGTTAACAATTCACCTATGTTCAATAGCATGCATGACATCAATTAGGTTTCATCATGGGCTAGTGATTCTAAGCATGTGTTCATTACTAACTATGAGCTCAAAGTTTTCAAATTTTTCGATTTTTTTTGTATTTTTGCAATAAGAAAAACAATAACACACTACTAATCCCTCCCCCATACTTAAATCTTACATTGTCCCCAATGTAAGGCAAAAAGACAAGAGAAAAGAAAAGTTCAACTAAAAAGCAATAAAAATAAAAGGGTAAAAGGGAAACTAACTCCCCTTGGGTTGCCTCCCAAGCAGCGCCTCTGTTTAACGTCGGTGGCCCGACGCTATTCCTCTATCAAGGTGGTTGATGCAGTGTTGCTCTATCCTTCCTTAACCACCTCAATATCTTTTTCACTCCTCGATATTTCGGCTTGTTGCTCTTTGAGTGGTCGTCCCCAGTCTTTGTTACTCCTCCAGCATTTGTTGCTTGATTGACATGGTCGATCCGGAGGATGCTTCTTTCCATTGGTACGATCCTGCAAGTGAGCAATAAGAGGATCAGAAGTATCGTGAGTAGACAGAGTAGCAATCATATGAACAATATGCACTAAGTTAGAATCCATACCTTTTTTTCTCGTCAAGGCCATCAGTAGCCTTTCCCATTTCCCACAACTCATCATTATCAAAATCAGAATCATAGTCGTCATGTACATCAATAGCGTAACTAGAATGCTCAAGAGGTTTAATGGGTTCATACATGTTGAATTTTTCACTTTCACCATTAGACTCCATGGTTATCAAACCGCTATTCATATTGATTACTGAGTTTGATGATTTCAAGAATGGTCTTCCTAAAATAATTAGACTAGAAGGATCACCATTTCTCATGTCCAAGACATAGAAATCTGTTGTGAAGACCAAGTTCTTTACATGCACAACTACGTCCTCTATTATCCCCTTAGGTATGACCGTGGATTTATCAGCTAAGTGAATAACTGCGCTATTCCTTTTTAAAGGTCTCATTTCAGTTGAGAGTACATTGAGTAAGGTATGACATTTATGGACGATCCTAAATCGAGCATAGCCTTCTCAATCCTAATACCTCTAATCTCACATGGGATAAAGAACATACATGGGTCCTTGCATTTAATGGGGATGCTTCTTTGGTTATCCGCCGAAACATTGTCATTGAGCTCGACCTTGGGCTGCCCTTTGTGTTCCGTGCTTTGATCCTCTTTCATGGTTTCATGCAATGGGGCTTGCTCTTTGCAGCGTGGATTCATCTCGTAGAGGCCTTTGAGTCCGGCACCTTTCCTATTGTCCTTCAATGCTTGGGGGAAAGGGGTTGGTTCTCTATATTCAGAAAGTTTGGGGTACTTACCTCGTGGTTCCTCCCCTTGCATTGGCTCTTCAACGTCTGTCTCTGTCTCCGTCATCTCTTCTTTCTAAAGTGGCATCAGTACCACCTTTTCTTCAGCTGCATCTTCATTCACATTCATTGTGATAGCACTCACATTTTCCCGGGGGTTCATCTCTGGTTGTGATGGCAGTCCATTTGAAATCCTTGCTTCGATCTTGCTGATTGAAGTTGCCAATTGTCCCATCTGCGTCGTCAAGCTCTGGATGCTTGCCCTCGTCTCCTGTTGAAATTGTAAGCTATTTTCAGCAATAATTTTAATGTTATGTTCTAACCTGTCAGAAGGAGGGTGCACTGGATGTGGTGGAGGTCTCTGATATGGCGGTCTGTAGGGTTGAGGTTGGTGCATCTGTGGGTTCCCATAGCCTTGGTTCGGATGGTCCCTCCACCCTTGATTGTAGTTGTTTGGTGGATGGTCATAATTCCTTTGTGGGGGGCCTGGGAATCCTCCTGCAGCATTTACGTGCTCCGTGGTTGTCTCTTGTAGTGAGGGGCATGCGTCTGTGGAATGGTTCGCAGCCAGACAGATTCCACACGGCTTAGTTTTTCCTACATTTCCACCTGCCATACCACGCACAAGAAAAGTGAGGTCTATCAGTTGTTGTTCTAAGTTTGATACGTTTACCTCTTTTCTTTGCGGTTGTCCATGGCGCACAGATCCGAATTGTTGGGAGTTGGCCGCCATGTTAGCTATCAACCTTCTAGCTTCCTCCGCTGTTTTATCTATAAATGCTCCTCCGCTTGCCGCATCCACTAAGTTCCTGTCAGAAGAAAATAAACCTTCATAAAAGTATTGGATGAGAAGGTGTTCACTTATCTGGTGTTGTGGAAAACTTGCGCACAACTTCTTGAATCTCTCCCAGTATGTGATGCCCCGAAATTAACTGATGGCAATCTAAATATTAATTATGCTTATATGATGATGAAGAAGTAACATGATTTAAGGATGTTGATTTTAATTATGAGGATGATATGGGATTAATGAAGTTGGTTGCATTTTGTAAATGCTTATCGTGTTAATATATTTTATAGACATCATGTTAATTATTGGGGTACAAGTTAAAAGAAATGAAGATTTAACACTTAACCCACCATTTCACCTCACTTTACCCTTTACACTCAAATCCCCAAAATCACTCTCCCAAAACCCTCTTCCCCTCATTTTCGAATTTTGACCTAAGGGTGGGAAGAAATCCTTGGAAAAGCTTTGTTCTTGCACTTCTTGGTAAGATTTAGTGCCTATGATGTTTATATTTATCTTATTGATGTTCTTGAAGTGTTGATTGAGTTTGGAAGGGTTTTAAAAAAGGGTTTGAAATGGGTTTGTTTGAATTAGTGTGATTCTTTGTAGGATGTTGGATTTTTAGTGGTTTTATGATGTATATTGAAGATTTAAAGTGTTTTTGTGTTTTGAGTTTGTTGGTATAAGTGTTGTGGAAGTTGGGAAAGAATTTTTGGTGTAAAAATGGTGAAAAACGTGTATCTGTGCGAGGCGATCGATCGCCTGAAAAGAGGCGACCGATCGCCTAAGGATAGTGGGCGAAGAGCAGGGCAGGCGATCGATCGCCTGAAATGAGGCGACCGATCGCCGAGAGGCAGTAGCCAATTCAAAGGATAGGCGATCTATCGCCACATTTGGCGCGATCGATCGCCCCGAAGAAGAATTTGAGGCGATCGATCGCCTCGGCGAAGCGATCGATCGCCAGGTGTGTATTTTTGAAAAATGATGTTTTTTTGTGGAATTTTTGGTATTGGGCTATTGTTTAGCTTCTAATATTGATTTGTATGGCTGTGTAGAACCATCCCAGGTACCAACGACCTCGAGGAGATAAAGTACTACAACTTCACAATATTTTGAAAAGGTACGGAAGAAACGTACGGGCATCAAACGGTAACATATTCCTAAACTATGACTATGCATTAATTGCATAAGTATTTATGATGATGATTATGATGATTAAGCTGAATAAGTTTATGATAATGATGTTGTGATAAACAAAGATGATATTATGTTATGATGACAATTATGATAAGATAACGATGTTTGAAATGACGATGCTTATAAGATGATGACGTATGTTTGACTATGCTACTTAGAATGGTTGAATGTCCGGTGACTATTATGGGCAAGCGAGGAAGGTCTTGCCGCTCACATAACTGAGCGATGGGGTACATCCGCTATCAAGGTGTAGCGATTGGTATCATCCGCTGAGCGATGGGTATCATCCGCTGAGCGATGGGGTACATCCGCTATCAAGGTGTAGCGATGGGTATCATCCGCTGAATAAGAGATACATCCGCTATCAAGGCGTAGCGATGGGTATCATACGATGGGTTATGTCGAGCGAGGGGGCCAATTGTGCCGCTGTCATAATAGTCCCGGATAGTCCCATTTCTAATTAACATGGACTGTTGTGAGCTTATATACGAAATATGACGTTAAGCATTCATGCCTTGAACTAATGATGATATGCGTAATTATGACACAGGGACAACCAAGGAAGGAAAGTACTATTAAACAGGAAGTATATGTTATCAATTATTTCTATGCATTATTTCTATGCCAGTAACTCATGATGTTAAGTAACGATGTACATGCTCACGATGGGTTGTTCCTGTAGGTACACTTTTGGATCGAGACTAAGGGTCGGGTTGAGATGGTGAGCTAAGGAGCATAAGAAGATAGATACAGGATTTTTGTTAGCCTTAACATTCATTTTGGAGAATGTAATTAACTAACTATTGAAGTTTCATTTTGGCCTGTAATTACATTGAGCTCACATAACAACCGGAACTCTAAGGTGTCTCTAATACATGTTTAGTTCATAATACGCTATTAATATGATGTTAAGGTAGGAAGACCCTACATTAGTGGTATCAGAGCAGTGGTTAGATAACCCGGGGATGAGTGAAGGGTAGCCTTAGCAGTAGGTTGGCTAGGCGCTTACTTTTGACATATTATGTTGCACATGAAGTATATGGGTGTTATGATATCATGTTATGGTTTTCTAACGATGTTTATATGAACTGCTTTTGGATCTTGTTGTTAACCCTTGTGTTGCAGTATGGCAGCAAATATCGACATTGGTGATGCGGTAAGTGTGAACGCTAGTGCGGGGCGCACGAATCCCCTACCCCCGCCAGCCTTAGGCGAAGAGCCGTCCGAGCAACAGTTATTGCCGGGAGAGTTGAGTTTGACTCAGTTTCTAGCGTATCGGCCCCCGACTTTTGAAGGGACTGAAACAGGGGAGCGAGCCGAGGAATGGCTAGAAAGGATAGAACAAATATTTGTGGCAGCCCCGTGTGCAAAGACGGCATGGATAAGGCTAGCAGAGTTCCAATTAGCTAAGAAAGCACTGATGTGGTGGAGGACCACCGTGATTGAGCAGGAGGCACAGGGTCAAGAGGTAAACTGGAAGCTGTTTCGAACTAGATTCCTGGCCCGATACTTTTCAGCGGCTGCACGTCAAGCTAAAGAGGATGAGTTTAATAAGTTGAAGCAAGGTACCATGCCGGTGTCAGATTATGCCCTCCACTACTGTTCTCTACTCAGATATGTACCTCATATCGCTGCCGACACTCAAGCAAAAATGAGGAACTTTATGAAGGGCTTGAGGCCAGAACTCTATGATAGGGTGATTACATATGGCCCTACCTGCTTTGACGATGCACTTACACGGGCTGAGTTAGCCGAACTGGGAGTAGGTGCATACCCTGATGCTGTACCACCTCCATCACCCCCTCAGAGATCTACTCCCGACAATTTAAGGCCAAGGGCTGATCGGTTCAAGTCTGGGGGGAACACTTCTGCGTCAAGATTCAGTGGTAGGAGGCCCGATAACCGATGGAGAGGAAACCGCAGGAATGACGCCCCACCAAGAGGAGGACAGTCTCGAGGAGGTAATGTTGGGGAGGTTCAATGCTCTCTTTGTGGGCAACCACATCTGACGAAGAATTGTGTGGGATGTTATGTTTGTGGCGAGAGAGGCCACTTTGCTCGACAGTGTCCCAACAGGGGAAGGCAGCAGAACTCTACTGAGAGGTCTACGGTCAGAACAGCACAGAACAGACCCCCATATGTACCGAGGCAGTTTGGAAGTCAGCCTACGGGGCCACCTCAAGGGCAGGTGTATGCATTGACAAGGGAGCAGGCCACAGCGGCTCCGGAGGAGGTTATAGCGGGTACGTGTCTTTTATTTACGCACCCTGCTTTTATATTGATCGACACAGGTGCGTCACACTCTTTTGTGTCGACAAGTTTTGTGGAAAGGCACCACATATGCACTTCTCCGTCGCCCACGCCTCTTATAGTCTCGACCCCCGCTGGAAGAAGTATGATTACTGATCGGATCTTCTACGATGGCCTCATTTATTTTGAGGATAAAGAACTAAGGTCAGATTTGATTGTTTTGAGAATGTCAGACTTTGACTGCATTCTGGGCATTGATGTTCTGAACAGGTATCAGACAGTTGTGAACTGCAGGCAGAGGACAGTGCGGTTCAAATCTGATATGGGAGTTCCATGGACGTTCTATGGGGATGGTTCTCGTTCAAGGATTCCGTTGATATCCGCGGTCAAGATGACACAATTATTGGAACAAGGCCATACAGGATATCTTATTTATGCCATTGATATTTCTGGAAAGAAGGAAGAGCTAAAGGTTGAAGATGTGCCCGTAGTGGCGGAATTTCCTGATGTATTTCCTGAAGAGATTCCTGGATTCCCACCGGCGAGAGAGGTCGAGTTTGGAATCGAATTACTACCGGGGACGTCAGCCATTTCTCGTGCCCCGTACAGGATGGCACCAACAGGGCTAAAGGAGTTAAAGGTTCAGTTGCAAGACTCCTTGACAAGGGCTATATACGACCTAGCGTATCGCCCTGGGGTGCCCCAGTTTTGTTTGTCAAGAAGAAAGATGGCTCGATGCGTTTGTGCATCGATTACAGACAACTGAACAAAGCCACAGTAAAGAACAAGTATCCACTTCCGAGGATCGATGATTTATTTGATCAGTTGCAGGGTACGAGATAAGATCGATCTGAGGTCGGGGTACCATCAGATTCGGGTAAGGGAGGATGATGTGCAGAAGATAACTTTCAGGACCAGATATGGGCACTATGAATTCTTGGTTATGCCCTTTGGGGTGACGAATGCCCCAGCTGTTTTCATGAGTTTAATGAACAGGGTATTCCAGCCATATTTGGACCAGTTCGTCATAGTCTTCATCGATGACATACTTATTTACTCCCGGACTGAAGAAGAACATGTTGAGCACTTGAGGACAGTACTTCAGATCCTTAGGGATCATCAATTATATGCAAAGCTTAGCAAGTGCGAGTTTTGGTTGGACAGTGTAGTATTCTTGGGCCACGTTATATCTAGCAGTGGGATATCTGTGGATCCCAGAAAGATTGAAGCTGTTATGGAGTGGGCTGCACCCACTTCTGTGCCCGAGATACGGAGCTTCCTTGGTTTAGCAGGTTATTACCGACGTTTCGTCGAAGGATTCTCTAAGATTGCTAAGCCATTGACACAGCTAACCCAGAAAGGAGTACCGTTCTTTTGGTCCGAAGCTTGTGAGGAAAGCTTCCAAGAATTGAAACGTCGTTTGATGACAGCACCAGTATTGGTGATCCCTTCTGAGAATAAGAAGTTTGCCTTGTACACGGATGCATCATTGCAAGGTTTGGGTTGTGTGTTGATGCAAGATAAGCACGTGGTAGCTTATGCTTCGAGGCAGTTGAAGCCCCATGAGACCAGATACCCAGTCCATGACCGGGAACTGGCGGCCATCATTTTTGCCTTGAAGATTTGGCGTCATTACCTCTATGGTACGACGTTTACCATCTTTACAGACCACAAGAGCTTGAAATTCTTATTCACCCAAGCAGAACTGAATATGAGGCAAAGAAGATGGATGGACTTACTCAAGGATTATGATTGTGAAATAGAGTACCATCCGGGTAAAGCAAACATGATAGCAGATGCCTTAAGTCGAAAAGTGAAGAACACCGCTGAGGATACTATGAGCTTATCGGCTATGATGACTTCTTATTGCCATCTGGGCTATGATTTTGATGTGGACACGTCGCCGGTGCGAGTGTCGACCTTATTGGCTGAGCCAGATATATTTGAGGCTATTAGGAAAGCTCAGAGTTCGGATAATGAAATTCAGAGGTGGTCATCAATAGTGCTCCAAGGGCAACCATCAAAGTTCCGAGTTGCTGAGGATGGTTCATTGAGACTAGGCAACCGTTGGGTGGTACCAAAGACACCAGAATTACGCCAAGGAATCTTGCACCGTGCCCACAGTAGCCGGTTCAGTATCCACCCAGGAGGAAGAAAGATGTACAAGGACCTATGTAGTCAATTTTGGTGGAGACGCATGAAGCATGAAGTAATTGCTTTTGTTAAGAGGTGTCTAATCTGCCAGCAGGTAAAGGCAGAAAGACAGAGGCCTGGGGGTGAGTTGAAGAGCTTAGAGATACCTAAATGGAAGTGGGAGCATATATCTATGGACTTCGTGACCCACTTGCCAAGGTCGGCCTCTAGTTTCGATGCGATCTGGGTAATCGTGGATAGGCTGACGAAGGTAGCCCATTTCATCCCTTACAATATGACTTTCACATATTTGAAGATGGCCCAACTATATGTGTGGGACGTAGTGAGATTGCATGGCATTCCAGTCTCGATAGCGTCTGACAGGGACCCGAGGTTCACTTCACATTTCTGGGAGGGTCTCCAGACAGCTTTGGGCACGGAGGTAAGACTGAGTACAGCCTATCACCCTCAGACAGACGGTCAGACAGAGCGTACCATACAGACGCTCGAGGATATGTTAAGGGCATGCGTTTTAGAGTTTGATACTCCGTGGCAGGATTCAGTACCACTGGTGGAGTTCTCCTATAACAACAGCTATCCGGCGAGCATTCAAATGGCTCCTTTTGAAGCTCTTTATGGACGACGATGTAGATCACCGCTGTATTGGGAGGACTTGACTAGTAAGGCGGTCGGAGGACCGGATATGATTAAACTATGGAAGAAAAGATCAAGACGATACGCTTAAAGATGAAAGCGGCCCAAGATAGGCAAGCGGCCTATGCCAATAAGCGGCGACGACCACTAGAATTCCAAGTAGGAGATAAGGTTTTCTTGAAAATCTCACCCTTCAGGGGTGTGGTCCGTTTTGGTATGCGGGGAAAGTTATCTCCGAGGTATGTGGGGCCGTATGAGATATTGCAGCGCATTGGTACTTTGGCCTACCGTTTGGCGCTACCACCGTCCTTATCCGGTATTCATGATGTCTTCCATGTTTCCATGTTAAGAAAGTATGAACCCGATCCGTCTCATGTATTGCAACCTTCAGAGGTTCAGGTTGAGTTCAGATGTGTCCTATGTTGAACGACCGGTTAGAATTCTGGATCGTGAAGATCGCAGGCTACGAAGTAAGATTATACCGATGGTCAAAGTTCAGTGGGATCGCCGGGGGTGTCGAGGAGGCTACGTGGGAGACGGAACGGCATATGGTGCAGCACTACCCGGAATTATTTTCTGGTATGATTTATGTTTAGTTTCTTTTTGGGTAAGTGCATGTGATTTCGAGGACGAAATCTTATAAGTAGGGGAGTAATGTGATGCCCCGAAATTAACTGATGGCAATCTAAATATTAATTATGCTTATATGATGATGAAGAAGTAACATGATTTAAGGATGTTGATTTTAATTATGAGGATGATATGGGATTAATGAAGTTGGTTGCATTTTGTAAATGCTTATCGTGTTAATATATTTTATAGACATCATGTTAATTACTGGGGTACAAGTTAAAAGAAATGAAGATTTAACACTTAACCCACCATTTCACCTCACTTTACCCTTTACACTCAAATCCCCAAAATCACTCTCCCAAAACCCTCTTCCCCTCATTTTCGAATTTTGACCTAAGGGTGGGAAGAAATCCTTGGAAAAGCTTTGTTCTTGCACTTCTTGGTAAGATTTAGTGCCTATGATGTTTATATTTATCTTATTGATGTTCTTGAAGTGTTGATTGAGTTTGGAAGGGTTTTAAAAAAGGGTTTGAAATGGGTTTGTTTGAATTAGTGTGATTTTTGTAGGATGTTGGATTTTTAGTGGTTTTATGATGTATATTGAAGGTTTAAAGTGTTTTTGTGTTTTGAGTTTGTTGGTATAAGTGTTGTGGAAGTTGGGAAAGAATTTTTGGTGTAAAAATGGTGAAAAACGTGTATCTGTGCGAGGCGATCGATCGCCTGAAAAGAGGCGACCGATCGCCTAAGGACAGTGGGCGAAGAGCAGGGCAGGCGATCGATCGCCTGAAATGAGGCGACCGATCGCCGAGAGGCAGTAGCCAATTCAAAGGATAGGCGATCGATCGCCACATTTGGCGCGATCGATCGCCGCGAAGAAGAATTTGAGGCGATCGATCGCCTCGGCGAAGCGATCGATCGCCAGCTGTGTATTTTCTAAAAATGATGTTTTTTTGTGGAATTTTTGGTATTGGGCTATTGTTTAGCTTCTAATATTGATTTGTATGGTTGTGTAGAACCATCCCAGGTACCAACGACCTCGAGGAGATAAAGTACTACAACTTCACAATATTTTGAAAAGGTACGTAAGAAACGTACGGGCATCAAACGGTAACATATTCCTAAACTATGACTATGCATTAATTGCATAAGTATTTATGATGATGATTATGATGATTAAGCTGAATAAGTTTATGATAATGATGTTGTGATAAACAAAGATGATATGATGTTATGATGACAATTATGGTAAGATAACGATGTTTGAAATGACGATGCTTATAAGATGATGACGTATGTTTGACTATGCTACTTAGAATGGTTGAATGTCCGGTGACTATTATGGGCAAGCGAGGAAGGTCTTGCCGCTCACATAACTGAGCGATGGGGTACATCTGCTATCACGGTGTAGCGATGGGTATCATCCGCTGAGCGATGGGGTACATCCGCTATCAAGGTGTAGCGATGGGTATCATCCGCTGAATAAGACATACATCCGCTATCAAGGCGTAGCGATGGGTATCATACTATGGGTTATGTCGAGCGAGCGGGCCAATTGTGCCGCTGTCATAATAGAACCCGGATAGTCCCATTTCTAATTAACATGGACTGTTGTGAGCTTATATACGAAATATGACGTTAATCATTCATGCCTTGAACTAATGATGATATGCGTAATTATGACACAGGGACAACCAAGGAAGGAAAGTACTATTAAACAGGAAGTATATGTTATCAATTATTTCTATGCATTATTTCTATGCCAGTAACTCATGATGTTAAGTAACGATGTACATGCTCACGATGGGTTGTTCCTGTAGGTACACTTTTGGATCGAGACTAAGGGTCGGGTTGAGATGGTGAGCTAAGGAGCATAAGAAGATAGATACAGGATTTTTGTTAGCCTTAACATTCATTTTGGATAATGTAATTAACTAACTATTGAAGTTTCATTTTGGCCTGTAATTACATTGAGCTCACATAACAACCGGAACTCTGAGGTGTCTCTAATACATGTTTAGTTCATAATACGCTATTAATATGATGTTAATGTAGGAAGACCCTACACACTACTCGTGTAGTGATTCCTCGTAGAGCTGCTTCACACCATATATCTCTTTCCTCAAGTTCGTTGCCCTTGAAGCTGGGAAGTACTTTTCTAGGAATACTCTTTGTAAGTCAGTCCACGTTGTGATCGATCCGGATGGTAAGTAGAAGAGCCAGTCTTTAGCAGCGTCCTTTAGAGAAAACGGGAACGCTCTTAGCTTTATTTGATCCTCAGTGATTCCGGTCGGCTTCATGGTAGTGCACACCACGTGGAACTCCATCAGATGCTTATGCGGGTTTTCACCTGCAAGACCATGAAAAGCTGGCAATAAGTGAATTAAACCAGATTTAAGTTCGAAGTTTACGTTATTGGCCAGAGCAGGGAAACTGATGCAGAGCGGTTGTTGATCCATGTTAGGATTCGCCAACTGCCTCAAGCTTTGATTTGCAGCCATCATGGATCTCTCTTCTTCTTCAAGCAGCCTTGCTTCTCTCCTTCTCTGATGTAGCGTCCTCTCAATCTCAGGATCGTAGTGAAATTTTCTTCGTGATTGAACGATCCACCTGTACTCATTAACAAACCAAAGTAGGAATGCGGGATAAATATAAAAAACAATCGACACAAATAAACGTTGCCTTCCCCGGCAACGGCGCCAAAATTTGGTAGCGCTTATCGTGTACACCCAAATTAACCCTTCTCGAGTTAATAACAAAAATATGTAGCATCGGAAGTAGGGATCGATCCCACAGGGAAGGTAAATTTATTTCGTGCCAAAAACGAATAGTAACAAGGGGGTTTTAGGATGAATGATTACTACTAAGCAAATTCTATAATTAAACTAATTAACGAGATTAACTAAGATGATTTAAACTTATGAGAGTGAAGCGATTCTTGGTTTCCAGGTAACCGTACTTTTGGAAAATTATCTTTTAGTCATCAAATCAAAACATTCGAATTCTTTCAATTATCTATCGATTGGAAATTCAATTCCTACTCATCTTATTCGTAGTCAAAGAGAAAACAATATTCAATTCAACCCTTACCAAATCTCTAATCACCACTACAGCCGTTAATGATTAAATCAATGATAGTTTTCAAAACTAATGAGTTCGATAAATCTAATCAATGAAAACTACAGCCGTTAAAATTGATTACTCAACCGTTTCTCCTAAGAATTCAATAACACCTACAGCCGGTTAATTATTAATCTCAGTTGTTTCTTAACAAACTATCGATTATGTAATTGAATATTAGGTGATCGGTCTAATACACAAACACAACAATCATGGAATTCGAAATCTGAGAAACAAATTGAAATCGAAATCTAATTCAACAATCAAACCAAATTCTCATAAAAGATTTAAATCCAAAAGTAGGTATCCCTTCAACCAAGAATCAAAGGGTTTTAGCCTAGCATAATTAAATCTAACAACAATAAAAATTCGATGGAAAACATTAAATAAATAAAGGAAAAGAAATTACTAATATAAATCACGATTCCGGCTTGTCGATTCCGGTTCCGTTCTTCGTTGTTCTTGAAGAAAACTTGAAAGAAAATTAATCTAAAAATCTCTAATTATTCTAAAGTATCAAAAACTATCAAAAACTCAATGATAATTCGAGTTATGGGGGTTGGTGGCTGATAAAATAGGTTACAATCTTTTAAACATGGTAAAAGACCTAATTTCCTAATTTTCGGACTCTTCGGCGATCGATCGCCTTGAATGTGGCGATCGATCGCTGCATTATTTTTTTCGGAAAAACCCTTGAGGCGATCGATCGCCGAGCTCCAGTAGACTTTGGCGATCGATCGCCACTTCTTCGCGATCGATCGCTGACCCGTAAATTTTGATGCAAAAGTTTCTGTCCATAGGCGATCGATTTCCTCTTCCGGGCGATCGATTGCCACCTCCAAAATTACATTTTTGCCCTTTTCTTGATCAACTTTGAGTCCTTGTCATGTCCATGTCTCTCCTTGGTCTATACACATCGTTTTTAGCTCGTTTTCTTCGATTGTACCTACAATTACACAAATATACGATTAGGTAGCATACGTATCAAATTATATATCAAAACCTACCAAATCGTAGACAATTAAGCACTAAAGATGTGTCTATTTCTAGTCACATCAGTCAGTATAAAGGACAAACCTTTTGTTCTCCGTAGGAATCACCAATACCGGTGCCGTCGTCAATCGGTGTTTCAACTCTTGGAAGCTCTCCTCGCAAGCCTCTGACCAAAAGAAGTGTACTCCCTTTTGGGTCAACTCGTCAGTGGCTTAGCAATCTTAGAAAATCCCTCGACAAAGCGTCGGTAATAACCAGCCAGACCAAGAAAACTCTGTATCTCGGGCACGGAAGTGGGTGCAGCCCACTCCATCACAGCCTCAATCTTTCTGGGGTCCACTGAGATTCCACTGCTAGATATGACATGCCCCAGAAATACTACACTGCTCAACCAAAACTCACACTTACTGAGCTTGGCATATAATTGATGATCTCTGAGGATCTGGAGCACCGTCCTCAAGTGTTTCACGTGCTCTTCCTCGCTCCGGGAGTAGATGATAATGTCGTCAATAAATACAATGACGAACTGGTCCAGATAGGGTTGGAACACCCGATTCATCAAGCTCATAAAGACAGCCGGGGCGTTCTTCACACCGAACGGCATCACTAAGAACTCGTAGTGCCCATACCGAGTCCTAAATGCTGTCTTCTGAACATCCTCCTCCCTGACCCGTATTTGATGGTACCCGGATCTCAAATCGATCTTACTATACAGCTTCGTACCTTGCAGCTGGTCAAATAAATCATCAATCCTTGGGAGAGGATACTTGTTCTTCACTGTGGCCTTATTCAGTTGCCGGTAATCGATGCATAAACGCATCGAACCATCCTTCTTCTTCACAAAAAGAACCGGTGCGCCCCAAGGCGATACGCTAGGGCGTATATATCCTTTATCAAGGAGCTCCTGCAACTGCTCCTTCAATTCCCTCAACTCTGTCGGTGACATCCTGTAAGGTGCACGAGAGATAGCGGATGTCCCCGGTAATAACTCAATCCCAAACTCGACTTCTCTAGCCGGTGGGAATCCTGGAATCTCCTCGGGGAACACATCAGCAAATTCCGCTACTACTGGTATATCCTCAACTCTTAACTCTTTGCTCTTTCCCAACATATCCACGGCATAGATGATATAGCCCGTGTGTCCACATTCCAATAATTGGAACATTTTAATTGCCGAAACCAACGGAATCTTCGCACGAGACCCATTACCATAGAAATCCACTGAACTCCCAAATGAGATCTGAACTGAACTGTCCTCTGCCGACAATCAACCACTGCCTGATATCTGTTCAGAATATCAATACCCACAATGCAGTAGAAGTCTGACATCCCCAATACAATCAAATCTGCCTTTATCTCATTGCCCTCAAAATAAATGAGACAGTCCATCAGAAACTGATCCGCAACAACTTTCTTTCCGGTGGGTGTCGAGACCAATAGAGACTTGGGAAACGGAGATGTGCGCATATGATGTCTCTCCACAAAGTCCGCAGACACAAAAGAGTGCGAAGCACCTGTGTCTATCAAAATAAAGGCGGAATACGTAAATAAAAGGCACGTACCCGCTATCACCTCCTCTGGAGCTGCATCGGCCTGCTCTCTGGTCAACGCATAGACCTGTCCCTAAGGTGGCCCCATCTGTCGAGCTTCCATGGTGTTTTTCACACCCAAACTCAAAACCAACACCCCATACACCACCAACACCTCAAATACAACATTTAAAGTCAATAAAAACTTTAAAAACTCAACATAGGATTTTAGCCAAAATTTCCCAAAACCCATAGCCAACCAAAACCTCAACCAAAAGCTACCATACTACTATTAAATCGAAGCCAATGACGAGGGGAAGATTAATACCTGATTATCTTCGAGAAAACCGGCTCCCGAGCCAAGCTACCATCAAATTTCCCATCAAGGGAGAAGAGGGAAATGGGGGAGAAGGGTTGGATCGATGGAGAGGGAGAGAGGGAGAGAAATTGATTCTGAATGACGGAATCCCGAGTCCAACGGGTATATATAGCAAAAATACCCCAACACACCAATACCCTCACCATTACATCATGATTCATTAAAAATCATCTGTTTACAAAAACTCTCTCTCCAACATCAAATCCCCAGACTGGCCCCAACATAAGGCACCCCAGACGCCAAGTCCCACTAAAACCCAATTCATAGGTTTTCCACCAAAATGAGAATACAATCTTAACCTTTGGATTCAACGATCCCAAATGCCCGATTTAACAACCTCGGGAGACCCAAAACCGCAATTAATTCCTAATTGCCACGATTAAAAATCCATCAAGTATTATTACCATACCGGGATTAACACCATTAATCCCCGGACATCACAACAACAGTCATGGAGCTGAGAGCTCAGGGTATGACGGTTGATTGGACTGTATTCAGGACCCGGTTCCTTAACCGGTACTTTTCTGCAGCTGCCAGACAATTAAAGGAAGATGAGTTCAATAATTTGAAGCAGGGCAGCCTGTCAGTGTCAGACTATGCTATGCATTATTCCTCACTGCTGAGGTATGTACCTCATATTGCTGTCAGCAGTCATGCCAAGATGAGAAATTTTCTGAAGGGACTGAGGCCAGAGCTATTTGATCGGGTTGTCTCCAACAACCCCAACTCTTTTGATGACGCCCTGACACGGGCAGATTGGCAGAGATTGCAGTGGGCGCGTACAAGGACGTTGTACACCCTTTCGTACCACCTCAGAGACCAGTGTTTGTGTGATATCCCCGAAATGATTATGTGATTTTAATCATTTAATTTAAATTATGATGATTTGGGTGTTAATTCATGGGATTGAATTAATATTATTGGGGAGATTCATTTCAGGGTGCATGTGATATATGTTGGGATTTTGGGGTCGTGGCATGTTTATTTGGGGTGTGTGTTGTTTGTTTTGGTAAAGCATGTTAATGGGAATTGAAGTATTTTATTGAGAAAACACTATAAATATCGTGTGAGGATATTCTAATACATCGTGCTAAATACCGGGACCAAAACATAACACCTCAAACCACCCAACACCCAACCACCCCCCAACCCATGCCAATCAGCCTGTACACATGCTGACTTTAGTCACCACTTGGCTCAATCATTTCACCACTCTCAGCCATTCCAATTCTCGAGCCTTCTCTCCCATTTCTTCACCAGCACCTGCTAAGCAAAATTCTGAGGAGCTTTCCCTTTTTCATCGCCTGGAAGTCCTTCAAAAATCGGAGCAAAGTAGGGTGAGAAACCATGCTCTGTTTTTGCTTTAAACTTGTTTAAGTACATGTTTTTAGGTGGCGTGAAAACGGCATGTTAGATTAGGTTTCTTAAAACCTTCGATTTAAATGCTTACATGGTGTTGTTATGAAGCTCTCAGTATTTTTCCTTATGTATATTACATGTTTTATGTAGAGGAAATAAGCATGTAAAGTATGGTGTTCGAAAATCTGGGTAAGGTTGTGCCCTGTTTTCTGGAAAAATATGAGTTGGGAGTGTTTTTATGAAGGCGTTATCATGCACGTTAGCTTAGGTTTTGGTAAACCTTTGATGTGAAAATATGCATGGTAGTTTTGTGAAGCCCTTGGCATGTTTGTTCGGGCATGCTTTATGTTATATGTTGTAGTTTTAATAGCATGAAATGAGGTGCTCAAGAAATCTGGAAATGAATATGTTGCCCTGTTTCCAGAAAAGTTGATCGAGTACTTGTATAAATGGACGACGTTTATGCATGTGGATTTATGTTTGGGGTGTAAATTTGATATGAATACACTCAGGGTAGTGTGTTATAACTGCTAGCATGTTGGTCTTGGCATGTTGTATGTCTTACATGTTAGATTGAAGGATATGAATATCGGTGTTAGAGAATTCTGGAAAACCTGGGTTGAAACAGAGCGACCGATCGATCGGTGAAGAACACCGATCGATCGGCAAAAGCTGTAGCATTTTTTCCAAAATTCAAACAGTTCACCGATCGATCGGTGATGAGGACCGATCGATCGGTAGTGCCTTCTTTTTTAAAATGTAGAATTTGTTTTAAATTTGATATTGGATTGTAATGAGACATCTAATATTGTGTTGTACACTGGTGTAGAGCCTTCACAGACAGCTACACAGCGCCGGGGATAGAGTCCCACAACACACTACATTTTGGAAAGGTACGTAAGCGACGTACGGGCATCCCAACGGTAACATGTACTTTATGTTTGTCTTTTTGACACATGATGAATGCAATGTGATGCACTAAGAGTTTGATACATGTTATTATGCATTGTTGTTGCATATTATGCATTGTTGTTGCATATTGTGAGGTGGAATAAAGAGGTGTATTCCACGAGTCAAGAGAGATCACAGTGTATGTTTAATGCTTATGCTTGTTCTGTAGTAATGATGCGGGGAGGATGTACCGCTCATTATGAGGTTCTGTAGTAATGATGCGTGGAGGATTGTACCTCTCATTATGAGTTTCTGTAGTAATGAAGCGGGGAAGATTGTGCCGCTCATTATGAGTTTCTGTAGTAATGAAGCGGGGAAGATTGTACCGCTCATTATGAGTTTATGTAGTAATGAAGCAGGGAGGATTGTACCGCTCATTATGAGTTGTGGAAGCATGAAGCATTAACATAACTGTTGATATATGACTCAAGAGATATGTAAAGAAAGAGGTGATATGTCATGACATTATTAAAGGATCCATAATTTCATATAATGTGTTTTATTATGAGTTGTGGTACAGGGACAACCAATGGGCATTATAAATGCTGGAAATACAGGAAGTGCTTTGTATTTATGATGTGCATTTACGCTTTACTTTCATATTATGTTGAATATGAATCATGGTATGCTCATGTGTTGGGGGTTGTCTTTGTAGGTGCTTTTGATGATGAGAACCAGGGTCGGGGTTGATATGCTGAGCTATAAGGAGTGCTACAGGTTTAGCATGTTAGAGAAAATTTTGTATAGCTTCTACAAGGAGTAGAGTAAGACTATAGTGTTGTGCCTTTTGTAGGAATATGTGTAATTCCTTTTAAACTTTTGGTACTGTAATCTCTTAAGCTCAGGTTAATCAACACGACACTATTACTCTGATATATGCACATGAATGATTAGTTCTCTTATCGCACCTAATTATCTTGTTAAGATAACGGGGTCTCACATTTTAGTGGTATCAGAGCAGTGGTTAGATGACCAGGGAAGAGTGAAGGGTAGCCTTTAGAGACAAGTTGGCTAGGTATTCATTGTTGGGCATGTTATGCATGTGATGCATATTGTTGTATAAGTGATATACTAACATGCTTTGAATATGATACTTTTGTTATCTAACGGCTTATATTATGAACTGCTTTTGGGTATTGTTGTTATGTGGGGTCTTCCCACCTTAACAGTGATTAAAAGACACAAGAAGGACTAATCATGCATTAAGGTAACATCTTAAGGTTTTGGTTGTTACACGAGCTAACAGGATTACAGGCCAAAATACAAAATTTCTAAAATAATTCATTACATTCTAAAAGAATGTCATTTAGATTTACACTACTCCTAGAGTAGTTACTAATCATAACTTGAATCCTATGCATTCCTGTGTCCCTCGTAGCTCACTGCCTCAACCCGACCCTTACTCCTTTCGTCCAAAAGTGTACCTACAGGGACAACACATCATGAGCATATACAATCTTACTTAGCATCATATAAAAACATCATAGCAAATGCATGAAATATTTGTTAAGTAAATATGCTGGATTTCTCATTAACTTCTTATTGTTGTCCCTGATTCATAATCATGCATATGGGGCATCTTACCCCCGTGGCATCTTACCACAATATCATCGTATGGCCTCTTACCATATGGGGCATCTTACCCCGTGGCATCTTACCACAATAACATCGCATGGCCTCTTACCATGTGGGACATTTACCCCGTGGCATCTTACCACAATACATCGCATGGCCTCTTACCATGTGGGGCATCTTACCCCGTGGCATCTTACCACAATTACATCGTATAAGCAATAAACATCGTATGAACTTCATCGTATAAACATCGTATGAACATCATCGTGTAAACATCGTATAAACATCGTCATTTCATCGTGAATACTCATGCAATAAAAGCATAGTCGTAGTATAAAGATGTGTGTTACCGTCCGATGCCCGTACGCCTCTTACGTACCTTTTCAAAAGGAGGAGGAGTCAACAGACTTTATCTCCTTGATGGTGCCGGTACCTGGGATGGTTCTACAAGACCACATAATACCATTTTAGATGCCTCAAAACCATCTCACATCATAAACTTAACAAAATAAAACATCATCATATTTTTCAACTTTCTGCTTCTCTCGATCGATCGGCCCAAGGTCTCGATCGATCGAGGCACTGTGCACAAACAGTGCCTTAGCATTCTGTCTCGCTCGATCGATCGAAACATTTTACCGATCGATCGAGGAGCTTCACCGATCGATCGAGAAATCCTTCGATCGATCGGCACCAAAATTTTGAAAACATGCTTAGACCTCCTGTCTCGCTCGATCGATCGGGACCAAATCTCGATCGATCGAGAGCTCTGAAAAATCAGGATTTTCCCCAGATTTTTGAGCACCTCTTTTCGTACCATCTTTTCTACTTCATAACACATCTTTCATGCTGAAAACAAACATGTGAAGAACTTCATAAAATATCCATGTAAGCTCTAAAATCAAAGGTTTAACAAAACCTAAGCTAACATGCATCATAACATCATCATAATCTTCATCCTCAACCAACTTTACAGAAAACAGAGTATGTTCTTCTTTGCCCAGATTTTCGAGCACATAGTTTCATAACTAGAAATCTACCATATAAAACATGTAATATGCTCGAGTAAACATGCTAATAGTTACATAATACTTTCATGTAAGCACCCAAACCAAGGTTTCACCCAAACTTTTACTAGCATACATGAAAATCACCCAAAACAAACCCAACTTAAACACAAAAACAGAGCACCAGGTCTTACCCCCTTTTTCTCCTCCTTTGGTGTGAATCAATGTACACCTTAGCCCAAGGTTTTCTCTCCTCTTTCTGCAACACTTCAGGGGCGACTTTTTGAGAAAAGGGAAGGAGAAGTGAAGAGGAAGGAGGTGATTGAAGGGTATGAGGGCTTGTCAAGTGGGGGTATGGGCTTGTCAAGTGGGGGGGGGGGGGGTGGCCGAGTGGCAGGGGGGTGGTGTGGGTTGGGTGGTCATGTGGTGTTTAATTGTGTCCCGGTATATAGTACGATGTATTAAAATATCCTCACTCGATATTTTCTAACTTCATTTAATTAATACATCCCTTAAAACACCCAACATGTTCCCCACAACATATCATCATAACATAAATCGTGGCCCCCAATTTAAATACACCACAACCCTTAAACACATCATAATTTATCATCGTAGAACATAACCATATCACATTTCGGGGGTATTACATGTTAACTCTTGTGTTGCAGCATGGCGGCTATTAACCCGGAGAACCTCAATGAAGAGGTAGGGGATATGGGCAGTATGAACGCTAGTATTGCTCAGACGAATCCATTACCGCCACCTGCTGTAGGCTTGGAGCCTGTAGCACAGATACTGCTACCAGGGGAGATAAGTCTGACCCAGTTCTTGAGTTATCATCCACCGCTAGTTGAAGGGACAGAGACTGAGGAAGCAGCCGAGGAATGGCTTGAGCGACTGGAACAGATATTCGTATCGGCACCCTGTGCACGGACTGCCTGGCTGAGGTTGGCAGAGTTCCAGTTAGCGAAGAAGTCTTCCATGTGGTGGAAGACAACAGTCATGGAGCTGAGAGCTCAGGGTATGACGGTGGATTGGACTGTATTCAGGACCCGGTTCCTTAACCGGTACTTTTCGGCAGCTGCCAGACAATTAAAGGAGGATGAGTTCAATGGTTTGAAGCAGGGCAGCCTGTCAGTATCAGATTACGCTATGCAGTATTCCTCACTGCTGAGGTATGTACCTCATATTGCTGTCAGTATCAGATTAACGCCCAGAGTCTTACTCTACTGGGATTTTAGTGATTTAATTTAAATTATGATGATTTGGGTGTTAATTCATGGGATTGAATTAATATTATTGGGGAGATTCATTTCAGGGTGCATGTGATATATGTTGGGATTTTGGGGTCGTGGCATGTTTATTTGGGGTGTGTGTTGTTTGTTTTGGTAAAGCATGTTAATGGAAATTGAAGTATTTTATTGAGAAAACACTATAAATATCGTGTGAGGATATTCTAATACATCGTGCTAAATACCGGGACCAAAACATAACACATCAAACCACCCAACACCCAACCACCCCCCAAGCCCATGCCAATCAGCATGTACACATGCTGACTTTAGTCACCACTTGGCTCAATCATTCACCACTCTCAGCCATTCCAATTCTCGAGCCTTCTCTCCCATTTCTTCACCAGCACCTGCTAAGCAAAATTCTGAGGAGCTTTCCCGTTTTTCATCGCCTGGAAGTCCTTAAAAAACGGAGAAAAAGTAGGGTGAGAAACCATGCTCTGTTTTTTCTTTAAACTTGTTTAAGTACATGTTTTTAGGTGGCGTGAAAACGGCATGTTAGATTAGGTTTCTTAAAACCTTCGATTTAAATGCTTACATGGTGTTGTTATGAAGCTCTCAGTATTTTTCCTTATGTATATTACATGTTTTATGTAGAGGAAATAAGCATGTAAAGTATGGTGTTCGAAAATCTGGGTAAGGTTGTGCCCTGTTTTCTGGAAAAATATGAGTTGGGAGTGTTTTTATGAAGGCGTTATCATGCACGTTAGCTTAGGTTTTGGTAAACCTTTGATGTGAAAATATGCATGGTAGTTTTGTGAAGCCCTTGGCATGTTTGTTCGAGCATGCTTTATGTTATATGTTGTAGTTTTAATAGCATGAAATGAGGTGCTCAAGAAATCTGGAAATGAATATGTTGCCCTGTTTCCAGAAAAGATGATCGAGTACTTGTATAAATGGACAACGTTTATGCATGTGGATTTATGTTTGGGGTGTAAATTTGATATGAATACACTCAGGGTAGTGTGTTATAACTGCTAGCATGTTGGTCTTGGCATGTTGTATGTCTTACATGTTAGATTGAAGGGTATGAATATCGGTGTTAGAGAATTCTGGAAAACCTGGGTTGAAACAGAGCGACCGATCGATCGGTGAAGAACACCGATCGATCGGCAAAAGCCGTAGCATTTTTCCAAAATTCAAACAGTTCATCGATCGATCGGTGATGAGGACCGATCGATCGGTAGTGCCTTTTTTTTTAAAATGTAGAATTTGTTTTAAATTTGATATTGGATTGTAATGAGACATCTAATATTGTGTTGTACACTGGTGTAGAGCCTTCACAGCTACACATCGCCGGGGATAGAGTCCCACAACACACTACATTTTGGAAAGGTACGTAAGCGACGTACGGGCATCCCAACGGTAACATGTACTTTATGTTTGTCTTTTTGACACATGATGAATGCAATGTGATGCATTAAGAGTTTGATACATGTTATTATGCATTGTTGTTGCATATTGTGAGGTGGAATAAAGAGGTGTATTCCACGAGTCAAGAGAGATCGCAGTGTATGTTTAATGCTTATGCTTGTTCTGTAGTAATGATGCGGGGAGGATTGTACCGCTCATTATGAGGTTCTGTAGTAATGATGCGGGGAGGATTGCACCGCTCATTATGAGTTTCTGTAGTAATGAAGCGGGGAAGATTGTACCGCTCATTATGAGTTTCTGTAGTAATGAAGCGGGGAAGATTGTACCGCTCATTATGAGTTTATGTAGTAATGAAGCGGGGAGGATTGTACCGCTCATTATGAGTTGTGGAAGCATGAAGCATTAACATAACTGTTGATATATGACTCAAGAGATATGTAAAGAAAGAGGTGATATGTCATGACATTATTAAAGGATCCATAATTTCATATAATGTGTTTTATTATGAGTTATGGTACAGGGACAACCAATGGGCGTTATAAATGCTGGAAATACAGGAAGTGCTTTGTATTTATGATGTGCATTTACGCTTTACTTTCATATTATGTTGAATATGAATCATGGTATGCTCATGTGTTGGGGGTTGTCTTTGTAGGTGCTTTTGATGATGAGAACCAGGGTCGGGGTTGATATGCTGAGCTATAAGGAGTGCTACAGGTTTAGCATGTTAGAGAAAATTTTGTATAGCTTCTACAAGGAGTAGAGTAAGACTATAGTGTAGTGCCTTTTGTAGGAATATGTGTAATTCCTTTTAAACTTTTGGTACTGTTATCTCTTAAGCTCAGGTTAATCAACACGACACTATTACTCTGATATATGCACATGAATGATTAGTTCTCTTATCGCACCTAATTATCTTGTTAAGATAACGGGGTCTCACAGTTTGACAGCCTGAGGCCATGAGGAGACCAGTTCAAGCCTCGTGGGGCCTCTTCATCTTCTAGATTCAGTGGGAAGAAGTCTCAAAGTCATAAGCAAAGTAATCGGGGACCTACACAGGGGAGTAAGGCAGGAGGGGACAGGTGTGACCGCTGTGGAGGATTTCACTTATCACGTGACTGCCGAGGTTGTTATGTTTGTGGCAGGGTGGGCCACCTAGCTCGGAATTGCCCCAATCGGGCAGCTCAGGCAGACTCAGGGCCGAATAGGCCAAGATTTGACGCTAGGACGGCACCACAGAGACAGCAGTTTGCACCCCGACCATAGGGAGGTCAGGCGGCAGGACCGCCGCAGGGTCAGGTGTATGCACTGACTAGGGAGCAGGCTGAGGCAGCCCCGGAGGAGGTCATTGCTGGTACGTGTCTTTTGTTTACGTACCCTGCATTTTTATTGATAGATACAAGTGCTTCCCATTCTTTTGTATCTGCTGCTTTGTGGAGAGACACCGCTTGTGCTCGTCTCTGTTACCCACGCCTCTCATGGTCTCGACACCCACGGGGAAACATGTGATTGCAGACCGACTGTTATCTGATTGCCTCATTTATTTTGAGGGCAATGATCTGAGGGCCGATCTGATTCAGTTAGAAATGGCATATTTTGACTGCATGGTCGGCATTGATGTGTTGAGCAGATACCGAGCTGTGGTAGATTGCCGACAGAGGATGGTATGTTTTCTTTCTGATCAGGGTTTCCAGTGGACCTTTTATGGGGACGGCTCTCGTCCAAAGATTCCAGTATCTCTGCGGTTAAGATGTCACGGTTATTGGAACGCGGCCACACGGGCTACCTTATTTATGCCGTGGATGCATCAGAAGAGAAGGAAGTGAGAGCCGAGGACATTCCGGTTGTGGCGGAGTTCATTGATGTATTCCCGGATGAGATTCCAGGGTTTCCGCCGATCAGAGATGTGGAGTTTGCCATTGAGCTACTGCCGGGGACATCAGCCATTTCTCGTGCCCCATATAGGATGGCACCGGCAGAGCTGAGAGATCTGAAAGTACAGTTACAGGAGCTCCTCGACAAGAGATACATTCGTCCTAGTGTATCGCCTTGGGGTGCACCAGTTTTGTTCGTAAAGAAGAAGGATGGTTCAATGCGTCTGTGCATTGACTACAGGCAACTGAACAAGGCCACAGTGAAGAACACATATCCACTTCCGAGGATTGATGATCTGTTCGATCAGCTTCAGGGTACAGAGGTTTACTCAAAGATATATTTGAGGTCAGGCTATCACCAGGTGCGGGTTAGAGCTGATAATGTCCAGAAGACAGCTTTTAGAACTCGGTATGGACACTATGAGTTCTTGGTGATGCCTTTTGGTGTGACGAATGCACCTGCAGTTTTTATGAGTTTGATGAACAGAGTATTTCAAGAATACCTCGATCACTTCGTGATCGTATTCATTGATGACATCCTTGTCTACTCAAGGAGTGAGGAGGAACATGCCGATCATTTGAGGACAGTACTACAGATTCTCAGAGATCACCAGTTGTACGCCAAACTCAGCAAGTGTGAGTTTTGGCTGAGCAGTGTATCATTCTTGGGTCACATTATCTCTCGAGAGGGGATATCAGTAGATCCCAGGAAGATTGAGGCAGTTATGGATTGGTCCGCCCCTACTTCAGTCGGTGAGATTCGGAGTTTTCTTGGGTTGGCTGGCTATTATCGACGTTTCGTCGAGGGTTTCTTAAAGATCGCCAAGCCACTTACACAGCTGACTCAGAAGGGAGTCCCATTCTGTTGGTCAGAGGCTTGTGAGCAGAGTTTTCGGGAATTAAAGCACCGACTGACTACTGCACCAGTTTTGGTGATTCCCAGGGAGAACAAAGGATTTGTTCTTTATACTGACGCATCGCTACAAGGCCTAGGATGCGTACTGATGCAGGACAGACATGTAGTGGCTTATGCTTCGAGACAGTTGAAGCCACACGAGACGAGGTATCCAGTCCATGATCTGGAGTTAGCAGCTATAGTGTTCGCCTTGAAGATATGGCGACACTACTTATATGGTACCTCATTTACCATCTTCACTGATCACAAGAGCCTGAAGTTATTGTTTACACAGGCTGAGCTGAATATGAGACAGAGAAGATGGATGGATCTGCTGAAGGACTATGACTGTGAAATCGAATACCATCCCGGGAAAGCAAATATGACAGCCGACGCTTTGAGTCGGAAGGTGAGGAGCACAGCAGAGGATGCCATGTGTCTATCAGCTATGTTGGGCTCCTACTGCCATTTGAGATTTGATTATGACGTATCTACTTCACCAGTACAGGTATTGACCTTGCTAGATGAGCCAATCATTTATGAACACATCCGGAAGGCTCAGGGGACCGACGCAGAAGTTCAGAGATGGATGTCAGTGGTCCATTCAGGTCAGCCATCGAGATTCAGAGTGGCTGAGGATGGTTCTCTGAGGCTTGGCGACAGATGGGTGGTTCCAGATACACCCGAGTTACGGCAGGGTATATTACAGCGAGCTCATTGCAGCATGATGAGTATCCACCCGGGCGGGAATAAGATGTATAAGGATTTATGCAGCCAATTCTGGTGGAGGTGAATGAAACAGGATGTTACTTCATTCGTCAAGCGCTGTTTGATTTGTCAGCAGGTGAAGGCTGAGAGGCAGATGCCCGATGGTGAGCTAAGGAGTTTGGAGATACCCGAGTGGAAGTGGCAGCACGTGTCTATGGATTTCGTGACCCACTTACCGAGGACTGTTTTGAGTTTTGATGCTATATGGGTAGTCGTCGACAGATTGACTAAGAGTGCTCATTTCATTCCCTACTGTATGACCTTCACGTACTTGAGGATGGCACACTTATATGTTAGAGATGTGGTGAGACTGCATGGGATCCCTGTTTCGATTGTGTCTGATCGAGATCCGCGGTTTACATCTCACTTCTGGGAAGGTCTTCAGTCAGCTCTAGGTACAGAGTTAAGGTTGAGCACAGCATATCATCCCCAGACGGACGGACAGACCGAGCGTACGATACAGACGCTCGAAGATATGTTGAGGGCTTGTGTGCTGGAGTTCGACACTTCTAGGCAGGACTCGGTAGCCTTGGTGGAATTTTCTTATAATAACAGTTACCAAGCTAGCATACAGATGGCTCCATTTGAAGCCCTATATGGCAGGCGTTGCAGGTCGCCTTTGTGTTGGGATGATGTGGGCCGTAAATCGGTCGGAGGACCAGAGTTGGTCCAGGATAAGGAAGAAAAGGAAAGGTTATCAAGAGAAAGATGAAGGCAGCTAAAGAAAGACAGGCAGCGTATGCCAATCAGCGGCGAAGACCGTTGGAGTTTCAGTTGGGCGACAGAGTCTTTCTGAAGATCTCACCTTTCAGAGGTGTGGTACGGTTTGGGATGCGGGGAAAGTTATCCCAAGATATGTAGGGTCGTACGAGATCTTGCAGCGTGTTGGTACTCTGGCTTACCGGTTAGCTTTACCGCCCTCTCTGTCTGGTATACACGATGTATTCCATGTGTCTATGCTGAGTAAGTACGAGGTGCAGTTTGAGTCCGATGTTTCCTATGTGGAGCGGCCTATCAGGATTTTGGATAGGGCAGACCGCAGGCTTCGAAACAAAGTTATTCCTATGGTCAAGGTTCAGTGGGATCGTAGGGGTGTCGAGGAGGCCACATGGGAGACAGAGCGACACATGGTGCAGCACTATCCAGAACTGTTTTCTGGTATGTGATTTATGTTTTATTTTATATTGGGCAAGTGCATGCTGATTTCGAGGGCGAAATCTTATAAGTAGGGGAGTATTGTGATATCCCCGAAATGATTATGTGATTTTAATCATTTATTTAAATTATGATGATTTTGGTGTTAATTCATGGGTTGAATTTATATTATTGGGGAGAGGCATTTCAGGGTGCATGTGATATATGTTGGGATTTTGGGGTTGTGGCATGTTTATTTGGGGTGTGTGTTATTTGTTTTGGTGAAGCATGTTTAAATGGGAATTAAAGTATTTTATTGAGAATATACTATAAATATCATGTGAGGATATTTTAATACATCGTGCTAAATATCGGGACCAAAACATAACACATCATACCACCCAACACCCAACCAACCCCCCCCCCCCCCCAAACCCATACCAATCAGCTGAGTAAGGCTGACTTTCCACCCCACTTGGCACAATCATTCAACCCTTCTCCTCCATTCCAAATCTCGACCTTTCTCTCCCAAATAACCTCCAGCATCTGCTGAGCAAAATCGTGTGGAGCCCTTCCATTTTCATTGCTTGGAAGCCTCTCAAAAATCGGAGCAAAGTAGGGTGAGAAACCATGCTCTGTTTTTTATTTAAGATTGATTAAGTTCTTGTTTTTAAGTGGTGTGAAAATGGCATGTTAGCTTAGGTTTCTTAAAACCTTCGATTTAAATGCTTACATGGTGTTGTTATGAAGCATCCAGTATTTTTCCTTGAGCATGTTATATGTTTTATGTGAAGGATTTAAACATGTAAAATATGGTGTTCGAAAATCTGGGTAAGGTGTATGCCCTGTTTTTCTGGAAAAATATGTGATGGGAGTGATGTTGTGAAGGTGTTATCATGCATGTTAGCTAGGTTTTTGGTAAACCTTTGATTTGAGTACATGCATGGTAGTTTTGTAAAGCCCGTGGCATTTTTGTTCGAGCATGTTTTATGTTATATGTTGTAGCTTTAATAGCATGAAATGAGGTGCTCAAGAAATCTGGAAATGAAATATGTTACCCTGTTTCCGGAAAGGAAGGTTGAGTACTGATGTAAATGGGTATTTTTAATGCATGTGGGTTTGAGTTTGGGGTATGAATTTGTTATGAATACACTCAGGGTAGTGTCTTGTAGCTGCTAGCATGTTGGGTTAGGCATGTTGTATGTCTTGCATGCTAGATCGAAGGGTATGAAAATCAGTGTTAGAGAATTCTGGAAAAATCGCACTGAAACAGAGCGACCGATCGATCGGTAAAGAACATCGATCGATCGGCAAAAGCCGTAGCTTTTTTATTAAATTCGAAGTGATCACTGATCGATCGGTGATGAGGGCCGATCGATCGGTAGTGCCTGATTTTTTTTTTAAATGTGGAATTTGTTTAAATTTGGTATTGGATTATGATAAGACATCTAATATTGTGTTGTACACTGGTGTAGAGCCTTCACAGATAGCTACACAGCGTAGGGGATAGAGTCCTACAACACACCACATTTTGGAAAGGTACGTGAGCGACGTACGGGCATCCCAACGGTAACATGTACTTTATGTTTGTCTATTTGACACATGATGAATGCAATGTGATGCATTAAGAGTTTGATACATGTTATTATGCATTGTGATTGCATATTGTGATGTGGAATAACAGAGGTGTATTCCACGAGTCAGGGTGATCACAGTGAAGATTTTAGTGCTTACGCTTTACCGCTAAATATGTGGAGCGGGAGGGGGGAGGCTCGCTTGGACATGGAGGCGGGGTATACCATACTAAGCGAGGATGAGATACCGCTTGTATGAAGAAGCGAGGATGAGATACCGCTTGTTTTGAGATTATGAAGCGAAGAAGCATTAAAATAACTGATGATGACTGACTCAAGAAAAAAGTGATGATATGTTATGACATTTATTTATGAAGCCATATGTTCATATAGTGTTTTGATTATGAATTATGGTACAGGGACAACCAATAGGCGTTGTAAATGCGATGGGAATACAGGAAGTGTTTTGTATTTATGAATATGCATTTACGCCATACATTCATATTATGTTGAATATGAATTATGATATGCTCATGTGATGGGGGTTGTCTTTGTAGGTGCTTTTGATGATGAGAACCAGGGTCGGGGTTGAAATGCTGAGCTGTAAGGAGTGCTACAGGATTAGCATGTTAGAGAATTCTTTTGTATAGCTTCTACAAGAAGTAGAGTAAGACTATAATGTAGTACTTTTGTAGGATTATGTGAAATTCCTTTTAAACTTTTGGTACTGTAATCTCTTAAGCTCAGGTTAATCAACACGACTTATTACTCTGATATATACACATGAATGATCAGTTCTCTTAATTGCACCTTAGTATCTTGATTAGATAACGGGGTCTCACACACCTCTTGAGTCCGAAAGGAGCAAACTGCTACATACATGTGAGTCACCACTTGAGTCCGTGATTTATGCCGTCAATTTGTGGGCGATGAGATATGTATGAGTTGTACCTCCAATTGAGGGCGATGAGTTTGATGTGAATTGGATTGCCATTGAGGGCCGTACTTTTATATATATATATATATATATATATATATATATATATATATATATATATATATATATATATGTGTGTGTGTGTGTGTGGTTATATATATACTATTGTGTATCGATTGATTTGATGAGATATTACTGCATTATTGTTGTCGAGCGTTATATGCAGGGATTATGAGATATCAACCAGTGTGATACTGATGACGTGGTAATTTACTGTCACGGATAGACGTGTATGAGATCGTAGCATTTTTGGTAAGATGTGTTGTTATAGCAGGTGTATATTCGAGCTAATGATAGTAGAAAGTATTCTACGCTTTGTGGATTACTCAGGGAGTAACTCATTATCAATTATAACTTTGTATTGCACAAGTTATATTTAATTGTGTTTGTTGTTTGCCTGTTTATTGGTATGATCATCCCGTGTGGGGGCAGTTTCTGTGGAAACAGGTGTCAGGGTAGCGTCAGAGAACTCGAGGGACTGATGACAAACTCAAGTTGTTATAGCAAGTGTATATTCGAGCTAAAATTTGGGTGAGAAGCTCATGGGCCAAACATGTGAAAAAGTAAGAGCATTTTCGTAGTTAAACCAACATCTCCCTGACATAGAGACTGATGATAAACTCAAGTTTGAGTTTACAAATTTTATGTGAGTTTATCATTAATTTGATGGGTGGAAAATCCATTAAATTATAATTTATACGGAAGTAAACTACAATTTATACAAAAATTAGAATACTTGAAACAATATTTTCTTATGTAAAAGTAATTCTATCAACTAACCACATCAAGACTTTAGCTTATTGGTTATCACCCTCCCAATAATTAAGATGACTCAAGTTTGAGTCCTACAATTCTCCTTTCTCCTGATGAAAAAGGATAAAAATTCTATCAACGTGTCATGTCCCATGAGTCTTACATCGATTCAAGCACGACTCACAAGTAAATAATTTTTCAGAAAAGCAAAATAATAGAAATTTATAAACAAAACCAACCACTAAATTTAATATTTAAAAATACCTCCATAAAAAATTTCGCATAAATCTAAACCACCAAATTTTCATACGAAAATACCCATTGGTGAACGTATTATTTTCGATTACGTTTCTCATTTAATAAAGTAATTATTGAAATGTTATATAATTTTATTAGAAAAGTTTAAGTTTATTCATAAATTAACTATTTTTTTAATTATTTAAATTGAAAAATATTTTTTGAATGTCATTCGATTTTTTATTTTTTATCAAAATTATGGGTGATTGCGTACATGTAGAAACAAGTGCACATCCATATCTTAAACATTTTCTTCAAGTTTAAAATTTGTTTTAGGTCTATAATTTTGAGTGCAAATATTTAAATACAATTAAAAATAGTATTTATGCAATTTTAAAATATTTTCACTATATTTAGGGTAGTTGTATTTAATTCTTAATTTAAAATTCATATTGTTATATTTTTAATTAATACTTCTAAAATATTTAAGCAATCATGGGCCTCTTAATATCCTGAAAATGGGATGAAAAAGCCTTCGGAAACATTATCAAAACATACTTGATATTCTGTGAATAATGAAGTCAAGTCAAAGAGGTGGAAGAAAAGAAATTGCCACTCCACATGAACCTCAACCCAACATTTAATATTTATGAAGTCATTTTAATATTTGTTCCAATGTGATAATCCGATCAAGTTTTTAAAAATAGTCTAAAAAAGGCTCAAAACATGCAAGTACAACATTCGTCAACTTGTCCTTTTTATTTAAAATTCTGAGTTGTTCATGTGTGTTCATGGGGTTGGGGCACTTCACAAACACAAATCCTAGGTCCGCACCTGAGTCTAAACGGCATGCTGGTGAACACAACCTATCTGCAGCAGACTAGTCCTACACTGCTTCAGATTTTCAACTTGGTAATTATTTCGTGATGGTCGAAAATGATGGTGCAACTAACTAATAGCATTTCCCAGTAAAAAGTTAAGAGAGAAAAAACCAGTGGACGGGAAAGATTGTAGTCAACCAGTGAACCCGATGGTGGTATGGTTGCTTTTCCATGATTTAGTTTCTAGGTTCGAGTCAGATTGGCGTGTATTAATTTTACAAAAATAAATGGAATTAGATTGGAGAATGGAGACTAAGTCGGTTAGAAAAATCTGATCAACATAAACTCATTTCAATACCACACTGAAATATGAAACTTGACTTAGATAATGGGTTGAATCTCAAACATAAACCAAGTCATAAGCGTAAACACAACATTCGTCTTACATCGATAAACGATAGTGATTTCGAAAATTGTAGTTGATAGCAGACATGACCAACGAAACAGCTAAATGTATTCAATAGATGGCATTTCACAGCATGATCTGGAGATGTCTAGAACAAATACTTCATACCGCCAACATTCAATGTCTCAGCAGGAGTAATACAGAATATATCAATGTCTCGGTAGAAGTAATATAGAATGTCAAGTACGCCGGATAACTTTTCTCCATCTCCCGAAGTGCATTTAGACATGCACTTGATGTTTCAATAATACGGCATGTAGCGCATTGGTCTCCTGAACCTTGGAACCTTGCTGCAAATGTTTAAAACAAGAGATATGTTATATCCACTGAGATTACATGATCGAATTGGACAAAAAAAGCTCACCCATAACCATAGGGAGAATAGAAATAAGGGGGTATATAGGGCCTTCTGGATCCATATGCAAGTGCAGGATTGCCTCGCCTTCCACGATATTGTTTCATGCCAGGAACATTAGTTCTTTTTGCCATTACCTTATAAGATATAAAATACACTGAAGAGTTATAACAGCCAAAACACAAATATGATTACTAAGACAACCTCCTGAAGATTAGGGATATCATCTGTAAAATAAATGCATTTCAAGGAAAATTCTCGGACCTTCAATTGCCGTCCATGTAGTTCAGATTCATTCAGCTGGAGAGCCTCTTGAATGGCTTCTTGTTCGACAAACTCCACGTATGCAAAGCCCTTGGGCTGCCCAAACTTATCGGTCAAAATAGTAACACGATTAACAGTTCCACATGCTTGGAAATGCTGCTGAACTTCCTCAGGAGTACATGCATAATCGACCTAAGATGCAAGATTCATTAAATGGCAAGTCAGAACAACAAAAGTATCACGAAAGTTTGTGAACTCGTTTATCTCCACAAAAGTTTGCTCCTATGAGAGAAAGGTAAAGCAAAGAGCAACCATACATTTAATACAAACAACAGGCAGTATAACCAAAGCCAGAAAACTAGATCATCGACACACTGTTCCCATCATTGCCTATTCTCTGAATTTATAGTCCTAACAAACTGCAGGAAACCCAAAATTATCCATGCAAGCACAAGTTCAAAATAACAGCCATCATAAGCAGACAAATTAGCAAGTAAATAATTTGCAGCTCATATTTCACTGAAACCAATCAGTACTTAAAAGATTTAAAAGGAGCTTGCTAAAAGTCATATATCGTAGCGCTTCCAGGAATCGAAATGCAATGTTAATCATATTCAACTGAAAAAAAAAAAAACAATCATGTCGGTAAAACACTTTTTCTGTGAAATATTAATAATGGGTAATTCCTCCAATTCTCTAGGCACTATCATATGTAAATGAAGCACACGAAGTATTTTCCAATTAGTGATATTTGTGTCCCAAATACTTCCAATGAATTCTTGTCCGGGACTAACAGTACTTGAGGGTTTGCACACAAAGCCTGGTGCAGGTGACGCCAAGTGAAATCATTACATAGTCTCTTTCATCAATCGTTTAGAGAAACCTCATCTACTAAATCAGTAACACTAACTTCAAATCGCAAGTCAAATTCAAATATATTCTTGCATAATTATTTAAAACATATTATCTTCTGGTACTTGGATTATTTTTGGAGAAGTATCTGAGTTTTTTTGGTTCACCTTTGAGTCAACCACGAGTCATCTTCATGGTATAATCTTAAATCAAATTAAGGTACTAACAGTATGGGAAGAAGTGAGCTTTGAGTCAACCACGAGTCCTCTTCATGGTAGAATCTTAAATCAAATTAAGGTACTAACAGTATGGGAAGAAGTGAGCCATGCAGTTCACCTTCACTTTCCCCGGATCAAATGTTTCGCATGCACAAAACTGAAGACACATTACTGAAACTCATTCTACATATATTGTGCTAAAAGTAAAAGTAATGTAAACCGAGCTTTAAATTCTTTCGAGGAATTAAAAGCTTCAGGAAGGTAATAGTGAAGCAATATTATGCATACTGCTTTATTTCTCAAGTATGACTGATAACAGCATTTGATTTACTTTTTTAAGAACAGTGTTGAAGAAACAAAAAGCAATTTTAAATTAGTTCTTGGACATTGATCCGAGTAAATGGGGACGAAGAAGAAAAATGCCACATCAGAGAATGACACCTCACCACATCAGGCTCTACATCCAATCAAATCTCAGACATCTTGTCCACCAGCTCCTTCAGTAATTAAACTTGGTCAAAACTTGAGTATGTCAATCACCAGCCTTCACTCTTCAAATGCACAAGCATTTGCCTTCTTCCGAATATCATGACTCTAGAGGGAGATTCACATGTCACTATATAAATATCACCTCTAAAGGACATGCCGCGCAGCGTAAAAACTAGTTACCTAAGAATAACATGAAACCCTTAAATTCTTTTTCTCATTTTTCTCTTCATACTTTTCTTTCTTTTTTCTTTTTCTTTTCTTTTCTTTTCTTTTCATTCTTTGATTTTTTTCCCGACTTTTGCTGTTTCTTTTCCACTTTCTTTCTTTTTGAAATGTTCTCAATTTTACATGAGGACATGAAATCTCATTTCATTACCTTGGATACTTTTTTCCCTCTTCCCTCTTGTTTGACTACGCATTATTTACAAATATGTGAGTACAAGGACTATTTTAGCAAAGCCTAATCAAAGGCACAAGAAGTCCTTTTCACCATCAACATACACAATAAGCTCCAATGCTACACAGGGATATATGATCCGGCGATAACTGAAGAAGCATGAAAATCAAAGGAAAAAACCATAAGATCTCCAATCAAAGAATGATTAAATATAAATCCAAGTTCAGAAGTATCTCCCATTACGCACATAAAATATTGCAGATCGTCTATTTCGAACCATGTTAAGCATAGAAAACTTCACAAGCAATGGTAAAAAAGCATAATATACATTATAGCACATTGTAGGAAATATTAAGTCAAATATTTGTATTATTAGTCAATCTATAATTTAGGAGAAAAGTCGAATTAGAATTCTCTAGTTATGTGAAGATTTAATCTTCAAGTCTTAGGTACCGTTTGGGGTGAGTGATAGAGTAAGGATAATGATTAAAATTATGAGATGGTTTAAAATAATATAATGTTTAAGTTATATGATGTTTGGTTGAAGGATAAGATTGTGGATTAATTTATAGTTTGCTATAATGAGTAAAATACATTCACTATTATAATAATAATAATAATAATAATAATAATAAAACAATTTACTAAATATAATATATATAATAATATATATAAAATAATAATAATTATAACAATTGGAATTAAGTTACAGGAAGTAAGTTAATTTTTTTGGCGGGAAACGATATATATGTCATTTTGCTTGAAAGTAGGATTAAAATGGGATACATATGATAGGATAACTTTTGCTTAAAATAAAAAAACAACATAAGATAAAAATTAACCTAAGAATAGGATAAGTTAAAAATGCTTCAAACGGTACCTTAGAGTCTTAGTAGGAATATGATTTAAAGTCTATAAATATGTACCTAGGTAGGTTATTTTATTTGAACACTAGAGAATGAATAAAAGTCTTATTTTCCACATGCCTTGTGTTCCATATTTTCCAACACGTGTATATAGATTTAGTCATTTAGATTTGCAGTCAGTATCATGAGTAGACCCTTGTTAACATCATAGCATCCATTCCATGGTAGCTACAGCTAAAGGGATCCAAAAGAAAGGACAGATTATTCTTCATTCGCTGTTCTGTTTCTAATGCAATGAAGAAAGATCTACAACTGTATGATAAACATAGTGACACTTCACTTCAGCAAAATGAAGAAATTTGGCATATGTAATGAAGAAATACAGACTCAGCCAAATGGAACTGCAGCAATGTTGTACAGAAATCATTCTGTAAAAAAGCATACGTATTTGTTCGAACTGTAAAATTTAACTCAGCTATAGACGGTTTTAAAAATTCATAATTTTATTTAAACATCCAAAAAACTTTACTTCAAATATATTTTGCACACTTTACAATTAAATCGTAGTCTCATACATCAACTTAATGATTCAAAACAAATTACTCCAAGATAACAGATTGTTCTCTTTACTTTTTTCAAACAACCATTATTTGTAGAAAGGAGGAATTTATGTAGAGGAGAAACTCTATTTTCTTCATAATTAAAAAGAAGATACAAAGAGTTTATTATATAGACTCCTTAACACCAAAGACTCCTAGAAATATAAAATCCATAAGATTTGAAATACAAATCTTTTATCTACTAATCCTATCAGATAAACTATATCTATTATTCAACACTCCCCCTCAAGCTGAGTCATATATGTTTATCATGCTCAGCTTGGAACTCAAGTCTTCAAGTTTAGGATATTGAAGAGCCTTTGTCAAGATGTTATCAAAATTTGTTTGAGACTTCCACCTCTTTCTCGGAGTCTTGCTCTTTTACTTGGAGCCTGTGTCTGCTCCTATTTTGGTAGTCTATGTCCGTTAGTCTGCGTCTGCTCTTCTTTTGGGAGTCTGCGTCTGCTAGTCTGCGTTTGCTCTTCTTTTGGAAGTCTGCGTCTGCTCTTCTTCGTCTCCTCCTCTTTTATGAGTCTTCAACAATAGATTTGATATTATCTACTACCCTTCAAGCTTGGATATAGATGTTGATGAGACCAAGCTTGCTGATGAGATGTAGGCACATGAGAATCCTCACTTTCAAAAGTTGTTTGAGGCAACAATTGTTAAGGTTTGAGGCTGGAGATGAGAGTTCACCAGTGATACCCTTAATTGATTGTGCCCATTGCGAATAATTCCGACCATTAAGATGATGGGCGGTAATCTGGAATGATGAGATTTTACTCCCGAAGAGGGGAGCGAAGTTTCCAGTAGACTTATCGACCATGTGTTCTCTTGCTGATTTGGTGGAACCCTGTAAGGCCTCGTTACTAATTAATCCGGTTTAATAATGATTAAGCAAACACAGATGATTAAAAGTTGAGACTACGAATTAAGGTGTTCCGGATCACGACGCATTGTATACGATCAAGATAAAATACATCAAAATACATATGTATACCTATACATATATACGGCCAATTGCATATAAACAATTATACCATGCAAGATATAAAATAACCTAGAATTAATTATCCATAAGTTGGGGCATCTTGCAAGACCATCTAGGTGGCTTAATGCTTGACACTTGGCCAAGCCACTCACCTTCCACTAACCTCAAAATAAACAGCCACCCCATCATTTCCAAGGCCATCATTCTTATTTTTGTTTCTATTTCATATCAAAGAAAATCCTCCTCCCCCCTTAAATTTCGAAAATCCTCCTCCCAATTTCTCTTGAAACCTTGATCTAAACCAGCATGCAATGGTGGTTTTGGCAGCTACAAGGTTAGGGAAGAAGAACCCATCAAGAAGATTCAAGTTTTGAGCTAAATTGGAGGAGATCTTGCAAGGAGTTTGGAGTGTTTGGCTTAGGCAGCATGTTGGTAATGGTTCGTGCTCAAACATTGGAGATTTAGGAAGATATAACTCTCAATTCAAGTCTTTTTCAGTTGGGTTTAGGTGCTAGGGTCGAAAATTATGAATTTTAACAAGAGAAAGTTGCTGCGAAATTCATCTACAGATTTTTATGTTCAGGCAGTAAATCGCGTCGACTTTTTGACTTAGCTAAAGTCCGAGTCTGACTTTGAGTAAAGAATAAAGGTTGTAGATATTCGAATTTTATGCGTTTTAAAAAAAAACATGCATGCGACTTAAAGTTAAAATGAATGAGTTATGCTCATTTTACTATATGTGCTCTTGTTGAGTCTTGCATGTGGTTGTAATGCACATGTAGTAAGGTTTTCGGATTTTCGACAAAATTGTGTTACGAATTTGAAGTAGATATGAATAGAAAAGTTGTAGGTCTTTGAATTCTCTTCGATTTAAAAAAAACAAGGACTCATTTTGGGCTTATATTGAAGGAGTTATGATTTTTATACCAAAAGTGTATAATCTAAGCCCTGCATGTGGGCGGAAATACCCATGCAGTGTATTCTTCGGATTCCTGAGCATTTTTGGCTAGGAATTCCAGAAAATGTCTATAAATAAGAGTTGTAGTGCTTTGTGTTGCCTATCTTTTGCGACTGGAATCACTCAATTTGAATTTAAAACGAAAAAGTCATGGTATTTTTACTAGCACTGCTCAAGCTGGAAAACAGATTTTTAAATGTTACGATTTTAGTGTTCAAACACCTTTTAGATGGATGAACCAGCTTGACATCATAAAACATAAAATGTAGTCGGTTGAGGTTTTGAACTTTGAGCACTGGAATCGAGTCATTTTGACATCGTATAAATTTAATATGATATTTCTATGAAAATTGGTCAGTTGAAAAAATGGTGATTTCCGTGTTTTTTTAACAAATTGTTCTTGGCCATTTTTCATAGGCTATATGATCGAATTTGAAGATGAGTTGAACTGATGAAATGTTTATTTTTATGAACCTTTAAATAAACTATACTGGACCCTTGAGTTTTGGTTAAGTATCGGATGAATTACAAGCCGAGATTTAGGGTCATACGAGCCGAAACGTAGAAATCGATATTGGGTCTAAGTTTATAATCTGTTGTCGAGTTTTAAGCTAGTGTGTGACATTATATTGCACTTGGAACTATTTGATCAGGTTAGCATACTTTCCCGGAGTTGAACCCTTGAGGTTCACAAAAGGAGGACGAATCCGTTCGTGGTATTATAGAAGAGCCTGTAACGACAGAATCTTTCAAGTGAGGCTCCGATTTGAATCAGTTTAACCGATAGACCGAAAGCTGAGATCGAATCGATTAGAGGAAGCACTCCGTTGTTCCTCAGTTGTCTCAGAAGCCGAATTTTCATATTTGGAGCAATTCATTAGTCGCTCCAATAGTCTATCAAACAGAGGCCGCAACAATTTTAGAAACCGCAAAGGTTTAAATCGAAACGTACGAAGATTGAGAAGATATTAGTGGTTCTAGGAGTGATTATGGGTTGTTTACTGGATCTTGTGAATTATTGAGGATGAAGACAACCTACTGATAAATGTGTAGAGTTTTGAAAGTCTTGTAAAACTGTAGTCAGATAGAGTAGTATCTCAAAGTTAACAATTAGGGATGAATACGACCACAATAGAAGATACTCTTTGTTAGAGGTGGTTTTTGAATGTGGCTCTCGGTTTTGATCCACTCAGTTTCACCAGTCGTCTAGTCAATTGCAGAGTGGGAGTAATACTCCACCGCTTTTTCCGAAACCCTCAGCAAGCCAGGGTGTTCGCTTGACAGAGGATCAAGTTAGAAAGATTTCATATAGTGTGATCGCAAGTATATGTTTTAATTTTGATCGCATTGAACGAGTTTATTTGACTATCACATCAGTTGATAGATTCACTCAAAACAGTTATATTGCATTAACTGTAGTATACAGTATGATGATAATTCATGATCAGGAACTTGATGGTGCTACCAGGAGACAAGGCTGATTGGATACTCGTACGGAGTACCGAGATACTGTACATTCTTTTAATGGTACAGTATGATTTCGATCATTGAATTGGTCCTACATGGAATTGATATGGCCTAGTATGTCATGCTATTACTGTTAGCATCGATGATGAATATGCTTCGGTTGTTATCATTTGAAAATTAAGGATATATGAATTATAATATTGGTATCACAATAGAAGAGCAGCAATTACCATATAATTCGACGTTATAGAGAACTTCGTAACGTGTTAGTCAGATGAGATTTCGGGATTCCCCATCAGAGAAGGAAATCATTTTCGACACTGAAATGATGCTAGGTATGGCGCTAATTGCTAAAACACTGTACAAGATGGCATCAGCGGAATTCAAGGAATTGATAAAGCAGAGTCAAAATCTTCTGAGTAAAGGTTATATATGTTCGAGTATGTCACCATGTGGAGCATTAGTTCTTTTGTGTAGAAGAAAGATGGTACGATGACGATATGCATCGATTATAGACATCAGAATCGAGTTACTGTCACGAATAAATACTTGCTGTCTAGAACTGATGATCTATTTGATCAACTTCAAGGAGTAGCAGTCTATAAAAAGATAAATCTTCACTCCGCTTAGAGTCAGTAAGGAAGATATTCCTAAGACAGTTAGGACCAGATATTTGGGCAGTTTAAATTTTGAATAAAGCCTTTTGGTCTAAAGATAGTATCAGCAGTGTTCATGAATATCCATTGATGACATATATCCATTGATGACATATTGATGAATTTAAGAACCAAGAAAGATCACAAGGAACACTTGTGAATAGATCTTTAGACACTTCAAGAAGTCTGATTGTATACTAAACAATCAAAGTGTAATTTCTGGTTGAATCGAGTTATGTTTTTGGATCTTAAGATTCTACTCGAAAGATATCAGTTGATCCAAGTAAAATAGGGGCTGTGATAATTTTTGGCCCAGATCAACCAGTGTGCAAAAAATTTAAGTTTCTTGGGTTTTGACAGGCCATTGTAGGCGTTACAGGAGTAATTCTTATAGATAGCCTACCCAATTGACCAAGAAGAATCAGAGATTCAGTTGTCAGATGCATAAGAAAACTGTGTTCATAAATTGAAACAGCAAATGACTACAGTTTCAGTATTAGCGTAGCCATCTGGATCAAGAGAATATGTGATTATGCAAACACGTCAACTAGAGGATTGGAAAAGTATCCTCATGTGGTATGGAAAGTATTGCCGATATTTCAAGGCAATTGAAAACTCAAGAGAATTGACATTATGTCTATAATCTCGAATTAACCGCCATCACTGTTGTGCTGATGTAATGGCACCACTATTTATATGGAAAGCAGTTCACTATTCACCCTGACTACAAGATGTTGGTATATAAATATAAATATAAGCACTCAGTCAGAATTGAATACGGATCAGAGATGATGATTAAAACTACTAAAAGACTTTTACTGTGAATTTCAGTAGCAACCAGGAAAAATGGATCAAGAAACGGATTATTTGAGTTGTAAAACTCTAGATGCCAAGGTAGCATCTATGCATGTATGACTGACTTACGACAAATTATACGCATCTTGAAGGGCATTTTAGCCACGAAGACGGCATTTTGTTGTACCGATTGTTGTATTTTTTAGCTATAGTTTATCTCAACGATTTGAAGGCTTGAGACTTAGACTCCAACAGCACAATTGATAATGTGATTCGTGTATACGGAGTACAAGTTTCCATTATTGCAAACAGAGATCCGAAACTTGTAGCGAGATATGGAGTTTCCAAGCAATCTATGGATACAAAAATTGATGATGAGTACTATCTACCATATTCAGACGATCTGAATTAACAGATGAAGCTTTGAATAGAGCACTTGAAAGTAGAGACCAAGGGAGATTCTTCTGAAGATGACACGATGAAATACTATAAGATTTAGAACATATATGAAGGCATCCTGAAATAGGCAGGCCAGCGCTGCCAACAAGAGAAAAAGATCATTAGAATTGGAGATCAGCGATGGAGTATTCTCCAGAATCTATTTATGGGATAAATCGGTTCGAGGTAGACTGTCACCTCATACACTGGTCATTATCAGATCTTAGAAGATTCCGATAATACATGATGTACCTCATGTACCTATACTAAGAAAGTTGCAACCATATCCATCTCGCATATTTCAACCGAGAGAGATTGAGATGAATAGTTCCTTGTCCTTGAGGGACGATCTATTTGATTTGTGAACAATATTGAGAATGTACTACATAATCATAACCATTGATGACATACCATGGCACATAGGAATCAACATGGGATTTGGAAGCCAAGATGCGACAAGAATGACCATAAGTATCTGAGAACATCGTTTTGTATCCCATGTTTAGTTCATACGATCGTTCGATGAATTGTAAGCCGGACGAATGTAATTTAAGTGTTGGAATTCGTAATTGTCGTGATTTCGAGCATGAAATTTTTTTAAGGGGGGTAGAAATGTAAGGTCCCGTTAATAATTAATCCGGTTTATTGATTATTAAGCAAACTCGGATGATTAAAAGTTGAGAATATGATTTAAGGTGTTCCGCAACGCAAAGGCTTGCATCGATTGGGATAAAATAAAGCAACATATATATATATATATATATATATATATATATATATATATATATATATATATACATACATATGGCCCAATACATTTAATTATCATAAGATTTAGAACACTAATAAATCCTAACCAAATACCTAGATGGCTTGGCACTTGTGTGTTTGATGGACACATGGATTACCATAGAATAAAAAATTGAACCATCATGCAAGACTTAGCCTTGTTTGCATCGCCCAAGACATTTTTTTTTTATGCATGATTCAATTTTGCTTCTTACAAGAGAAGAGACAAGACAACCTACACCATTTACTTAGTTCACATCACCCATTTCTTTCTTGTTCTTGTCTCCCAATTTTCGAAAAAAACACTCCACCATTTCCAAGAACACTTTTCAGATTTTAATTGAACCACCATGCAAGACTCCCTCTCCTCTCTCTTCCATCATCATTCTTCCTCCTTGATAACTCATCTCCTCCTCTTCCATTTCCCAAAATTTCGAACTCTTCTCTCCTTAAATACATAGGTAGAGTTGATTAAAATTCACATGCAATGGAAGAATAATGAACTACAAGATGAGAGGAGTAGAATGCATCACGAAACATTGAGAGTTGAAGCAAGCTAGGAGTTCTTGCAAGGGGCAGCAGCTGTTAGTGACCCAAATCTGGTGGGGAATGATGGTCTTGGGTTCAAAACATCTAAATATAGGAAGGTATAACCTCCATTTCAAGTTTTTCATCATCCTTAGTGATTTTGGGTCGAAAATTATGAACTATAGCAAGAAAACTAGCTGTCAAAAGTGTTCATCCGATTTCAGTATACATGTGTCTGTTATTTCGAATTTTGGGTTTAGTTAAGTTTCGAATTTGAGGTTGAGGTTCAAACAAAAGTTGTAGATATTCGAATTTTATGCGTTTTTAAAAAATATGCATGTGATTTGGAGTAAATATGAAAGAGTTATGCTTATTTTACTAAGCTACGCTCATTCGGGATCCTGCATGGTCTTGTATTGCACATGCAGAAAATATTTCGAGTTTTTGACAAAATTTGGTTTCAAATTTGATGTCGGTCATTTCATGAAAGTTGTAGATATTTGAGTTGTCTTTCTGTGTCCGAAATTTGAGACTATTTGGATTTAAAATGAGGAAGTTATGCCATTTTTACTAGAACCTCCACAGTAGTATTTCAGAAATTCTGGCGAGTTTTTAAATGTGTCATATTTTGGGTCTGAACTACATCTAGATGGTCGAACCAGCCTTAGCATAACAAATAGGAGTTGTAGACCTTTAAGTGGTCGAACTTTACGAACTGGAATCAGCTCATTCGGAGGTTGTATGGATTTGATATGATTTTTCTACCAAAACGGGTCAAGCTGGAAAAGGGTGAGTTGTCCTGTTTTTCCAGCATTTTGTTCTTGGCCATTTTACTTAAGCTAAATGAACGAATTTGAAGATGAGTTGAACTGATGAAATGTTCATTTTGAGTTAGCTTTTAAACTAAATTGGACCCATGTGATTTTATTAAGTATCGGGCAAGTTATGAGCCTGTACGGTTGCGCAGGCTAAAATTTAGAGAATTGGTTTTGGGTCTAAGTGTGAGTATTATTTTGATAAGTTTAAGGCTAGTATGTAACATTATGTTGTCTTTGGAACTGTTATGACCACGTTTATTAAACCTGAGATCGAGTCGAGGATCACTTGGTAATTAGCTAATGGTTTGAGGTACATAGAAAAACGGTTCTATCACGACGTCTGGCAAAGACATGTGATGTTCCCGGGGTATGATTTACTTGTCATTACTTGCTACGTATGTGATTATATGACATGATGAACTGCAGTATGTGATTACATAATACATTGAACTGCAAGATATATGATGACATGATATATTGAGATGCATCACATGAGATTATGATATTGCATGATGCATTGACACGCATGATACTTTGTCATTCATTGTGATTTTACCATTTTCTCGTACTGGGTTCTGACCCCTTCGCGGGGGACTGTCATGTCTTTATTGTATGGGCATGACAGGTGGTACAGGTGGACGTACTACGGATGCTCGAGATGAAGTATCGATGAATATCAGAGCTCCTTGAGTGTGAGCTCAGGTTTATGTTTTATATTTTGTGTCTCGATTCAATTTACCGGGGTATGCCCCGAGTATTTGTATTTTAAATATTACATTACTGGGAAGTTTATACGTGATGCTTATGCGATGAATAACATATTAAATTGTGAAACTAGAATTACATATTTTCTAGTACTATGATATATGTAAAATCGAAAATTTTTGGGCCACATGTTGATAAATTTTAAATAATCTTCCGTTGTTAACGTAAAATAATCATTGTGTGATAATTAAACGCATGATTAGGACCGGGCCCTAACATCTCACCACTGGAATAATAAGAAAATAGGATCTTCTTTTCCCTATTTCTACAATGTTTACTTCAGATAGTGACCACTGTTCAATTTGCAAAGGATGCGCAAGGTAAATGGCAATAGAAGTTTTTATGTTGATAAAATCGGTGTGCGTGCTAACGCCCTCAATCCCTTGCTTGTTGGATTCCCCTAGCTTATTGAATCGAATATCGGTCTTCACTCGAACCATTAGCATGTATAAATGAGGAAAAATATTAAAAGTGCTTCAACCGGTAAATGGCAAAAAAAGCCTCCAATGACCTATATATACAAGGCATTGATAAGACTAAGGAAGCTATTGATGCTTCATTCAACAAGAATGAAGATATGATTATTATGGATATTAATAATTTACCTTGTAGCGAAAAACAAACTTCGTAGGGAACGGGAACTCTTTCTGAATGAATTGAATAAGATACAAGGTGCATATATAGAACTCTTCCTACCTGATTTCCCTAGATCTTAGGGATCTTAAAATTAGATACTATCTAATAATAAAAATAATAATTCAGAAGTCAGAAGTCTAATATTTATCATATCTTCTTAGCTAATCTATTCTACTATATTATCTAACACTTCCCTCAAGCTAGGTCATATATATCGATTATATCCATCTTGGAACTTAGGTCTTCAAAATGAGGATGGTGAAGCGCCTTAGTCAAGATGTCTGCAAGTTGCATGTTTCCGGAATGTAGTTACGTCCAATGACTCTTTTCTCGATATTTCCACTTACGAAGGGTCGATCCACTTCTCCATGTTACTAAATTTCCCCACACAATGGTGCACTAGCCAGATGTGGACCTTCTATCTGCATGAGAACCTGCCTAGTCAGCATTATTGTATACGTTTACATCTCTGATTGATTGCAGACTTTTTAAACAGTATCTCTTTCTCGAATTTCTATTGAGGAATTTCAATAAACGGTATACTGCTTCCATGAGATCTTTGGCTGGATTATTCATGAATTGGCTGACCACATTAACAGCAAATCCGATATCTGGGGTGTGTCAAAGATAAATCAGTTTGCCAACTAATCTTTGGTATCTTCCTTTATCAACGAACAAACTATTACTCCTTGCTTTACATTTGCATCCATCGGATTTCCCGCAGGCCTGCTCCCCAACATTCAGGTCTCTTTTAAGAGATAAAGTACATAATTCCTCTGAGAGATAAATTCCAAAGGTTGATCTTGCTACTTCCGTTCCCCTAAAATATTTGAGATGACCAGATCCTTTGGAATTCTTTCGAGAGTAAGGCCTTCACATGCGTCATTTCTTCATCATGATTTCCTGTAAGAACAATATCATCAACATAAATGATAAGCACCGTGATCGTGTTCCCTTCTGAGTATTTGACAATTAGACTGAGCCTATGTATATCCATTTTCTTTCAAAACATTTGAGAACGTTGGAACCATGCCCTTGGCGATTGCTTTAAGCCATATAATGATTTCTTCAATTTACAGACTTTATTAGTTGTGGATGGAGTCTCAAACCTAGGTGGGATATCCCTATAAATATCTTCCTTCAAGTCACCATTAAGGAGCGCATTTTTGACATCCAGTTGGAAAAAGGGTGTCAGTCCAAATTTGCAGCCACCGACAGAAGCACCCTAATGGCATTTAACTTGGCCACAGGTGCAAAGTTCTTGGTAATCAATACCATAAGCTTGGGTTTACCCTTTGCAACCAGTCGTGCTTTGTCTTTCTATGCTTCCATCAGCTTTGTGTTTAACTGAGAAGATCCATCTGCATCCAACTGTTCTTTTTCCAGGCTGAAGATTAGTGATTATCCATATATTGATTTTTTTCTTGAGAGCACGAATTTCATCAAGAGCAGCAGTTTCCCTCTCTGGATCATGCAAAGCAATGTCAATTGAAGGTGGAATCTTGACCTCATCTATCCTGGATGCAAACACTTGATGCATGTGATAAATGATCAAGAGAGACAAAATTGGCTATGGATGTTGGGTACAAGATCTAACTCCCTTCCTTAATCCAATAGGCATATCATCTGGGTTATTATTATCACTCTCGACAGAATTATAGATAGGATAAGCATTACCTTGAATATTTCCAGTGGAATTTGGCCGGGTTGAAGAGTCGAAACACGTCTGAACTTGTACCGGTTGCTGATTCCTCCTTGAGTAAACTTGTGGTGGCTTATTGTTGGTGGTGGTTGACGGATTTGGCAGTGGAAATGGGCGTGATCTCACATGTAGTGTTATTAAGTGTTCTAATTGGGCAAAGGCTGAGCCTGGTGTGGTAGGGACTGAATTATTCCATTCACTACGGTCGTTCTCCCCGTGAATGGAAGAATTAGGGTAAAAGGGCTCATTCTCAAAATATGTTACATCCAAGGAGTTATAAAATTTCTTTGTGATAGGAGAATAGCACTTATGTCCCTTTTCATTTGGAGAATATCCCAGAAAAATACACTTGAGTGCACGAGGATCCAGCTTGCTTCTATTGTGTTGATGCTAAAACGAACTCTGTCAGATCATTGTGCTATTATGCTAAAAACGTATATTGAGGGCTGGGTCCTAAACTGTTCAGGGTCCTTGATTCGTGGATGTACCACTCCGAATTTAAGGATTTTGTTGAAAAGGAATGGATATAAATGCGAGTTCAAGGTTGGGGGCTTCATTTTGAAGGAAAAATTGAAGTTGTTGAAGAATAAGTTCAAATCTTGGGGTAAGGAGGTTTTTGGACAAGTTGATGTTAAGATTTAAGAGACTGAAGGAAGAATTCATAAATGGGATGAAATTGCAGATCAGAGGGAGTTACATTACAGACAAGGGGGGTTGATATGGATCGAGGTGGTTAATCTTCAAGAACAAATCAGGGTGAAGGATACGATCCTAGTTCAGAAGTTTAGACTAAAGTGAATTAAAGAATAAGACCTAAATTCAATCTTTTTCCATAAGTGTGTTAACCGTAGGAGGAAAAGGAATGAAATGTTGGGCCTTGAAATTGAGGGCGATGGGTTGAATCTGTGGCAGGGGTACAATCCGTGGCAGGGGTACAACAGTACTTTGAGAAACAGTTTAATCAACAGTTCTGGAATCGACCACAAATCTGTGATATCCGATTCGAGCAGTTATACTTGTAAAATAACGTTTTAACAGCTGAATTCTCAGAGGATCGAGTACGGAATGCAGTTTGGAGCCGTGACAGTTCAAAAAGCCCGGGTCCGGACGGCTTTAACTTTCGGATTATCAAAGGGTTCTGGTATGTCATCAAAGAGGATTTCATGAAGTTCATAGCAGAATGCACAGGAATGGTAAACTAGTTAAGGGGGGAAACCCTTTTTTTATAGTACTAGTGCCTAAAACATAAGGCCCGGTAAAGATTGGAGAGTATAGACTGGTTTCTCTTATGGCTGTGTGTACAATGTTTTGGCAAAACTACGAGCCAACAGGTTGAGTCGAGTTCTTGACAAGGTAATCAATAATTCCAATAGCCGTTTGTTGGGTAACCGTCATCTATTGGATGGTGTCATGATCATGGATCAATTGGGAAAAAACACGAGAACGGCCTAAATGTTGCTAGCACATATGCAATGCTTAGTTGAAAATACAAAAAGGGAAAAGGATGTAGCAAACGTAAGGACAACAAGGTTGCTGCCAAACCAAGGGATAGCAAAGCAGGATTAGTCTCAACAAAATAATGAATGCAGGGTAATAAAATCTCAATAAATAATTAATGAAATAAAAATTAGAGGAAACATAGGTCCAAGGAGACAAATGTATCACCGACCTATGCACTGAGACATATTCTTACATAAGCTCATAAAATAAAATTAAGAGAAACTTGGTACTCACATTGCCAACAAAGACAGATCGTGAATCCACCTCCTCCTTGCTCGCCTGGGTAGCAGCACTCACCGGGTCTGCAAGACCATATAATAGTTTTGTGATAGATGTTATAAAACCTTTTTGTAGAAATCATAAATGGTTCAACTCTAAACAGCTTGTCTTACAACTAAACAATTACATATATTTAAAAATTGAGGAAAAAAAGTCAATTTACTCCTTGTCAAGAGCCCTGTAGATCTCAACTTGAACAAATTGATAACAAATACCACAAAGATCATTTGTGAACATGATTTACAGTAAAAACTTTTTGAAACTAGGTAATCCCTAACTTGGTTAATGGACCGTGTTATCATGGTCATATCTCATCCATAACCTAAACCAGATAAATTATACATCATAGGGTAATGCCCGGTAATATGTTCTCTGGAAGCATAAATTCAACCGATTGGCCCTACCAAAGCCACACAGCATTTAGTGGTAAGGGTTTTTATGGATTGATCTCGAGCTAGTTTAAAAACAGCAATTATATAATCAGGTTTGGATTGTGATTTTTTAATCGCACTGGACGACATATATTTGTGCGTATATATGTATATAACTTTCTTTTTCACACAAATAAAAGATATAATAGATTTACATTTTATTTCTCTAGATTATATAAATTTAATTTAATAAAAATGTAAATGGCTAATTTGTCCATGCTAATGTCTGATTAGTTTAAAGAATTCAACACCACTTAATCCTCATTTCAATTTTGATTCTTAGCTTATTCCAAATTTTGATCTCAAACATAAGTAATGTTCAAAATAAATTATACTAATTTGAAACTATTAGTCAAGATAATTACAATGCTTCTGATTAACACCAAAACCTAGTAAACAAGACAGTTTCAAGTACAATAACTAATAAAAACCAACCCACAACAATGACAAAACTAAGAATCAGCAAAAGGAAGCAGCAAATCATAATTCCAAAAAGAGAAAAAAAAGGCGAGAAAAATGAAAAACCTTGAACAGCACCCATCTCCTTTTCAACTTTCGCCTGCATTTCACGAAGCGCCGCGGCTTCTTCTTCCATCTCCTTCAATCGCTTCTTCATCTCGTCCAATTCCTAAATACAGCAGATCCAATCAAATACACATGTAATTAAATATTCATAGATACAAAGCGTACAATATATACAACCTTGGTGGCGGCGTCACCTTCGGCGGCAGTCATGTCGACATCGGCGTCACCGTCCATTTCGCCTTCGTCTGGGATCTCCCCACCATACACTTCGTGTTCCTCTTCGTCCATATCCCCTCTCGACCTCCAAAATGTTTGATTGGATGTTGCATTAGCATTGGTATAATAGTACATTTTGCATTGGGCTAGTTCTACAATTACTCGGCCCGGAAAAGTTCACATCTTTAAATTATATTTTATTAATTTTAATGGAAAATTTTATACAGATACCTTTTAGTGGTCAATAATTTATCCTAGTCTAGTTCATCTAGGTCCATTCTGGTTTGAAATGACATCAATAACCACATGTGGTCCATATGATCCAAGTGGTCAACGCGGTCCAATTCTTCATCCTATTATTTTAAACAGTAGCATTTAATAAACATGAGATTCTCCAGTTTCTGTCATCTCGAGAAGAACTGAAGAGCATACTTTTGCAAAGGACTCACGGTTCATCTTTAAATCCTTCTAATCACAATTCAAACCCTTATTCGAAGAACATATTAAAATAAATAACAGGTCCATCATGCTTCCTTATTACAATTTTTTTTTGACAAAACAGTATATACATTTTTTACTATAACAGCACCGGGTGAAGTGGGTTGCAAATCCACCAGTCGGAAAATTACTGCCCCCAGACTGTTTTATGAATGGCTCCTCACCATCCAACATCAGACACTCAGGCAAGGTTAGTCTGCAAGTTATCCGACTCCTTCAGAAACCGCACAACACAGCCTTAATTCGTTTCCTACCTTAAGGCTTAGGGTATAACCAGATATAAATTTTTTTTAAAGAAATCTGATAGATAGATGGGCAAAAGCCTTTATTTTATTTTGAAAATACTTATAATATTTATTACATTAACGCATCTCCTCTTTGAAGGAGACTAACTTGTTTAGCCTCTCATATGTTGAGGCTAGACTCGAAACCCATATACAAATTGAATTGAAAGACAAAAATATTACAAAGAAAGAAAGAAATTATTATCAAGCTATGAAAATTGATAATATTACAGCTTAGAGACTACAATATTTATTAGTGAGAAAACTATGGAAAATTTCTGATGTCCTTAGCTTCCTCTATGTCTGGCCTTATATATAGGCATGAATCCGGACTTCAAATGCGGATTCCCAACTCTTGTTGAATGTTAAGTGCGCCCGTGAGTGCGCCTTTATCTCGTGGTCTGGCATCTTTTGTCTGAGTGTCCCAACTTTTCTCATGAGTGGTCCATTATTTTGTCCGAGTGCGTTTAATAGTCCAAGCCTTTTTCGTTTGTCGGGGAATCTTTACATTATTGTTTTTGTGGTCTCCGAGCTTTAGGAAAATGTGCCCTCTTTGTGATACCCCCGAAATAATTATATGCATTTGGGCATAAAATTATGTTTATGTGATTAATTATGGTGATAATTAAATTATGTGTTGGAATTAATTATCATGGTTTAATTGTGATGGTTGATAATTATTTGGCGAAGCATTTGTTTAAATGGGAGTTTGGTGCATTTTTTGTAAAATGCTTTTAAAATACCATGTTGGGGTATTTTATACATCATGTTAATTAATGGGGTACAAATTTAATTATAAACTCTTATACCCCACTACCCCCAACTTACCATCACTTTACCAATTCCCAAATTCACTACCAACCCTAACCCCTTACCCATTTTCGAAATTGGGTCCAAAGAAGAAGGGAAATCCTTGCAAAAACTTGATTTGAGTGATCTTTGGTAGGATTTGGAGTCCTTAAGAGGTATGGATACCTCCTTGATACTTTAATGCTGTTTAGTTTGGATTTTTGTTTTGGTATGTTGAGTTTTAAAATGGGTTTGTGTTGGGTTGTTATTGGTATTGGTTGGGAGTTGGATTTTTGGTTGTTAATGGTGTATATTGAAGGTTTAAGGTGTTTTTATGTTTTTGGTTTGTTGGTATAAGTGTTGGTGAGGTTGGTGAAGAAAATGGTACAAAAATGGTGGAAATCGTGTGTTCTGGTTGTGGCGATCGATCGCCACAAATGGCGCGATCGATCGACGAGGGCCAGTGGCGAGATTAAGTGCAGGCGATCGATCGCCACAAATGGCACGATCGATCGCCTCGAGCCAGTGAAGTCTGGCGATCGATCGCCATGTCAAGGCGATCGATCGGTAAGGCTCGCGATCGATCGCCTCGACACAGCGATCGATCGCCAGGAGTGAAATTTTGGGAAAATGATTATTTTTGTGGAATTTTTGATATTGGACTATAATTGGCTTATAATATTGATTTGTATGGTTGTGTAGAACCATCCCAAGTACCAACAACTTCAAGGAGATAAAGTTCTTCAACTTCTCCACTTTTGAGACTAAGGTACGTAGTGAGACGTACGGGCATCGGATGGTAAAATGTGTTATTACGCTTTTGGCTATATATATATCGTGGACAAGTGTGGATTAGAAATGTGTTGATATATATTGAGATAATGGTGATGCATTATGATTGTGGACTCAAGTTTTGTGCTTATATATATGTGGTTGGAAATGCTTGATTGTTCCTGTAGTTGTTATATACGAGCGAGGGAGGTACTTGCCGCTGTCATATGAAGCGATGGTAATATGATGTTTGCCGCTGTCATGTCGAAGCGATGTACATGACGCTGTCATTGTCAAAGCGATGGATATCATATGATGCCACTATATGTCGAAGCGAGAGGTCCTAAAATTCCGTTGTTGTAACAGGACAACGGCCAGTCACATTTCAAGTGATTAATGTGGAATATTGTGGTTATAACTGGAACGTGGTATCGATCATTATATTATGAACTAATGATTTTGTGCATGAGTTTATGAAACAGGAACAACAATGAAAATGTGCTAATGTGGTAATTCAGGGAGCATACATACATATATACCTCATGCAATTATTTATGTTATTGTGCTTGGATTTTGTTGTATAGTGATGTATATGTTCATGGTGAGTTGTTCCTGTAGGTACACCCTTTGGACTTGGAGGGCTATCGGCCGGGTTGAGGCAGTGAGCTACGAGGAGCATTAAGGAATTAGGATACAGGATTTTTGGATAGTCTCTACTCTAGGAGTAGTGTAAATCAATAGTATCAACATTCATTATTGGGAATGTAATTAATTAGCTTTTGGAATTTTATTTTTGGCCTGTAATCCTGTTAGCTCAAGGCTACAACCGGAACCATAAACTGTCTTTAATGCATGTTAGCCCTATTTATATTTTTTTTTTACACTGTTAAGGTAGAGAGGCCTTACATTAGTGGTATCAGAGCAGTGATTAGAGAACCCGGGAATGAGTGAAGGCTAGCCTTAGCAATAGGTTGGCTAGGTGCTCTTTTTAAACATGTTTAGTACATATAGAGTATATAAATGTTATACTAACATGTTTTGGTTATTGCTACTCATGTTATCTAACGACGTATTATATGAACTGTTTTTGGTGTTATTGTTAACCCTTGTGTTACAGCATGGCAGCAAATATCGATATAGGAGACGCATTGAGTGTTAATGCAAGTGCTGGGCGTACAAATCCTCTACCACCGCCAGCTTTGGGCGAAGAACCGTCTGAACAGTAGTTGTTGCCCGGGGAACTGAGCTTGACTCAATTCCTTGCATACCGACCCCCGATGTTTGAAGGAACTGAGACATGGGAACAGGCCGAAGAGTGGTTAGAAAGGATGGAGCAAATCTTCGTGGCGGCTCCTTGTGCGAAGTCGGCCTGGATAAGGTTAGCAGAATTCCAACTGGCCAAGAAGGCACTAATGTGGTGGAAGACCACGGTGATATAACTGGAGGCTCAAGGTCATGAAATAAACTGTAAGCTGTTCAGAACTCGATTTCTGACCCGGTACTTTTTGGCTGCTGCACGGGAAGCTAACGGGGATGAATTTACTAACCTAAAGCAAGGTACTATGCCGGTGTCAGACTATGCTCTTCACTACTGTTCTTTGCTTAGATATGTACCTCATGTCGCCACAAATACTCAAGCAAAGATGAGGCACTTCATGAAAGGCTTGAGGCCTGAATTGTTTGATAGAGTGATCACTTATGACCCTACTTGTTTTGATGACGCCCTTGCACGGGCCGAGCTGGCAGAATTGGGAGTGGGTGCATATCCGACTGTAGCGCCACCTCCAGCACCACCACAGAGATCGACCCCTGAAAACTTGAAACCAATGGGCGACCATTTTAAGCCAAGGGGGAACTCATCAGCTTCCCGATTCAGTGGTAGACGGCCTGATGTGCGTGGAAGGGGAAATCGTGGGAATAATGGCCCGTCAAATAGCGGACAGTCACAAGCAGGTAATAATGGGAGAGTTAGATGTTTCCTTTGTGGGGACCCCACTCGGTGAAAGAGTGTTCTGCTTGTTTTGAATGTGGTAAGCATGGCCACTTTGCTCGAGAATGTACTAATCGGGGAGGACAACAGAACACTATGGGGAGACCTTTAGACAGGGCAGTGCAACAAAGACCACCGTTTGCACCGAGACCATTGGGAGGTCAGACGTTGGGGCCACCTCAAGGGCAAGTGTACGCTCTGACCAGGGAGCAGGCTACAGCGGCTCCAGAGGAAGTGATAGCGGGTACGTGTCATTTATTTACGCACCCTGCTTTTATTTTGATAGACACAGGTGTGTCACACTCCTTTGTGTCGACGAGTTTTGTGGAGAGGCACCGCATATGCACGTCTCTGTCGCCCACGCCTCTTCTGGTCTCGACACCCGCTGGAAAGAGTATGATTGCTAATCGGTTTGTTGTTGACGACCTCATTTATTTTGAGGGCAACGAGTTGAAGTCAGATTTGATTGTTCTGGTAATGTCAGACTTTGACTGCATCGTGGGCATTGATGTACTGAACAGGTATTGTAATACCCCCGAAATGTTTATATGTGTATGTGTTAACATACATGGTTATGATATGTTTAAGGATTGTGGTGCATTTAAATTGGGGGTTATATTTATGTTATGAAGTTATGATTTGGGGGGCATGTTGGGTGTTTTAAGGGATGTATTAATTAAGTAATGTTATGAAATATCGAGTGAGGATATTTTAATACATCGTGCTAAATACCGGAGTACAATTTAACACCACATGGCAACCCCAATCACACCACCCCACCCCCATCACTCGGCCACCTACCCCACTTGACCAGCCCATACTTCAATCACTCTCAACCCATCCCTCCACCTCTCATGCTCTTTCCTCTTTCCTTTCCTCCCTCTCATTCTCGTCCCTGTAAGCTGCAGAAAGGAGAAGAGTTAGCTTATGATTTTGTGTGCAAAAGCTTACCAAAGGAGGAGCGAAAAGAGGGGTAAGGATGGGTGCTCTGTTTTCAGGGGTTTTGATTGGGTATTGGTTTTGGTGGTGATAATTTTATGCATGCTAGTATAGGTTCGGTCGTAACCTTGGTATGAGTACTTGCATTGAAGTATTTTGTAGCCCCTAGCATGTTTGTTCGAGCATGTTACATGTTTTATGTGTTAGATTTCTTGTTATGAAAAGATGTGCTCGGAAATCTAGGCAATACTTGCATGCCCTGTTTTTTGTAAATTTGGATGAGATTGAAGTTTAGGTGGATGTTATGATGCATGCTAACTTAGGTTTTGTAAAACCTTTGATATAAGTGCTTACATAGAAGTTTCATGAAGTTCCTAGCATGTTTGTGTGGGCAAGTTTTACGTTTTATGAAGTAGATTTGATGCTATGAAATGAGGTGCTCAAAAATCTGGGGAAGTCCCGATTTTTCAGAGTGCTCAATCGATCGAGATTTTGGTCCCGATCGATCGAGCGAGGCAGAAGATTTAAAGCATGGTTTGAAATTCAGGGGCCGATCGATCGAAGAATTTCCGATTGATCGGTGAAGCTCCTCGATCGATCGGTAGAAACATTTCGATCGATCGATCGAGGCAGAAAGTTGGGCACTGTTTATCGTGCTTTCTCGATCATTGAGACTTGGGTGCCGATCGATCGAGAGAGGCAGAATCTTGGCAAATATTTTTAATTGATTTATTTTGAAGAATTTTGACAATGATTCTTGAAATGGTATCTAATATTGTATTATGTGGTTATGTAGAACCATCCCAGGTACCAGCACAGTCAAGGAGATAAAGTCTATTGACTCCTCCACCTTTTGAAAAGGTACGTAAGAGACGTACGGGCATCGGACGGTAAAACACACTTCTATACTATGACTATTCAATGATTGCATAGTATTTATGATAAGATGATGTTTATAAGATGATGATGTTTATAACATGATGATGTTTATAAGATGATGATGTTTATAACATGATGATGTTTATAAGACGATGATGTTTATAAGATGAGGATGTTTATGATGATGATGATGTATGTTAAACTATGTTATTGGGAATGGTAGAGTGTTCTGGTGTTTGTTATGGTGAAGCGAGGAAGGTACTTACCGCTGACATAGCTAGCGAGGAGATACATCCGCTATCAAGGTGTAGCGAGGGGTATCACAGTACCGCTATATGTCGAAGCGAGGGGGCCAATTGTTCGGCGCACATAACAAGGCCAGAAACATCCCCAATTCTAATTAACATTGTTGATTATGGGCATATAAGTGAAGTATGATGCTAATCATTTATGTCAAGTACTAATGATTAAATGCATGAATGTGAATCAGGGACAACAGAAAGGGGTTAACGATTAACCAGGAAGTACATGCTATCGGTTATTTCATGCATTTATTCATATGCCATTTTCTTATAATGTTAAGTAATGATGTACATGCTCATGATGGGTTGTCCCTGTAGGTACACTTTTGGACTGAAGGACTAAGGGTCGGATTGAGGCAGTGAGCTACAAGGAGCACAAAAAGGAATAGGACAAAGGATTTCGATTAGTATCTACTCTAGGAGTAGTATAAATCTAAAATGTTAGCATTCATTTTAGGGAATGTAACTAATAAGTTTTGAAGTTTTATCTTTGGCATGTAATCCTATTAGCTCACGTGACAACCGGAACCCTAAGATATTATTTAATGCATGTTTAGTTCTTCTTTTGTCATTATGACACTGTTGAGGTAGGAAGACCCTACATTAGTGGTATCAGAGCAGTGGTTAGAGAACCCGGGAATGAGTGAAGGGTAGCCTTAGCAATAAGTTGGCTAGGTGCTCACTTTTAAACATGTTTCATGCATACGTTGCATATGAAGTATATGATGTTATGCTAACATGTTTTGTTTCTCTAACGATGTATTATATGAACTGCTTTTTGGGTATTGTTGTTAGCCCTTGTGTTGCAGCATGGCAGCAAATGCTGAAGTAGGTGATGCGATTAGCGTCAATGCAAGTGCTGGGCGTACAAATCCCCTACCACCGCCAGCCTTGGGCGAAGAACCTTCTGAGCAACAGTTACTACCTGTGGAGCTAAGTTAGGCTCAATTTCTGGCATATCGACCCCCGATGTTCGAAGGAACTGAGACAGGGGAACAGGCCGAAGAGTGGTTAGAAAGGTTGGAGCAAATCTTCGTGGCGGCCCATTGTGCAAAGTCAGCCTGGATAAGGTTATCATAGTTTCAACTGGCCAAGAAGGCATTGATGTGGTGGAAGACCACAGTAGTAGCGCAAGAGGCTCAGGGACAAGAAATAAATTGGAAGCTGTTCAGAACTCGGTTCCTGACCCGCTACTTTTCAGCTGCTGCACGACAGGCTAAGGAGGATGAGTTTACCAACTTAAAGCAAGGTACCATGCCAGTATCGGATTACGCTCTTCATTATTGTTCTTTACTCCAATATGTGCCCCATATTGCTGCGAATACCCAGGCAAAGATGAGGAATTTCATGAAAGGTTTGAGGCCGGAAATGTATGACAGGGTGTTTACTTATGGCCCTGCTTGCTTTGATGACGCCCTTTCACGGGCTGAGTTAGCCGAACTAGGAGTTGGTGCGTATCCTGATGTCGCGCCACCTCCAGCACGCCCTCAAAAATCCACTTCTGATAACTTGAAGCCGAGGGGTGATCAGTTTAAGCCAAGGGGGAACACATCAATTCGAGGTTCAGTGGTAAGAGGCCCGAGAATCGTTGGAAAGGAAGTCGTAGGAATGACGCTCCGTCAGGAAGAGGACAGTCTCAGGGAGGTAGGTTTGGAAAGGTCCAGTGCTCTATTTGTGGGCAACCACATTCGACGAAAGACTGCGTAGGCTGTTATGTATGTGGCAATAAGGGCCACTACGCTCAAGAATGTCCCAATAGGGAGGGACAACAGAACTCTGCGGGGAGGCCTGCGGACAGAGCAGTACAGCACAGACCACCGTTTGTACCGAGGCAGTATGGAAGTCAGCCTATGGGGCCACCTCAGGGGAAAGTTTATGCATTGACAAGGGAGCAGGCTACAGCGGCTCCGGAGGAGGTTATAGCGGGTACGTGTCTTTTATTTACGCACCCTGCTTCTATATTGATAGACACAGGTGCGTCACACTCTTTTGTGTCGACAAGTTTTGTGGAAAGGCACCACATATGCACTTCTCCGTCGCCCATGCCTCTTGTAGTCTCGACACCCGCTGGAAGAAGTTTGATTACTGATCGGATTGTTTATGATGGCCTCATTTATTTTGAGGGTAACGAGCTAAGGTCAGATTTGATTGTTCTGGGAATGTCCGACTTTGACTGCATTGTTGGCATTGAAGTTCTGAACAGGTATCAGACAGTTGTGAACTACAGGTAGAGGACTGTCCGGTTCAGATCTGATTTGGGAGTCCAGTGGACATTTTATGGGGATGGTTCCCGTCCAAAGATTCCGTTGATATCTGCTGTCAAGATGTCACAGTTATTGGAATGAGGCCATACATGATATCTCATCTATGCTGTTGATATTACTGAAAAGAGGGAAGAATTAAAGGTCGAGGATGTGCCCGTAGTGGCGGAATTTCCTGATGTCTTTCCGGAAGAGATTCCCGGATTTCTACCGACGAGAGAGGTCGAGTTTGGAATTGAGTTACTACCGGGGACGTCTGCCATTTCTCGTGCACCATATAGGATGGCACCAGCGGAGCTAAGGGAGTTAAAGATTCAGTTGCAAGAGCTCCTTGACAAGGGCAATATACGCCCTAGCGTCTCGCCCTGGGGTGCACCAGTTTTATTTGTCAAAAAGAAGGATGGTTCGATGCGTCTGTGCATCGATTACAGGCAACTGAACAAAGCCACAGTAAAGAATAAGTATCCGCTTCCAAGGATCGATGATTTATTTGACCAGTTGCAGGGTACGAGGCTCTACAGTAAGATCGATCTGAGGTCGGGGTATCATCAGATTCGAGTAAGAGAAGATGATGTACAGAAGATAGCTTTCAGGACGAGATATGGGCACTATGAATTCTTAGTCATGCCTTTTGGGGTGACGAATGCCCCAGCTGTCTTCATGAGTTTGATGAACAGGGTGTTCCAGCCATATTTGGATCAGTTCGTGTGATATCCCCGAAATAATTAATTGCAATATGGGCATTAATTATGTTTAGGTAATTTTTTATGGTGATAATTAATAATTGTGTTGGCATTAATTATCTTGGTGAAATGCTTAGTCACATGGTAGGCGTGAACCGGTAATGCATTTCGGGGTGCATGTATGCATGATGGGTAATTGGGGGTTATAATGGTTTATATGATATGGTTTGTGATTAATTGGGAATCATATATTTAATTGTGATTTTGGTGCAATGTTTTAAAATACCATGTTGGTGTATTTTTATAAATCATGATTAATTGTGGGTATGCAAATTTAATTAATCCCCAAATAACCCACTAATACCCCCCAACCCCACAAAAACCCATCACTCTTTCTATTTTTCCCCAAATCACTTCTCACAAACCCTTCCCACCTCATTTCGTTTTTGGGCAAAGAGTGGAAGAGAAATCCTTCCAAAACCTTGATTTATGGAAATTGTAGGGAGTTTTGGAGTCCCCAAGAGGTATGGATACCTCTCTAATGTTTTTATTGTGTTTGGTTTGGGTTTGAAATGATTTTGGAATGGTTTTGAAATGGGTTATTTTGGGTGTTGGTATTATTTGGTTGGATGTTGGATTTATGGGTTGTTTTAGAGTGTATATTGAAGGTTTATGTTATTTTGATGTTATTGTTGGAATGGTATTTGAGTTGGAATGGATTGGGAAGGTTTAAGGTTGGAAAATGGCGATTTTTCATGTGCAGGTCGCGGCGATCGATCGCCCAAAACGGAGCGATCGATCGCGTGCAACCAGTGGCGAAAAATGGCTTATGGCGATCGATCGCCATGTTGAGGCGATCGATCGGTGAGGCGAGCGATCGATCGGTGAGGCGAGCGATCGATCGGTGAGGCGAGCGATCGATCGCCTCAAAAATGGCGATCGATCGCCTAGCGCCAGATTTTGGCAATCAAGGCTGCTGGACCTCGCGATCGATCGGGACTCCACAGCGATCGATCGCGAGATGCCAGAATGTGTTTTTTTGGTTATTTTGTGGGATTTTTGGTATTGGTTCATAAATTGGCTTCTAATATTGGTTTGTATGGTTGTGTAGAACCATCTCAGGTAGCCACGCAACAAAGGAGATAAAGTCCCTCGACATCTCCACTTTTGGAACCAATGTACGTAGTGAGACGTACGGGCATCGGACGGTAAAACGTATTTATTACGCTTTGAATTGGTTATGCACTATGGTTGCACACATGGAATTGATTATGCATTGTGGTTGCATATGTGGTCTTGTTTATGCATCATTGATTGCATACCTGGTTTGGTCATGCATTGTGGTTGCATGAGTACATTGGATGCATTGTTGCATGTGATTGTGAGTCGGGATTTATATTCCAGTGATGGAGAATACTTGCCGCCAGTGGCGTAGCGATGTGAATACTTGCCGCTGTCATACCGTAGCGATGAGAGAATATTTGCCGCTAATATGAAGCGAAGAACACGACCGCTGTCATATTTATAGCGAGGGATATTAGTGCCGCTGGTATTGTCTAAGCGAGGGGTATTTCCGCTGTCATGTTAACGCGAGGGGTATTATGCCACTGATATAATAAGACTCGGGAATTGAACACGGTATATATGGAAATCGGTGCATGTCATTACATACATTATTGGTAATATAATCTATTGATTATGATGTGGTACATGGACAACCAAAGGGAGCTTTTAAATGTGTTACATACAGGAAGTGAATCGCATTTACGATTTATGCGTTTGAATTGCTATCATATTATTGTGAATATGATTTTGTACATGCTCATGGTTTTGGGGTTGTTCCTGTAGGTACTTTTGGGCGGAAGGGCTAAGGCGAGTTGGTGCGGTGAGCTAGTGAGGAGTGCTCTTGGTAGCAGGAACATTCTTTTGTATAGTATCTACTCTAGGAGTAGTGTAAAGCTATAGGATTAACATTCATTAGTTGGGAATGTAATTAATCCATTTTGGAACTTTATTTTGGCACTGTAATCTAATAGCTCAAGGCACCAACACAACTTTTATACTCCGTTTATGCATGAAAATTTTATTTATGCCTTTAATCCGCATTTAAGGAACTAGGGTCCTTACATTAGTGGTATCAGAGCAGTTGTTAGAGAACCCGGGAATGAGTGAAGGGTAGCCTTAGCATGGTTGGCTAGGTGTTTACATTGGGCATGTTTATACATGTGGTATATGTTGGTGTATAAATTGTTATACTAGCATGCTTATTATCATTCACGTTATCTAACGGCATAACATATATATTGTTTGGAATTGCTGTTAACCTTTGTATTACAGCATGGCGGATATGAATGTGGAGAACCTCAATGAAGGGGTGGGTGATGTTGGAAGCGTGAACGCTAGCATTGGTCAGACAAATCCTTTTCCTCCACTTGCTGTGGGCATGGAACCGGTTGCTCAGCTGCTACTACCAGGGGAGCCTAGTCTGACTCAGTTTCTGACCTTCCACCCACCTATGTTTGAGGGAACAGAAACAGGAGAAGAGGCCGAGGAGTGGCTAGAGAGATTGGAACATATATTTGTATCTGCGCCGTGTGCTAGGACGGCTTGGTTAAGACTGGCAGAATGCCAACTGGCAAAGAAGTCTTCCATGTGGTGGAAGACGACTGTAATGGAATTGAGGGCACAAGGCATGGTAATCGACTGGACTTTATTCAGGACTCGGTTTCTAAACCGATACTTTTCTGCGGCGGCTAGGCAAACAAAGGAGGATGAATTCACGAGCTTGAAACAGGGGAGCATGTCAGTCTCGGACTATGCCATGCATTACTCGTCCTTGTTGAGGTATGTTCCCCACATTGCAACAAATGGGCATGCCAAGATGAGGCACTTTCTAAAGGGGCTGCGACCGGAACTTTTTGATCGGGTTATCTCCAACAACCCCACTTCTTTTGATGATGCTCTCATTAGAGCGGAGCTAGCAGAGATTGGAGTCAGTGCTTACCCGGATGTTGCGCCCCCACAAGTCCCACCGCCGAGGCCAGTGTCTAATAATCTGAGGCCACGAGGAGAATCATTTAAATCTCGTGGGGCTTCTTCCTCATCTTCTCGGTTTGGTGGGAGACGAATGGATAACCGGAGGGGTGGTGCGCCTAGCAACAGAGGGCAGATTCAAGCGAGTAGGAGTGGAGTGGTGAAGTGTCACTTTTGTGGAGGACCACATCACATGCGAGACTGTACGACTTGTTATAAATGTGGCAAGATGGGCCACATATCTCGGTTCTGTCAGAATGGTGATGGTCAGGTGGATCTTAGAGGAGGCAGAGGGAGGTTTTCTACCGGGACAGTACAACAGAGGCCGCCGATGGTGCCTCGACAGATGGGAGGACAGGCGATGGGGCCACCTCAGGGACAGGTCTATGCGTTGACCAGGGAGCAGGCCGATGCAGCTCCAGAGGAGGTGATGGCGGGTATGTGCCTTTTATTTACGTATTCCGCCTTTATTTTGATAGACACAGGTGCTTCACACTCTTTTGTGTCTGCGGACTTTGTGGAGAGACATCATATGCGCACGTCTCCGTTGCCCACGTCTCTATTGGTCTCGACACCCACCGGAAATAAAGTTGTTGCGAATCAGTTTCTGATGGACTGCCTCATTTATTTTGAGGGCAATGAGATAAAGGCAGATTTGATTGTATTAGGGATGTCAGACTTTGACTGCATTGTGGGTATTGATATTCTGAACAGATATCAGGCAGTGGTTGATTGTCGGCAGAGGACAGTTCAGTTCAGATCTCATTTGGGAATTCAGTGGATTTTCTATGGCAACGGGTCTCCTGCGAAGATTCCGTTGATTTCGGTAATCAAAATGTCCCAATTATTGGAACGTTGACACACAGGCTACCTCATCTATGTCGTGGACACGTCGAGAAAGGGTAAAGAGTTAAAGGTTGAGGATGTGCCAGTGGTATCAGAATTTGCTGATGTGTTCCCAGAGGAGATTCCCGGATTCCCACCGGCTTGGGAAGTCGAGTTTGGGATTGAGTTATTACCGGGGACATCCGCTATTTCTCGTACCCCTTATCGGATGGCACCGGCAGAGTTAAGAGAACTGAAGGAACAGTTGCAGGAGCTCCTTGATAAAGGATATATACACCCTAGCGTATCGCCTTGGGGCGCACCGGTTCTTTTTGTGAAGAAGAAAGATGGCTCGATGCGTTTGTGCATCGATTACCGGCAACTGAATAAGGCCACCGTAAAGAACAAGTATCCTCTCCCAAGGATTGACGATTTATTTGATCAGTTGCAAGGCACGAAGCTGTATAGCAAGATTGATTTGAGATCCGGGTACCACCAGATACGGGTCAGGGAGGAGGATGTACAGAAGACAGCGTTTCGGACTCGGTATGGGCACTACGAGTTCTTAGTGATGCCGTTCGGTGTGACGAACGCCCCGGCTGTCTTTATGAGCTTGATGAATCGGGTGTTCCAACCCTATCTGGATCAGTTCGTCATTGTGTTTATTGACGATATACTCATCTACTCCCGGAGTGAGGAAGATCACGTGAGACACTTGAGGACAGTGCTCCAGATCCTCAGAGTTCACCAATTATATGCCAAGCTCAGCAAGTGTGAGTTTTGGTTGAGCAGTGTAGTATTTCTAGGACATGTCATATCTAGCAGTGGGATTTCAGTAGAACCCAGGAAGATTGAGGCCGTAATGGAGTGGGCTGCACCCACTTCTGTGCCCGAGATTCGGAGTTTTCTTGGTCTGGCTGGTTATTACCGACGTTTTGTCGAGGGATTTTCTAAGATTGCTAAGCCACTGACGCAGTTGACCCAAAAGGGAGTACCCTTCTTTTGGTCAGAGGCTTGCGAGGAGAGCTTTCAAGAGTTGAAGCACCGATTGACGACGGCACCCGTATTGGTGATTCCCTCAGAGAATAAGAGGTTTGTCCTTTATACTGACGCATCGCTACAGGGCTTGGGATGTGTACTGATGCAAGATAAGCATGTGGTAGCTTATGCATCGAGGCAGTTGAAGCCGCATGAGACTAGGTACCCGGTCCATGATTTGGAGTTGGCGGCTATTATCTTTGCCCTGAAGATTTGGAGGCACTATCTGTATGGTACATCTTTTACCATATACATGGATCATAAGAGCCTAAAATTCTTGTTTACTCAGGCGGAGTTGAATATGCGTCAGAGGAGATGGATGGATTTGCTCAAAGACTATGATTGTGAGATAGAGTACCACCCGGGGAAAGCCAATTTGACAGCAGACGCCTTGAGTCGGAAGGTGAGGAGTACTGCTGAGGAGGTCATGCATTTCTCGGCTATGATGACTTCATATTGCCATATGGGCTATGACTTCGATGTGGACACATCGCCGGTTTGGGTATCGACTTTATTGGCTGAGCCAGATATCTATGAGCATATCAGGAGAGCTCAGAGGACAGATGATGAGATTCATAGATGGTCATCATTGGCACTTCAGGGGCAGCCACCGAAGTTTAGAGTGGCTGAGGATGGTTCTTTGAGACTTGGTAACCGATGGGTAGTTCCATGTACGCCGGAGTTGCGTAAAGGGATCTTGGAACGGGCTCATAGTAGCCGATTAGCATCCACCCAAGAGGGAGGAAGATGTATAGAGACTTATGTGATCAGTTCTGGTGGAAGCGGATGAAGCGTGATGTGATCGATTTTGTCAAGAGGTGTTTGATCGTCAACAGGTTAAGGCAGAGAGGCAGAAACCCGGTGGCGAGCTAAGGAGCTTAGAGATACCGGAGTGGAAGTGGGAGCACATATCTATGGACTTTGTGACCCACTTGCTGAGGACTACTTCGGGTTGTGATGCCATTTGGGTGATCATTGACAGGCTGACGAAGGTAGCTCACTTCGTCCCCTACAGTTTGACGTACACATACTTGAGGATGGCTCAGTTGTATGACCGGGACATAGTGAGATTGCATGGGATTCCAGTATCTATTGTGTCGGACAGAGACCCGCGGTTCACATCTCATTTCTGGGGAGGTCTTCAGTCAGCATTGAGTACTGAGGTGAGATTGAGTACGACATATCATCCCCAGATGGACGGTCAGACAGAGCGTACTATACAGACGCTCGAGGACATGCTACGAGCTTGTGTGTTGGAATTTGATGCCTCATGGCAAGATTCGTTGGCCTTGGTAGAGTTCTCATACAACAACATCTATCAGGCGAGTATTCAGATGGCACTGTTTGAAGCTTTGTATGGTAAGCGTTGTAGGTCACCTTTACACTGGGATGACTTGACCAGTAAAGCGGTAGGAGGACCCGAACTGATTCGAGAGATGGAGGATAAGGTGAAGGTTATCCGTCAGAAAATGAAGGCAGCCGAGGATAGGCAGGCAGCCTATGGAAATAAACGGCGGAGACCGTTGGAGTTTCAGTTGGGAGACAGAGTATTTCTGAAGATCTCACCTTTCAGGGGTGTGGTTCGGTTTGGTATGCGTGGTAAATTGTCTCCGAGGTATGTGGGACCGTATGAGATTTTACAGCGCATCGGTACCTTGGCTTACCGTTTGGCACTACCACCGTCGTTGTCTGGTATTCACGACGTGTTCCATGTATCTATGCTGCGGAAGTATGAGCCGGATCCGTCGCATGTATTACAGCCTTCCGAGGTTCAGTTGGATTCTGATGTATCCTACGAGGAACGGCCAGTCAGGATTCTGGATAGGGCTGATCGCAGACTCCGAAACAAAGTGATACCGATGATCAAGGTTCAGTGGGATCGTAGGGGTGTCGAGGAGGCCACGTGGGAGACGGAGCAGCATATGGTGCAGCACTACCCGAAACTATTCTCTGGTATGTGATTTACGTTTAGTTTCGATTTGGGTAAGTGCATGCGATTTCGAGGTCGAAATCTTGTAAGTAGGGGAGTAATGTGATATCCCCGAAATAATTGCAATATGGGCATTAATTATGTTTAGGTAATTTTTGATGGTGATAATTAATAATTGTGTTGGCATTAATTATCTTGGTGAAATGCTTAGTCACATGGTAGGCTGGTAATGCATTTCGGGGTGCATGTATGCATGATGGGTAATTGGGGGTTATAATGGTTTATATGAGATGGTTTGTGATTAATTGGGAATCATATATTTAATTGTGATTTTGGTGCAATGTTTTAAAATACCATGTTGGGGTATTTTCATAAATCATGATTAATTGTGGGTATGCAAATTTAATTAATCCCCAAATAACCCACTAATACCCCCCAACCCCACAAAAACCCAACACTCTTTCTATTTTTCCCCAAATCACTTCTCACAAACCCTTCCCTCCTCATTTTCGTTTTTGGGCGAAGAGTGGAAGAGAAATCCTTCCAAAACCTTGATTTGTGGAAATTGTAGGGAGTTTTGGAGTCCCCGAGAGGTATGGATACCTCCCTAATGTTTTTATTGTGTTTGGTTTGGGTTTGAAATGATTTTGGAATGGTTTTGAAATGGGTTATTTTGGGTGTTGGTATTATTTGGTTGGATGTTGGATTTATGGGTTGTTTTAGAGTGTATATTGAAGGTTTATGTTGTTTTGATGTTATTGTTGGAATGGTATTTGAGTTGGAATGGATTGGGAAGGTTTAAGGTTGGAAAATGGCGATTTTTCATGTGCAGGTCGCGGAGATCGATCGCACAAAACGGAGCGATCGATCGCGCGCAACCAGTGGCGAAAAATGGCTTATGGCGATCGATCGCCATGTTGAGGCGATCGATCGGTGAGGCGAGCGATCGATCGCCTCAAAAATGGCAATCGATCGCCTAGCGCCAGATTTTGGCAATCAAGGCTGCTGGACCTCGCGATCGATCGGGACTCCACAACGATCGATCACGAGATGCCAGAATGTGTTTTTTTGGTTATTTTGTGGGATTTTTGGTATTGGTTCATAAATTGGCTTCTAATATTGGTTTGTATGGTTGTGTAGAACCATCTCAGGTAGCCACGCAACAAAGGAGATAAAGTCCCTCGACATCTCCACTTTTGGAACCAAGGTACGTAGTGAGACGTACGGGCATCGGACGGTAAAACGTATTTATTACGCTTTGAATTGGTTATGCACTATGGTTGCACACATGGAATTGATTATGCATTGTGGTTGCATATGTGGTCTTGTTTATGCATCATTGATTGCATACCTGGTTTGGTCATGCATTGTGGTTGCATGTGTACATTGGAAGCATTGTTGCATGTGATTGTGAGTCGGGATTTATATTCCAGTGATGGAGAATACTTGCCGCCAGTGGCGTAGCGATGTGAATACTTGCCGCTGTCATACCGTAGCGATGAGAGAATATTTGCCGCTAATATGAAGCGAAGAACACGACCGCTGTCATATTTATAGCGAGGGATATTAGTGCCACTGGTATTGTCTAAGCGAGGGGTATTTCCGCTGTCATGTTAACGCGAGGGGTATTATGCCACTGATATAATAAGACTCGGGAATTGAACACGGTATATATGGAAATCGGTGCATGTCATGACATACATTATTGGTAATATAATCTATTGATTATGATGTGGTACAGGGACAACCAAAGGGAGCTTTTAAATGTGTTACATACAGGAAGTGAATCGCATTTACGATTTATGCGTTTGAATTGCTATCATATTATTGTGAATATGATTTTGTACATGCTCATGGTTTTGGGGTTGTTCCTGTAGGTACTTTTGGGCGGAAGGGCTAAGGCGAGTTGGTGCGGTGAGCTAGTGAGGAGTGCTCTTGGTAGCAGGCACATTCTTTTGTATAGTATCTACTCTAGGAGTAGTGTAAAGCTATAGGATTAACATTCATTAGTTGGGAATGTAATTAATCCATTTTGGAACTTTATTTTGGCACTGTAATCTAATAGCTCAAGGCACCAACACAACTTTTATACTCCGTTTATGCATGAAAATTTTATTTATGCCTTTAATCCGCATTTAAGGAACTAGGGTCCTTACAGTTCGTCATAGTTTTCATTGACGATATACTCATCTACTCCCGGACTGAGGAAGAGCACGTGGAGCACTTGCGGACAGTACACCAGATCCTCAGGGATCATCAGTGTTGGGATCGGGGTAGTGTTTAGAAGGGGGGGGTTGAATAAACACTAGATATAATTTCGATTTCTTTTCTGGTTAACTGTAAACTGTTAAGTGTTACAGTTGCTTCTCAATAACAGGCAAGTCAGTAGACACTTATTATAGTGCGGAAGACGTCTACAAAACTTGTGAGGAATAAAACTGAAGTAATAAAGCAATAAACGAATAATACGAGAGTTGTTTCTGGAAGTTCGAAGCACAACGCTTCTACGTCTCCCCTTCTTCCTTTGCAGGAAGGATTCACTAGAAGACTTGGTTTACACTTTACAGTATACAACCTCCTTAGGCACTAACACACTTGGCCTAAACTCCTAGCAATCACACTCTTCTTATCTTTTGGATACAAGTGATTTTACAACACTCTCTACAGAATAAAACTTTCTAGCTTTGAGAGTTTCTAAGCAGCAGACTTCAATTGAAAATAATCTGTCACAGATTCAGTTTTGCGGTTTGTCTGCTCTTTGCTGAACGTTTGAAATATCAGTCGTATAGCTTTCTTGCTTTGAAGTATTTTTCTTAGTTTGAAAGTTGCTAGCACTTCTTCATTCTCTGCTTGGACGTATTTATAGGTTTGGTTGTCCAACGGTAGCCTTTTTGTATATGGAATGGATTAGCTTTCCAAATACCTGTTGTCTTCTTTCCTATTTTGGAAAACAACGGCTCTTTTCACTCTGACGGTAATGGTGGCGGAGATATAGCAGGGTGCGCCGCTCTGTTGTACCTTTGTCAGAGAATGTTGTACTTACTTTGTCTTGTTGCTTAGACTTCTGCTGGTTTCTTTGTTCAACTGGTCGTTCATCCTCTTAAGACCAGTTGATGTCTTTGTTCAGTGAGAGACTTTGCAGTTGATAGATATCCAGTTTATGTCTTCATCCGGTTGATGTCTTCATCCGGTTGATGTCTTTACCAGTTGATAACTTTATCCAGTTGATGTCTTCATCCGGTTGATGTCTCTATCCGGTTGATGACTTCATACCAGTTGATAACTTTATCCAGTTGATGTCTTCATCCGGTTGATGTCTCTATCCGGTTGATGACTTCATACCAGTTGATGACTTCATCCGGTTAGTGTCTTTATCAGTTGATAGCTTGTCCGGTTGGTATCTATCCAGTTGATGTCTTCATCCGGTTGAAGACTATCCAGTTGATGTCTTCATCCGGTTGATGACTATCCAGTTGATGTCTTCATCCGGTTGATGACTATCCAGTTGATGTCTTTACCCGGTGAGACTTTAAATCCGGTAGGTGTATTCACCCGGTAGGTCTTTAGCATCCGGTTGATCTTTAACATCCAGTAGGTGTTTGTAATTACCAAAACTTAGAAATCGTTTTCCCAACAATTTCCCCCTTTTTGGTGATGACAAAACTAAGCAGTAATCGATTTCCTACTAGAGTAAATAAGATAAGAGTCCTGAAAATACTTGAAGACATCATGAAAAAGAGATTTTCATTAAATATAAGCAGATTACAAGTTGTAATCAAACTGGACAATTGAGAGATAAATTCGTCTTTATATAAGATGAATTCTTACACTTTGAATAGAATCTAAGACAAGTCTAGTTTTACATGACAAATTTCTCTTTAAATAAACAAAGTAGACCGGAAGGCTTCGATCCACCTAGTTGAGGAGAGGAAGAGCTCGATCCACCTTGTTTCAGAGAGAGGTCGGGAAGAGGAAGAGTTATATGAATATTCATCAGGCAGCTCCTTTAGTTTTTATGGAATCGCCTAATAAAAATATTCTATCTCTGTCGAGAATACTCTATCTCTGTCTTCCCCCTTTTTGTCATCAGCACCCAGGCATCTGCTGTTAGTAGTTCCTGACTGATGAGGAGCACCAGAACAGGATCAAAGCGCTGAAGCTTATCAGAGCTGGGTTAGATAAGTAATCAACCCATGAGGGGTTGATTTAGATAAGTAATAAACCCATGAGACGGGAAAGGATCTAACAGAAAACCAGGGAATGAGAAATAACTTAAAAGTAAGCATGATGAGTGAATGTGTGTTATGTGACCAAACACGAACCTCTATTTATAGGAAAAACAAGGTAGCAATAAATGTGAATGCATTTATGTTAAATAGTGAATACAGAGAGACAGTCAATTTAACACAGTAAGTAAATAGGAGTAAGTAAGAGAGAGTCAGAAAATGATACTATTTGCGCCCTAACCAATGTTTGGAATAGTCGCGTTTTTCGGTAGGCGGTTGGCGCGGACTTCAAGATCTTTGTTGAGCAGTGGGTCTGGACTGAGGGAGTGCTCCAGTTGCAGGGGATGAATGAGCAGCTGAACTTGAAGCTCTCTGAGAAGAGGGAGCAGTTCGACTGGGTTCAGGCAGCCTGCGGATAATTTTAGGAGCAGCAGGCAGACTGTTGCAGATATCTTGAATTTGAGATGCAAACGCTGCTTGCATGGTGGCCAATTGATCAGTCAAAATCTTTTTGGCGTCGTCAATCTTTTCTCCAAGAGCCATTGAGGTGGCAGTATGAAGAGATTCATTGTTCTGATTGATCTGAAGACGCGCCTGGCCAATATGAGAAACTGCTTCTGCAACCGCATTCTCAGCAAAGGTTTGAAGTCTAGTGACAGTAGTAGTTAAACTACTTAGGTCAGCGTAGACTTGCTGGAATTTAGAGTCCGTTTGCTGCTGAAGAGTTCCTAAAATAAGAGTTGCAGCCCTCTCTTCCTGCTTAAGCTTATGAACATCATTGGTCAGTGCTGTAATAGCGGTGGAGAGATGAGCTAGCTGGGCAGCGATGTTTGGTGGCTCGTCCAGAGGGTTTGTGAAGACAAAGAAACCCTCGGATAGTTCTTGATCCATGGACGGATCGCCGGCAAGCATTGGGATATCAGCAGCAGGGGCAAGCGCATTGGGATGAGCAATGACGACTGCAGTGGATGGTAAAGTAGTAGCGTCAATATGAGGGGCCGCAGTTGAGGCGGAGATAGCTACATCCATAGTTCCAGTTTCTTCCACGTGCGGAGCATCCAGTTCAGCATTGTCTTGATCAATCCCAGCAGCAGAGGCTTGAGTATGATCATTGGAATGAGAGGATTCACTTGGTTCATTATTTGCAGAGGAGATGGTGACCTGCTGAACCACATTCTGAATAACTGAATCGACATTGGTGTGATCAACAATCATTTGGTGGGGCTGTTGATCATGTGGAGAGCTGGGAGCAGAGGATGCTGCTTCCAAAGTAGTTGGTGTGGCGTCTGCTCCAGTAGGAGAGGTCTCCAAAACAGTAGAAGTAAGCTCCACAGTAGGAGGGACAACCTCTAAATTTGCAATAGCCATTTGTAGATCTGGCTGATCAGGGCTTGCAACAATTTCAGAAGAGGAGCATGAATGAATCCCAGTGGATATGCGAAGATCATGTAGAGCAAGCTCAGCCATTTCCAGCTTGAGGCCTAGAGCGTTTAGAACTGCTCGATCATGATTCGCTGTTCTTGAATGTCCATCAAACACTTGAATGCGGGATGTAACAAGAGCTTGGAGTCCGCCCACATAGTTCATAATACTAAAGACATCACGCAGCTTCAAACTTTTCTCAGGTTCGGGAATTTGAAGATAGGTCAGGATTTTGTTTTCATCTTGCTTTGCCTGAGCCAGAATGGGATCGATATCATAAAAGCGAACCTGTACTCGAGCCTTTACCCAACGATCAAAAATCTCCAGTTGGGGTTCCAGTTGGGCTTTAACTGCATCCATGACCATTTGAATCTCGAATGCAACAGGAGTGGACACTGGGGCAATAAGAGATTTTCCTTTGTCAGCTGGAGTGGCCTTGGGATGACAGTAAGGACAAGTAGACTTGGGTGTCCTGAAGCTGATGGAGCCTGGGTGTGACATCCCCGAAATGGTTAATTGCTATTTGGCTCTAATTGTGTTTACATAATTAATTATGTGGTAATTGATTATGTGTTGGGATTTATTTACCTTATGGAAAATGCATGGTCATATGGATAGGGATGACCCGGGGTTGCATTTTAGGGTGCATGTGGTGCATGTTGGGTAAATATTATTGGAAGCATGATTTATTTGCATTGGTTAGCAATTAATTGGAAATCATGTGTTTATTTGATATTTGGTGCATTTTGAGTAAATGCTTTGAAAAATATCATGTTGGGGTGTTTTATACACCATGGAATTATTTTGGGTATACCTTTAATTAAATTAACCCAATCCCCCTTTTATCCCCAACCCCACTCTTTTAACCTCATTCTTACTTTACCAAATCAAAACCACAAACCCTTCCCTTCTCCAAATTTCGAGCTCAAGCCTTGGGTGGAAGAGGAACCTTGCAAAAATCTTGATTTGTGGAGCATATTGGGTGATTTGAGATCCCCAAGAGGTATGGGTACCTCATGCTTTAATTTTGTGAAGTTTTGTTTGAGTTTGGTTTGATTTTGAAGGGTTTTAAAATGGGTTTTGTTGGGTTGTTGTGGTTTTGGTTAAAGGTTGGATTTATGGTTGTTTTAAGGTGTATTTTGATGGTTTATGTTGTTATTTGAGTTGTAGGTTTGTTGGTTAAGAGTTGGAATGGGTTGGAATGGTTTTGAGATGCAAAAATGGAGGATTTTCGGGTTACAGGGGATGGCGATCGATCGCCCATTCCAGGCGATCGATCGCGCCCAGGCAGTAGGCTTTTCAAGCCTTTGGCGATCGATCGCCACTCTTGGGCGATCGATCGGCGGGTCTGGCGATCGATCGCGCCAGGGGTGGCGATCGATCGCCGAAGGGTGCAAAATTTGGTACTCGGGCAGTAGGGTTTGGCGATCGATCGCCGTGATGGGCGATCGATCGCGAAAGCCAAAATATGGTTTTTTTGGATATTTTTGTGGGATTTTTGGTATTGGACTATTATTGGGTTCTAATATTGGTATTTGTGAATATGTAGAACCAACCCAGGTGGCAACACAACCGAGGAATTGAAGTCCTACCATATTCCACTTTTGGAAAGGTACGTAGTGGACGTACGGGCACCCAACGGTAACATGTATTTTATATGCTCATTGTTTATGCATTGTGGATGCGAGTATATATGTGGTATTGCATTGTGGATGCATATACATGTTGATTTATGCCATATGAGGTATTGCATTGTGGATGCATATACATGGTAATTTATGCATATTGATGTTAGATGCATATTATGATTATTGGATGCACATCCCATGAGTCGTGGTCATCCTTTGATGATTTTAATGCTTGCCGCTTTTTGTATTGGTTCCGCTAAATGTGAAGCGAGGGGTGGGAGCGCCGCATGTCACATTTGAGCGTGGTTGTCATATGGGGCGAGGAAAGGGTATTTGCCGCTCTCTGTGAAGCGAGGGGTGGGAGCGCCGCATGTCCATTGTAGCGAGGTTATCCTATGCCGCCCATATGAATATAAGCGAGGGGCATTAAAATACACTGTGATGGACAGACTAGGGAATGGTGACCAATATGTGGTACAGTTGAGATGGTATATGATGTCATGACATGTTTGGCCATTAAAAATAATCTGTTGATTATACTCATGAGTTATGGTACAGGGACAACCAAACGGGAAGCGTTTGAAATGCATGGGAAAACAGGAAGTGTTATATATTGATTATGCATTTACGCTTTATCTTCATATTGTGTTGAATATGAATGATTATTATTGCTCATGTTTGGGGGTTGTCCTTCTAGGTACCTTTTTGGCATGATAGATGGACTTGAACGGGTTGAGACAGTGAGCTTCACGAGCATCTTTGGTAGATGAAAGGACAGGATTCTTTTGTATAGTGCCTACTCTAGGAGTAGCGTAAAACTATAGTGGAACATTCATTGATTGGAATGTAATTAATCCTTTTTGTAGTCCTTTATTTTGGCATGTAAACACTTAAGCTCATAGACTCAACTTGTTTACTCTACTCTGATCATTTATTTAGCTCTATTATGCCTTTATTCCGCACTTAAGGATTAGGGTCCTTACATTAGTGGTATCAGAGCAGTGGTTAGAGAACCCGGGAACGAGTGAAGGGTAGCCTTAGCATGGTTGGCTAGGTGCTTACATTTGGAGCATGTTTATGCATGTGGTGCATATTATTGTATATCCTGTTATACTAACATGCTTATATCACTCCTGTTATCTAACGACATGTTATATATTGCTTTGGATTGTTGTTAACATTTGTGTTACAGCATGGCTGCTAATGAGGAAGTCGGAGATGTTGGGAGTGTAAATGCGAGTATTGGACAGGCTAATCCTCTACCTCCACCGGCTGTAGGGATGGAACCAGTAGTTCAGTTATTGCTACCGGGTGAGATTAGCTTGACGCAGTTTCTGTCTTATCATCCGCCCCGGTTTGAGGGGACAGAGTCCGGAGAAGAAGCTGAAGAGTGGTTAGAAAGACTTGAGCAGATCTTTGTATCGGCTCCGTGTGCTATTACTGCTTGGCTGAGGCTGGCGGAGTTCCAGTTGGCTAAGAAACCATTGATGTGGTGGAGGAGCACAGTGATGGAGATGAGAGCACTGGGTGCTGTGATTGACTGGACGCTCTTCAGGACCAGGTTCTTGAACCGATACTTCTCCGCGGCAGCAAGGCAGACAAAAGAGGATGAATTTACCAATCTGAGGCAAGGGAACATGACAGTGGCAGACTATGCCACACAGTACTCATCACTACTTAGGTATGTCCCCCATATTGCCTCTGATGGACGCGCCAAGATGAGAAATTTCATGAAAGGACTGCGACCGGAGCTCTATGACCGGGTTATTATCAATAACCCAACCTCTTTTGATGATGCTCTCACAAGAGCGGAGCTTGCTGAGCTTGGCGTGGGAGCTTATGCCATGCCACCACCGGTACCGCAACAGAGGCAGACTAATGACAGTTTGAGGCCTCGGGGTGAGCCATTTAAACCCCGTGGTGCCTCCTTATCTTCGAGGTATGGTGGAAAGAAATACTTTGGCCAGAAACAGGATGGCAAGAAAGGAAATTGGTCCGCTAGTCGAGGATCTTCACAAGGGGATAGGCCGGGAGAGCCTAGGTGCAATAATTGCGGAGGACCACATTCTTCAAACAAGTGTCCTGCATGTTATGTCTGTGGCAAGATGGGCCACATTGCTCGGTATTGTCCCACCAGGGGAGGCCAGTCAGAGTATCAGGGCAGCAGGCCAAGGTTTGAGGATAGGACAGTGCAGCAGAGGCAGCAGTTTGGGCCTCGTCCATCGGGAGGTCAGACAGCAGGACCACCCCAGGGGCAAGTATATGCACTGACCAGGGAGCAGGCTCAGGCAGCTCCAGAGGAGGTGATTGCCGGTACGTGTCATTTATTTACGTACCCTGCTTTTGTTTTGATAGATACAGGTGCCTCCCATTCCTTTGTGTCTGTGGGATTTGTGGAAAGACACCATATGCGCACGTCTCCTTTGCCCACGCCTCTATTGGTCTCGACACCCACTGGAAGAAACGTCGTTGCTGATCAGTTTTTTGGCAGATAGCCTCATTTATTTTGAGGGCAACGAGTTGAGATCAGACTTGATTGTGCTGGGTATGTCAGATTTTGACTGCATTTTGGGTATTGATGTTCTGAACAGATATCAGGCAGTGGTAGATTGCCGACAGAGGACAGTGAAGTTCAGACCTGAGTTGGGCAGTCAGTGGACTTTCTTTGGCAACGGTTCTCGTGCGAAGATTCCGTTGATTTCAGCGATCAAGATGTCTCAGCTGTTGGAACGTGGGCACACGGGCTATCTTATTTATGCCGTGGACACGTCTGGAAAGAGTAAAGAACTGAGGGTTGAGGATGTACCAGTTGTGGCAGAATTTGCTGATGTATTTCCAGAAGAGATCCCAGGATTTCCACCGGCCAGGGAAGTTGAATTTGGGATCGAGTTGCTGCCAGGGACATCCGCTATCTCTCGTGCACCTTATAGGATGGCACCGGCTGAGTTGAGAGAATTGAAAGAACAGTTGCAGGATCTCTTGGACAAGGGGTATATACGCCCGAGCGTGTCGCCATGGGGCGCACCAGTTCTCTTTGTGAAGAAGAAGGACGGTTCGATGCGGCTGTGCATCGATTACCGGCAACTGAATAAGGCTACAGTGAAGAACAAGTATCCTCTCCCAAGGATAGATGACTTGTTTGATCAGTTGCAAGGTACCAGGGTGTATAGCAAGATTGATTTGAGATCCGGGTATCATCAGATTCGGGTCAGAGAGGAAGATGTGCAAAAGACAGCGTTCCGGACTCGATACGGGCATTATGAGTTCTTGGTGATGCCGTTCGGTGTGACGAACGCCCCGGCCGTCTTCATGAGTCTGATGAACAGAGTGTTTCAGCAGTATCTTGATCAGTTCGTCATCGTGTTTATTGACGACATTCTTATCTACTCCCGAAGTGAGGAAGATCATGTGAAACACTTGAGGACAGTGCTTCAGATTCTTAGAGAGCATCAGTTGTATGCTAAGCTCAGTAAATGCGAGTTTTGGCTGAGCAGTGTAGTGTTTCTGGGGCATGTCATTTCGAGCAGCGGGATATCAGTGGACCCCAAGAAGATTGAGGCTGTGATGGAGTGGGCTGCCCCCACTTCTGTGCCTGAGATCCGGAGTTTTCTTGGTTTGGCCGGGTATTATCGACGCTTTGTTGAGGGCTTTTCGAAGATTGCCAAGCCGTTGACTCAGTTGACTCAGAAGGGTATGCCTTTCTTTTGGTCAGAAGCTTGTGAGGGGAGCTTCCAGGAGTTGAAGCACCGGTTGACGACGGCGCCAGTGTTAGTGATCCCGACGGAGAACTCCAGATTTGTTCTGTATACTGATGCATCACTGCAGGGCCTCGGATGTGTTCTGATGCAAGATAAGCATGTGGTAGCTTATGCATCGAGGCAGTTGAAGCCGCATGAGACCAGATATCCAGTTCATGACTTGGAATTGGCGGCTATCATCTTCGCCCTGAAGATCTGGAGACATTACTTATATGGCACTTCATTCACCATTTATACGGATCACAAAAGCCTCAAGTTTCTATTCACTCAGGCGGAGCTGAACATGAGGCAGAGGAGATGGATGGACCTACTCAAGGACTATGACTGCGAGATTGAGTACCATCCGGGGAAAGCCAATTTGACAGCAGACGCTTTGAGCCGGAAAGTGAGGAGTTCTGCTGAGGACGTCATCCATTTGTCGGCTATGATGACCTCCTATTGCCATCTCGGCTATGATTTTGATATAGATGCATCGCCAGTGTATATCTCTACCTTACTAGCTGAGCCAGATATTTATGAGAACATCAGGAGAGCTCAGAGGTCAGATGCCGAGGTTCAGAGATGGTTGTCTATAGTGCATCTTGGCCAGCCGACGAAGTTCAGAGTGGCCGACGACGGATCTTTGAGATTGGGTAACCGCTGGGTAGTTCCGAGTACGCCGGAGTTGCGTAAGGGGATCTTGGAGCGAGCTCACAGTAGCAGACTTAGCATCCACCCAGGCGGGAAGAAGATGTACAGAGATCTGCGTGGTCAGTTTTGGTGGAAGAGAATGAAGTCCGATGTCGTCGCTTTTGTGAAGAGGTGTTTGATCTGCCAGCAGGTTAAGGCAGAGAGACAGAGACCTGGCGGCGAATTGAGAAGCTTGGAGATACCGAAGTGGAAGTGGGAGCACATTTCCATGGACTTCGTGACTCATTTGCCGAGGAGTGCTTCAGGCTTCGATGCTATTTGGGTGATTGTGGACAGATTGACCAAGGTAGCCCACTTTATCCCCTATAGCATGACATTTACATTTTTGAGGATGGCGCAGCTGTATGTTAGAGATGTGGTGAGATTGCATGGGATTCCCGTTTCTATTGTGTCAGATCGAGATCCGCGATTCACATCTCATTTTTGGGAAGGCCTTCAGTCAGCTTTGGGAACTGAGGTCAGATTGAGCACTGCTTATCATCCTCAGACGGATGGCCAGACCGAGCGCACTATTCAGACGCTCGAGGACATGTTAAGAGCTTGTGTTTTGGAGTTCGATGCTTCTTGGCAGGATTCAGTGCCTTTGGTAGAGTTTTCGTATAACAATAGCTACCAGGCAAGTATTCAGATGGCTCCGTTTGAAGCTCTTTATGGCAGACGATGTAGATCGCCCTTGTGTTGGGACGATTTGGACAGTAGATCAGTCGGAGGGCCTGAGTTGATCCGGGAAATGGAAGAGAAGATAAAGACTATAAGGCAGAAAATGAAAGCAGCCCAAGACAGACAGGCAGCTTATGCAAATAAACGGCGGAGACCGTTAGAGTTTCAGTTGGGAGATAAGGTCTTTTGAAGATCTCGCCTTTCAGAGGCGTTGTGCGGTTTGGGATGCGCGGGAAACTGTCTCCGAGGTTTGTGGGACCGTACGAGATTTTGCAGCGCATTGGCACATTGGCTTACCGACTGGCTTTGCCGCCTTCTTTATCTGGGATACATGATGTGTTTCATGTATCGATGCTGCGAAAGTATGAGCCGGATCCGTCTCACGTGTTGCAGCCTTTCGAAGTTCAGTTAGAGTCAGATATATCTTATGTGGAACGGCCTGTTAGAATTCTGGACAGAGCAGACCGTAGACTTCGGAACAAAGTGATACCGATGATCAAAGTTCAGTGGGATCGCAGGGGTGTCGAGGAGGCTACGTGGGAGACGGAGCAGCATATGGTGCAGCACTACCCGGAACTATTCTCTGGTATGAGTTCATGTTTAATTTCTGTTGGGGTAAGTGCATGTGATTTCGAGGACGAAATCTTATAAGTAGGGGAGTATTGTGACATCCCCGAAATGGTTAATTGCTATTTGGCTCTAATTGTGTTTACATAATTAATTATGTGGTAATTGATTATGTGTTGGGATTTATTTACCTTATGGAAAATGCATGGTCATATGGATAGGGATGACCCGGGGTTGCATTTTAGGGTGCATGTGGTGCATGTTGGGTAAATATTATTGGAAGCATGATTTATTTGCATTGGTTAGCAATTAATTGGAAATCATGTGTTTATTTGATATTTGGTGCATTTTGAGTAAATGCTTTGAAAAATATCATGTTGGGGTGTTTTATACACCATGGAATTATTTTGGGTATACCTTTAATTAAATTAACCCAATCCCCCTTTTATCCCCAACCCCACTCTTTTAACCTCATTCTTACTTTACCAAATCAAAACCACAAACCCTTCCCTTCTCCAAATTTCGAGCTCAAGCCTTGGGTGGAAGAGGAACCTTGCAAAAATCTTGATTTGTGGAGCATATTGGGTGATTTGAGATCCCCAAGAGGTATGGGTACCTCATGCTTTAATTTTGTGAAGTTTTGTTTGAGTTTGGTTTGATTTTGAAGGGTTTTAAAATGGGTTTTGTTGGGTTGTTGTGGTTTTGGTTAAAGGTTGGATTTATGGTTGTTTTAAGGTGTATTTTGATGGTTTATGTTGTTATTTGAGTTGTAGGTTTGTTGGTTAAGAGTTGGAATGGGTTGGAATGGTTTTGAGATGCAAAAATGGAGGATTTTCGGGTTACAGGGGATGGCGATCGATCGCCCATTCCAGGCGATCGATCGCGCCCAGGCAGTAGGCTTTTCAAGCCTTTGGCGATCGATCGCCACTCTTGGGCGATCGATCGGCGGGTCTGGCGATCGATCGCGCCAGGGGTGGCGATCGATCGCCGAAGGGTGCAAAATTTGGTACTCGGGCAGTAGGGTTTGGCGATCGATCGCCGTGATGGGCGATCGATCGCGAAAGCCAAAATATGGTTTTTTTTGGATATTTTTGTGGGATTTTTGGTATTGGACTATTATTGGGTTCTAATATTGGTATTTGTGAATATGTAGAACCAACCCAGGTGGCAACACAGCCGAGGAATTGAAGTCCTACCATATTCCACTTTTGGAAAGGTACGTAGTGGACGTACGGGCACCCAACGGTAACATGTATTTTATATGCTCATTGTTTATGCATTGTGGATGCGAGTATATATGTGGTATTGCATTGTGGATGCATATACATGTTGATTTATGCCATATGAGGTATTGCATTGTGGATGCATATACATGGTAATTTATGCATATTGATGTTAGATGCATATTATGATTATTGGATGCACATCCCATGAGTCGTGGTCATCCTTTGATGATTTTAATGCTTGCCGCTTTTTGTATTGGTTCCGCTAAATGTGAAGCGAGGGGTGGGAGCGCCGCATGTCACATTTGAGCGTGGTTGTCATATGGGGCGAGGAAAGGGTATTTGCCGCTCTCTGTGAAGCGAGGGGTGGGAGCGCCGCATGTCCATTGTAGCGAGGTTATCCTATGCCGCCCATATGAATATAAGCGAGGGGCATTAAAATACACTGTGATGGACAGACTAGGGAATGGTGACCAATATGTGGTACAGTTGAGATGGTATATGATGTCATGACATGTTTGGCCATTAAAAATAATCTGTTGATTATACTCATGAGTTATGGTACAGGGACAACCAAACGGGAAGCGTTTGAAATGCATGGGAAAACAGGAAGTGTTATATATTGATTATGCATTTACGCTTTATCTTCATATTGTGTTGAATATGAATGATTATTATTGCTCATGTTTGGGGGTTGTCCTTGTAGGTACCTTTTTGGCATGATAGATGGACTTGAACGGGTTGAGACAGTGAGCTTCACGAGCATCTTTGGTAGATGAAAGGACAGGATTCTTTTGTATAGTGCCTACTCTAGGAGTAGCGTAAAACTATAGTGGAACATTCATTGATTGGAATGTAATTAATCCTTTTTGTAGTCCTTTATTTTGGCATGTAAACACTTAAGCTCATAGACTCAACTTGTTTACTCTACTCTGATCATTTATTTAGCTCTATTATGCCTTTATTCCGCACTTAAGGATTAGGGTCCTTACACTGGGGCCTGCTGAGAGCTCACCTGAGCTGAAGGGGTGTCTATTAATGGAGCAGACACCATGGCTAATGCAGCAGTGGGTTCCCCAGATGAAGGGATGATAGGGCTGGGTTCTCTGTCAGAAATAACACCTGTAGGTCCGGCAGAGGAGATAGTGTCGGAGGCGGCAGTGTCTCTCTGACGAGCATCTAGAGAAGCAATTTTTCTGGTCCTTGGCTTCTTAGGAGGAGGAGGAGGAGACTCAGCGGATTCAGAGACAGTCTGTTCCGAGTCACTAATGACTTGAGTCAACCGGCGCTTTGTTGCTCCACCTTCTCTGCCACTTCGTTGGCGATGAAGCTGAAGGTACTTGTGAGTGACGAGTCTCCCTGGATGAAGATGAGAGAGAGCCCCTGTCTTGATGTGTTTGCTCTCAAATAGACTGCTTAGTGGGAGAGCAAACCGGATTGACCCTTGCCAGATACGACGAGGCTAGTCAGTATTTGAAATAGTACAGCTGACCAGTTGATCTCCAACCCTTTGCATATGGCGCTCATGACGTCAAACTTCTCAGGGGTAATTATATCAAATGATCCTGCCTTACAGAGGATCCCCTTTGAGATGATGTCTGCCAGTTGTCGATAGTGGCTCTTCATTAATACCTTCCTGAAAGGAGGTCGTTGAATACGATGGTCAGAGTCCGACACTGTGAGCCGCATCTCTTCTCTGAGGTCTGCCGGAATAGTCGAAAAGTCAGTGAGTCCAGTGGAGGGTAGGCACAGATGAGTGGCAAATTCTGGTTGAGTGATGGTGACTGACTGCCCAGAGATGGATGCCACAACGGTGTCATCCACAACAGTTGCTGTGGCAAAGAATTCTTGTAGTTCATCCTGGTAAAATGAGGGAGCCTGGCTTAGGATCACTAATAGTCCTGAGGTATCCAGCTTTTGAATTAAATCCTTTGTTTCCTCATCAGATGAAGTATATATGGAGTTAAAATCGACGTGAACAGCATTTGTGATAAAACTCGGTTGAACAGTCTTCGTCATTTTGAATGATTGAGGTGAAGGAGCAGCAGCAATCTGTTAAAGGAAATTTTCTGAAAGAGACGATTGTTGCAGTAAGATGTTTGGAGAGGATGAAGAGAAGAGAAAACTAAAGGCGGTGAAAAAGGAAGTATATGTAACGTCGTACTGTAGATGAGCGGACACATGTATACGTGGCAATCATCTAGCGATTAAAAAGATTTTAACCAAAAATAAAAGGACAGGATTTAGGCGGGAGTGAAATAATTTATTTTACACAAAAGTAATTTTGAATTCCGACGTTCATTAGGTTAATTAGTATCGAGGGTTATTTTTGTCAAAGCATATTTGGTAACATCAACTGGTATGTGGGGTTCGACTGGTAGGAAGACATCTACCGGATGCAGAGTCCTACTGGTACGAATACCCCCACTGCAGTTGACCATTGTATTACCAGCTTAGCTTAAATAACCATGATAAAATTAAAACAGAAATTCCCCCTAAATAAATGCAACTAAACTAACAAATTCCCCCTGAATCCATTACCCAAACAAAATAATCAAGAAGTAATTTCAATTAAACCAAGAATATTTCGAAAGTAAGAAAACTTAGCGTCCGGTAGGGGTTTTGTGAAGATGTCTGCTGCCTGTTGTTCTGTGGAAATGTACTCCAGCCGTATTTCCTTCTTCATAACATGATCTCTGATGAAATGATGACGAATGTCAATATGTTTAGTACGAGTATGAAGAACTGGATTGTATGTAATGGCAATGGCAGACGTATTGTCACAGAAAATAGGAGCCTCTGTGGACTCAATTCCATAGTCTCTGAGTTGTTGCTGAATCCAGAGCAGTTGGGCACAGCAGCTTCCAGCAGCAAGGTACTCTGCCTCTGCAGTGGAGGTTGCGATGGATGTCTGTTTCTTGCATCCCCATGATATTAACCGATCACCAAGAAATTGACAATATCCACTGGTGCTTTTCCTGTCAATTTTACATCCAGCATAGTCAGCATCTGAGTATCCAATGAGATTAAAAGTTGAGTCTCTTGGATACCATAGACCAACATTCTCGGTTCCTTTTAAGTATTTTAGGATCCTCTTGACATCAGTGAAGTGCGACTGCTTGGGATTTGCTTGAAACCGGGCGCACATACATACTGCAAACATAATATCGGGTCGGCTGGCTGTCAAGTATAGTAAAGATCCGATCATGCCTCGATACATTGTAACTTCGACTGGTATTCCTGAATTATCCAAGTCGAGTTTGGCGGATGAGCTCATTGGTGTAGCAGCAGCTGAGCTGGTACTCATTCCATATTTCTTCAGTAGCTCTTTAGTGTACTTGGACTGATTTATCAGAATTCCTTCACTAGATTGCTTGACTTGCAATCCTAAGAAAAATGATAACTCTCCCATCATGCTCATCTCGAATTGTTCCTGCATGATTTTAGAAAATCTTTCGCACAGTTTTGGGTTAGTACTCCCGAAGATAATATCATCAACATATATTTGAACTAGCAACGTATGATCTCCCTTTGTAAATTTAAAAAGGGTCTTGTCCACCGTGCCAATAACAAAGTTGTGCTCTGTCAAATATTTTGACAAAGTTTCATACCAGGCACGGGGAGCTTGCTTTAGACCATACAGAGCTTTATTCAGACGGAAAACATGAGATGGCTGCTGATGGTTTTCAAATCCAGGAGGTTGTTCAACATAAACTTCTTCCTGGAGTTTGCCGTTAAGAAATGCACTCTTAACATCCATCTGATAGACTTTAAAGTCTTTAAATGCAGCAAATGCAAGAAATATGCGAATTGCTTCTAGTCGTGCTACAGGGGCAAAGGTTTCATCGAAATCAATGCCTTCTTCCTGTCTGTAGCCCTGTGCAACTAATCTTGCTTTATTTCTAATTACTGTTCCGTTTTCGTCTAATTTATTTCTAAATACCCATTTGGTGCCAATTACAGTGTGATGCTGTGGTCGTGGTACTAGATACCATACTCTGTTTCGCTCAAACTGGTTTAGTTCTTCCTGCATTGCTTCTACCCAACTTGGGTCTAATATAGCTTCATCAATCTTCTTAGGTTCTATATGAGATATGAATGCAGCATGAAGAAATTCGTTAATCATTTGTCCTCTGGTGCGTAGAGGAGCAAGAGGGTTACCGATGACCTGCTCGGGTGGATGATCCTTCTTCCACCGGAGCGAAGGTCCTAGTGGGTTGAGTTCTTCAGTTGACTGGATGTGAGTAGGTAAATCAGAGATTCTGATAGACCCATCTTTCTCATTGGTTCCTTCAACTGCAGTAGAGGAGGATGCCACTGTTTCATTGATGGCTGGCTGCAGTGCTTGTTGGCCAGCAGACTCCTCTGCTTGAGCTTCAGGGATTTCTGGTTCTAAGGAGCAGTCAGCCCTGCTTCTGTAATCAATCTCATCATCAACATTTTCATCAATATAAGTGCTTTCCAGTCGATTACTCAAGTTGTTGATTTGTATATCGGATAGTGTACAGTCAGTAGGTTCATCAAATTTTACATGCACTGATTCTTCTACATTAAGAGTTCTATTATTAAATACTCTGAATGCCTTACTAACTGTAGAATAGCCAAGAAATATTCCAGCATCAGATTTGGCATCAAAGGCGGTGAGATGAGTCTTTCCATTGTTGTGAATAAAACATTTGCAACCAAACACATGGAAATAAGAAATATTTGGCTTACTGCCATTCCAGATCTCATAAGGGGTTTTATTGGCTCGCTTATTAATCATCGATCTGTTCTGCGTATAACATGCTGTGTTGACAGCTTCTGCCCAAAATTTCTGCGATATTTCTGATTCCGCAAGCATAGTTCGCGCAGCTTCTTTTAAAGTGCGGTTCCTACGCTCAGCAACTCCGTTTTGTTGAGGAGTTCTAGCTGCAGAGTATTCGTGTTTAATACCAAGGTCATCTAGATATGATTCGAGTGATTGATTGGTAAACTCAGTACCTTTATCACTGCGAATTCTATCTATCCCACACGATTTCTCATTTTGGAGTCTTTTCAGTAATTTGATCAGCTTTGGAGTAGCCTGATCTTTACCACTTAGGAACAAGACCCACGTGAAACGAGTGTAATCGTCTATTAACACTAGGGTGTACTTCATTCCCCCTAGACTTGTTACTGGTATAGGACCAAACAGATCCATATGCAGCAACTCTAGGCACCGAGAAGAAGATTTACTCCCTTTGTTCTTAAAGGAGGATCTGATTTGCTTACCGAGTTGGCATGCTGCACAGATCTTGTCCTTTGAGAACTCAATTTGGGGCAGTCCAACAACTAGATCAAGTTTACGCAGACTAGCAATAGTTTTAAAATTTAAGTGACTCAACCGTTTGTGCCAAAGCCGATTTTTGGAAGTATTCTGGGCAGCTAAGCAAGTAAAGGAAGTAGGCTGATTAAGATTCCAATCAATTTTATATGTGTTATCATGCCTTCTTCCTATAAGTAATACATTGCCATCAGTAGATTTAATTGTGCATGAATGCTGATTGAATTCTACGGAATGACCATTGTCACATAATTGGCTTATGCTAATCAAATTATAGCATAGATTTTCAACTAAGAGAATATCTTTAATGATGAGGTTACCGTAGATAATCTTACCCTTACCTACGGTTCTACCTTTCGCGTTATCTCCAAACGTTATTCTGGGTCCAGTGGAGTCCACTAGTTCAGACAATAAGCTTGCATTCCCTGTCATATGTCTAGAGCATCCGCTGTCTAGGAACCATTCTGAGCTCCGAACTGGATGCATTCTAGTTTCCTGCAATTAAAGCGATAGACTGATTGGTACCCAATCCTACTTGGGTCCTGGTAGGATTAGTCCTTTCGGAACCCACACTTGTATGACCCTGAATGACTTAGGTCGGTGTGTGTTCTGAAATGTGTGTGCATTTATAAATGTAGGTGATGATTTTAGCTGTGGAGTGTGATAATATGTGTATGCATGTGCTTTTGGTTTGTAGTTCCTGTTATTCAGCATATACCTCTTCTGGACAGGTTTACAGTTGTAGTACCAGTTGGGTTTAACCTCTCTAGCTGCTCGACCAGTGGTTTTAAGTTCATTTCTGAACTTTTGCCTTGGTTTAGCCTCTTTGAGTGGTTCTACATAACCGATACCTCTGTGCTGTACCTGTTCCTTGATGAGTGTTGCTTTAACAGGTTCTTTAACCAGTTCATACGGGTCATATACTGTGCTAGATCTTACAAAGTTCATTGATTGAACCTTGCCTTTTGTTAGACACAGTTGAGGCTCATTACCAGATGATCTGCTGTCATTGCTATTAAAGCCTATGCCAGTTAAGTCACCAGCAAGCCTTATAGACTCAAGCATTTCATCTTTTCTGGTAGTCGACGCATTCCAAGTGCTAACCAGTTTGCTGAGTTTCTGGTACGCACACTTGGCTTCATCTCTTTCTTTCACTAGGCGACTGGCTGCTTCCCTTAAGCAATTCAACTCCCTTGATTGTTCACAATCAAGTTTGTTTTCAAGCGTTTTAGTTGGAATTGAGTGCTCAGTCTTATAGCTTTCAAAAGATTCGTATAGCGTTTGATACTCATTTATCATGTCCTGCAATGCATTGGTGAGTTCATGATGTGTAAATTCAGATAGGTTGGTTTCATGTACCTCATTTTCATCATTCGCCATTAAGCAGTGGACTTCTTCGTCTTCACTCTCGCTGGATGAGCTATTTGACTCCTCTGATTCTGATTCAGAATCAGCCCATTTGCTCTTACTATCTTCTGCCACTAAAACCTTTTGATCTCTGTCCCGTTTGGATGTTCTTCTGGTTTCCTTGGATTTTCTGTAATCCTTGGATCCTCTTTTGTGATCATCCTTTTTGGGTTTAGGACAGTCTGCGATGAAGTGCCCTGGTTTGAGACAGTTGAAGCATACTCGCTCTTCTTCTTCTGAATTTCCTTTGGAGCTTTGCCTTCGAGGATATGATTGATAAGGTCTCTGGTTCTTCTTCATGAATTTTCCAAATTTCTTTACGAACATTGCCATCGCATCGTTACACATCTTTTCTGGAGTCATTTCAGTAGGAGTAGGCAGAGACTCAGATGCAGTGAGAGCTTTTGTTGGTTGACTTGTACTTGGTTCATCTTCAACCCGAATGCCTAATTCGAATTCATAGGCTTTTAAATCAGCAAACAGATCATGTAGATCTATCTTGTTGATATCCTTCGATTCTCTCATAGCAATGGTCTTGACATCCCATTCTCTTGGTAGACCTCTCATCACTTTGAGAGTGACTTCTCTGTTGGGTAACTCCTTACCCAGACTGCTTAGCTCATTTATTATTCCAGTCACTCTTTCATCATACTCGTTGAGAGTTTCTCCATTTATCATTTTGATATGCTCAAACTTTTGTAAAGCCACAGTAAGCTTGTTCTCCTTGGTTTGATCATTTCCTTCACAGAGTTAGCAATCTTTTCCCAGATCTCTTTGGCTGTTGGGCACATTTTGATTTTGTTGAACATGTTTTTGTCCAAAGTTTTGAACAAAATGTCTTTAGCCACGTTGTCTAGGTTTGCCTTTTTTTTGTCTTCATTTGACCATTGAGATCTTTCCTTTTCTACCATTTGTGGATCACCACTTGTGATAGAGGCAGCTGTATTGATTTTCATGATCTTCAACGGTCCTTCGGTGATCACATACCACATATCATCATCTTGAGCACTTAGATGTGCTTGCATACGGATCCTCCAGTCATCATATTCGTCTTTCTTGAACATTGGAATCTTGCTGAATGAGGCCATCAGTTTTTGGTAAATAGTAATTTCTCAAGATTGAGAAGACCTAAGCTCTGATACCACTTGTTGGGATCGGGGTAGTGTTTAGAAGGGGGGGGTTGAATAAACACTAGATATAATTTCGATTTCTTTTCTGGTTAACTGTAAACTGTTAAGTGTTACAGTTGCTTCTCAATAACAGGCAAGTCAGTAGACACTTATTATAGTGCGGAAGACGTCTACAAAACTTGTGAGGAATAAAACTGAAGTAATAAAGCAATAAACGAATAATACGAGAGTTGTTTCTGGAAGTTCGAAGCACAACGCTTCTACGTCTCCCCTTCTTCCTTTGCAGGAAGGATTCACTAGAAGACTTGGTTTACACTTTACAGTATACAACCTCCTTAGGCACTAACACACTTGGCCTAAACTCCTAGCAATCACACTCTTCTTATCTTTTGGATACAAGTGATTTTACAACACTCTCTACAGAATAAAACTTTCTAGCTTTGAGAGTTTCTAAGCAGCAGACTTCAATTGAAAATAATCTGTCACAGATTCAGTTTTGCGGTTTGTCTGCTCTTTGCTGAACGTTTGAAATATCAGTCGTATAGCTTTCTTGCTTTGAAGTATTTTTCTTAGTTTGAAAGTTGCTCAGCACTTCTTCATTCTCTGCTTGGACGTATTTATAGGTTTGGTTGTCCAACGGTAGCCTTTTTGTATATGGAATGGATTAGCTTTCCAAATACCTGTTGTCTTCTTTCCTATTTTGGAAAACAACGGCTCTTTTCACTCTGACGGTAATGGTGGCGGAGATATAGCAGGGTGCGCCGCTCTGTTGTACCTTTGTCAGAGAATGTTGTACTTACTTTGTCTTGTTGCTTAGACTTCTGCTGGTTTCTTTGTTCAACTGGTCGTTCATCCTCTTAAGACCAGTTGATGTCTTTGTTCAGTGAGAGACTTTGCAGTTGATAGATATCCAGTTTATGTCTTCATCCGGTTGATGTCTTCATCCGGTTGATGTCTTTACCAGTTGATAACTTTATCCAGTTGATGTCTTCATCCGGTTGATGTCTCTATCCGGTTGATGACTTCATACCAGTTGATAACTTTATCCAGTTGATGTCTTCATCCGGTTGATGTCTCTATCCGGTTGATGACTTCATACCAGTTGATGACTTCATCCGGTTAGTGTCTTTATCAGTTGATAGCTTGTCCGGTTGGTATCTATCCAGTTGATGTCTTCATCCGGTTGATGACTATCCAGTTGATGTCTTCATCCGGTTGATGACTATCCAGTTGATGTCTTTACCCGGTGAGACTTTAAATCCGGTAGGTGTATTCACCCGGTAGGTCTTTAGCATCCGGTTGATCTTTAACATCCAGTAGGTGTTTGTAATTACCAAAACTTAGAAATCGTTTTCCCAACAATCAGTTATATGCAAAGCTTAGCAAGTGCGAGTTTTGGTTGTCAGTGTGGTGTTCTTGGGCCATGTTATATCTAGCAGTGGGATATCTGTGGATCCCAGGAAAATTGAAGCTATGATGGAGTGGGCTGCACCCACTTCTGTACCTGAGATACGGAGCTTTCTCGATTTGGCAGGATATTACCGACGTTTCGTCGAGGGTTTCTCAAAGATTGCCAGACCCCTGTCACAGCTGACTCATAAAGGAGTACCATTCTATTGGTCTGAAGCTTGTGAGGAAAGCTTCCAAGAATTGAAGCGTCGTTTGACTACGGCACCTGTATTGGTGATTCCTTCTGAGAATAAGAGGTTTGTCTTGTACACGGATGCGTCACTGCAGGGTTTGGGTTGTGTGCTGATGCAAGATAAGCATGTGGTAGCTTATGCATCGAGGCAATTGAAGCCGCATGAGGCTAGGTATCCAGTCCATGATTTGGAACTGGCGGCCATTATATTTGCCTTGAAGATTTGGAGGCATTACTTGTATGGTACGTCGTTTACCATCTATACGGACCATAAGAGCCTGAAGTTTCAATTCACACAGGGTGAGTTGAATATGCGGCAAAGGAGGTGGATGGATTACTCAAAGATTACGACTGTGAGATTGAGTACCATCCTGGTAAAGCAAATTTGATAGCAGACGCCTTATGTAGGGTCTTCCTACCATGACAGTGATTAATAACATAAAAAGGACTAAACATGCATTTTATAACTTTTTAGGGTTCCGGTTGTTACGTGAGCTAATAGGATTACAGGCCAAAATAAAAACTTCGTAACTTAATAGATACATTCCTAAACAAGAATGCTAACGTTTTAGATTTATACTACTCCTAGAGTAGATACTAAACATGAACAGAACCCTAGTCATCTTGTATCCTTGTAGCTCACTGCTTCAACCCGACCCTTAGCCCCTTCAGTCCAAAAACGTACCTACATGGACAACACATCGTGAGCACACAAGTGTTTACTTAACATCATATTAAAAGGCATAACAGTAAATGCATAACATCCTAGTTAAGTAAAATTTGTTGGTCGTTCTTTAACTTCTTTTTGTTGTCCCTGATTCTCATTCATGTATAGGGGCATCTTACCCCATTGTGTGGCATCATACCACATGGGCATCTTACCCAATCGTATGGCATCTTACCATATGGGCATCTTACCCTGTGGCATCTTACCACATCATAAACATCGTATGGCCTCTTACCATATGGGCATCTTACCCTGTGGCATCTTACCACATCATAAGCATCGTATCATTATATAAACATCATATAAACATCATCACTTCATCGTAAATACTCATGCGATAAATGCATAGTCATAGTGTAGAGGTGTGTTTTACCGTCCAATGCCCGTACGTCTATTACGTACCTTTTCAAAAGGAGGAGGAGTCAACAGACTTTATCTCCTTGATTGTGCTGGTACCTGGGATGGTTCTACACAACCACATAATACAATATTAGGCACCAATACAAGAATCATAACCAATTCTTCAAAATAATTCAATAAAAAATAAATAAAATAAAATCGAGGTTCTGCCTCTCTCGATCGATCGGCACCAAAATCTCGATCGATCGAGAAAACATGCTAAAACAGTGCCCAAGCACTCTGCCTCGATCGATCGATCGGAAGGAAAAATCGATCGATCGACAAGCCTCACCGATCGATCGGTAAATCCTTCGATCGATTGGTCCCTGACTTTCAAAACTTATACCCATCGTTCTGCCTCGCTCGATCGATCGGGACAAAATTCTCGATCGATCGAGCACTCTCAAAAATCGGGATTTCCCAGATTTTCGAGCACCTCATTTCATACCATTCAAACCACTTCATAACACATATAAAATGTCTGCACAAACATGCCAATAGCTTCATAAAACTTCCATGCATGTACTCAAATCGAAGATTTAATAAAATCTAAGCTAGCATGCATCATAACATCTTCATAACTTCAATACTCATCCTAATTTACAGAAAAACAGGGCATTTAAAATCTTGCCCAGATTTTTGGGTACATCTTTTCCTAACAAGAAATCTAATACATAAAACATGTAACATGCTCGAACAAACATGCTGTGGGCTACAAAATACTTCCAAGTAAGTACTCACACCAAGGTTTCGACCAAACCTATACTTAGCATGCATGAAAACATCACCACAAAACCCAAACTTGAACAAAACCCATAAAAACAGAGTACCCACTTACCCCTCTCTTTTTGCTCCTCTTTTTGCAAGATCTTAGAACACTCCTACCAAGCTTCTCCTTGCCTAAATGCTGCTTACCAGGCACGAAAATGGAGGGGAGAAGGAGGAGAAGGGAATGATAGAGAGAGGAAATGATGGTGATGAAAAGGTGATGAGTAGGAGGCATGGGTTGGTCCAAGTGGAGCATAGGTTGCACTTGAGGGAAGGTGGCCGAGTGATTGGGGGTGGGGTGGTGTGGTTGGGGTGCCATATGGTATTTAGTTGTGTCCCGGTATTTAGTACGTTGTATTAAAATATCTTCACTCGATATTTTATAACTTCACTTAATTAATACATCCCTTAAAACACCCAACATGCCCCCCAAATCACATCATCATAACATAATCATAACCCCCAATATACATGCACCACCACCCTTAACCATAACATAATCATATATGATAACACATAATCACATAACATTTCGGGGGCATTACACCTTAAGTGTGAAGGTGAAGAGTACTGCTGAGGATGTCATGAGTTTATCAGCTATGATTACTTCTTATTGCCATCTGGGCTATGATTTCGATGTGGACACATCGCCGGTGTGTGTGTCGACGTTATTGGCCGAGCCAGACATATTTGAGGCTATTAGGAAAGCCCAGAGGTCGGATGATGAGGTTCAGAGATGGTCGTCGATAGTACTTCAGGGTCAACCATCAAAGTTCAGAATGGCTGAGGATGATTCCTTAAAACTGGGCAACCGTTGGGTAGTCCCAGATACGCCGGAGTTACGTAGAGGAATATTGGAGCGAGCTCACAGTAGCCGGTTCAGTATCCACCAAGGAGGAAGAAAAATGTATAAGGACCTAAGTGGTCAATTCTGGTGGAGACGCATGAAGCGTGATGTTATAGCTTTTGTCAAAAGATGTTTGATCTGCCAGCAGGTAAAGGCAGAAAGGCAGAGGCATGGAGGTGAGCTGAAGAGCTTGGAAGTACCCAAGTGGAAGTGGGAGCATATATCTATGGATTTCGTGACCCACTTGCCAAGGACGGCCTCAGGATTTGATGCGATCTGGGTGATCGTAGATAGGCTGACGAAGATGGCTCATTTCATCCCTTACTGTATGTCTTTCACATACCTAAAGATGGCCCAATTATATATACAGGGATGTGGTGAGGTTACATGGGGTTCTAGTCTCGATTGTGTCTGACAGAGATCCAAGGTTTACTTCACATTTCTGGGAGGGTCTCCAGACAGCTCTGGGCACAAAAGTGAGACTGAGTACAGCTTATCACCCTCAGAAAGACGGCCAGACAGAGCGTACCATTCAGACGCTCGAAGACATGTTGAGGGCATGTGTTTTGGAGTTTGATACTCTGTGGCAGGATTCAATAGCACTCGTGGAGTTCTCCTATAATAACAGCTATCGGGCGAGCATTCAAATGGCTCCTTTTGAAGCTCTTTACGGACGACGCTGTAGGTCACGCTGTAGGTCACCGCTGTATTGGGAGGACTTGACTAGTAAAGCGGTCGGAGGACCGGATATGATCAGGGATATGGAAGAAAAGATTAAGTTAATACGCCAGAAGATGAAAGCGGCCCAGGATAGGCAAGCAGCCTATGCCAATAAACGACGACGACCGCTAGAATTCCAGTTAGGAGACAATGTCTTCTTGAAGATCTCGCCCTTCAGGGGTGTGGTTCGGTTTGGTATGCGGGGGAAGTTGTCTCCGAGGTATGTTGGGTCGTATGAATTATTGCAGCGTATCGGTACATTGGCCTACCATTTGGCTTTACCGCCATCTTTATCTGGCATACATGATGTTTTTCACGTTTCTATGTTACGGAATTATGAGCCAGACCCGTCTCATGTCTTACAGCCTACTTAAGTACAGTTGGACTCAGACGTATCCTACGTGGAACGACCCATCAGAATTTTAGATCGAGAGGATCGCAGATTACGAAGCAAGATTATACAGATGGTCAAAGTTCAATGGGATCGAAGGGGTGTCGAGGAGGCTACGTGGGAGACGGAACGACATATGGTGCAGCACTATCCGGAACTATTCTCTGGTATGTTTTTATGTTTAGTTTCGATATAGTAAATGCATGTGGATTTTGAGGACGAAATCTTATAAGTAGGGGAGTAATGTAATACCCCCGAAATGTTTATGTGTATGTGTTAACATACATGGTTATGATATGTTTAAGGATTGTGGTGCATTTAAATTGGGGGTTATATTTATGTTATGAAGTTATGATTTGGGGGGCATGTTGGGTGTTTTAAGGGATGTATTAATTAAGTAATGTTATGAAATATCGAGTGAGGATATTTTAATACATCGTGCTAAATACCGGAGCACAATTTAACACCATGGCAACCCCAATCACGCCACCCCACCCCCATCACTTGGCCACCTACCCCACTTGACAAGCCCATACTTCAATCACTCTCAACCCATCCCTCCACCTCTCATGCTCTTTCCTCTTTCCTTTCCTCCCTCTCATTCTCGTCCCTGTAAGCTGCAGAAAGGAGAAGAGTTAGCTTAGTATTTTGGGTGCAAAAGCTTACCAAAGGAGGAGCGAAAAGAGGGGTAAGGATGGGTACTCTGTTTTCAGAGGTTTTGATTGGGTATTGGTTTTGGTGGTGATAATTTTATGCATGCTAGTATAGGTTCGGTCGTAACCTTGGTATGAGTACTTGCATTGAAGTATTTTGTAGCCCCTAGCATGTTTGTTCGAGCATGTTACATGTTTTATGTGTTAGGTTTCTTGTTATGAAAAGATGTGCTCGAAAATTTGGGCAAGACTTGCATGCCCTGTTTTCTGTAAATTTGGATGAGATTGAAGTTTAGGTGGATGTTATGATGCATGCTAACTTAGGTTTTGTTAAACCTTTGATATAAGTGCTTACATAGAAGTTTCATGAAGTTCCTAGCATGTTTGTGTGGGCAAGTTTTACGTTTTATGAAGTAGATTTGATGCTATGAAATGAGGTGCTCAAAAATATGGGGAAGTCCCGATTTTTCAGAGTGCTCGATCGATCGAGATTTTGGTCCCGATCGATCGAGCGAGGCAGAAGATTTAAAGCATGGTTTGAAATTCAGGGGCCGATCGATCGAAGGAATTTCCGATCGATCGGTGAAGCTCCTCGATCGATCGGTAGAAACATTTCGATCGATCGATCGAGGCAGAAAGTTGGGCACTGTTTATCGTGCTTTCTCGATCGATCGATACTTTGGTGCCGATCGATCGAGAGAGGCAAAATCTTGGCAAATATTTTTAATTGATTTATTTTGAAGAATTTTGACAATGATTCTTGAAATGGTATCTAATATTGTATTATGTGGTTATGTAGAACCATCCCAGGTACCAGCACAGTCAAGGAGATAAAGTCTATTGACTCCTCCACCTTTTGAAAAGGTACGTAAGAGACGTACGGGCATCGGACGGTAAAACACACTTCTATACTATGACTATGCAATGATTGCATAAGTATTTATGATAAGATGATGTTTATAAGATGATGATGTTTATAACATGATGATGTTTATAAGATGATGATGTTTATAACATGATGATGTTTATAAGACGATGATGTTTATAAGATGAGGATGTTTATGATGATAATAATGTATGTTAAACTATGTTATTGGGAATGGTAGAGTGTTCTGGTGTTTGTTATGGGAAAGCGAGGAAGGTACTTACCGCTGACATAGCTAGCGAGGAGATACATCCGCTATCAAGGTGTAGCGAGGGGTATCACAGTACCGCTATACGTCGAAGTGAGGGGGCCAATTGTTCGGCGGACATAACAAGGCCAGAAACATCCCCATTTCTAATTAACATTGTTGATTATGGGCATATAAGTGAAGTATGATGCTAATCATTTATGTCAAGTACTAATGATTAAATGCATGAATGTGAATCAGGGACAACAAAAAGGGGTTAACGATTAACCAGGAAGTACATGCTATCGGTTATTTCATGCATTTATTCATATGCCATTTTCTTATAATGTTAAGTAATGATGTACATGCTCATGATGGGTTGTCCCTGTAGGTACACTTTTGGACTGAAAGACTAAGGGTCGGGTTGAGGCAGTGAGCTACAAGGAGCACAAAAAGGAATAGGACTCAGGATTTTGATTAGTATCTACTCTAGGAGTAGTATAAATCTAAAATGTTAGCATTCATTTTAAGGAATGTAACTAATAAGTTTTGAAGTTTTATCTTTGGCCTGTAATCCTGTTAGCTCACGTGACAACCAGAACCCTAAGATATTATTTAATGCATGTTTAGTTCTTCTGTTGTCATTATGACACTGTTAAGGTAGGAAGACCCTACAGGTATCAGGCAGTGGTGGACTGCAGACAGAGAACAGTTCGGTTCAGATCTGATTTGGGGGTTCAGTGGACTTTTTATGGGGATGGTTCCCACTCAAAAATCCCATTGATATCGTCTACCAAGATGGCTCAGTTATTGGAACGTGGGCATATGGGTTATCTTATTTATGCCATTGATGTTGCTGAAAAAAGGAAGAGTTAAGGATCGAGGATATACCCGTAGTCGCGGAGTTTGCCGATGTGTTCCCCGAGGAGATTCCCGGATTTCCACGGCTAGGGAAGTCGAGTTTGGGATTGAATTACTACCGGGAACACCCGCTATTTCTCGTGCCCCTTACAGGATGGCACCGGCAGAGTTAAGGGAGTTGAAAGAGCAACTACAGGAACTCCTTGACAAGGGTTACAAACGCCCCAGCGTATCGCCTTGGGGTGCGCCTGTATTATTTGTGAAAAAGAAAGATGGATCAATGCCTCTGTGCATCGATTACAGACAATTGAACAAGGCCACAGTGAAGAATAAATACCCTCTTCCGTAGATCGATGACTTGTTTGATCAGTTGCAGGGCACGAGGTTGTATAATAAAATTGATTTGAGGTCGGGGTACCATCAGATTTGAGTTAGAGAGGAAGATGTGCAGAAGACAGCATTCCGGACCCGTTATGGTCATTATGAGTTTTTGGTCATGCCGTTTGGAGTGATAAACGCCCCGGCTGTCTTTATGAGCTTGATGAACCGAGTGTTCCAACCATACCTTGATCAGTTCGTCATAGTGTTTATTGACGACATACTCATCTACTCTCGGAGTGAGGAAGAGCACAAGAATCATTTGAGAGCAGTGCTTCAGATTCTTAAGGACAATCAGTTGTACGCCAAGCTCAGCAAGTGTGAATTTTGGTTGGGCAGCGTGGTGTTTTTGGGGCATGTGTTCTCTAGTAATGGGATATCTGTGGATCCCAGGAAGGTTGAGGCAGTGATGGATTGGTTTGCGCCTACATCTGTGCCCGAGATCCGGAGCTTCCTTGGTTTAGCGGGTTATTACCGACATTTCATCGAGGGATTCTCTAAGATCGCTAAGCCGTTGACGCAGTTAACTCAGAAAGGAGTTCCGTTCATGTGGTCTGAGGCATGTGAGCAGAGCTTCCAAGAGTTGAAGCACCGGTTGACTACAGCACCTGTATTAGTGATTCCTTCGGAGAACGAGAGTTTTGCTTTGTACACGGATGCATCACTGCAGGGTTTGGGATATTTACTGATGCAGGATAAGCACGTGGTGTATGCCTCGAGGCAGTTGAAGCCTCATGAGACCAGATACCCAGTTCATGATTTGGAACTGGCGGCTATCATTTTCGCCTTGAAAAAATTTGGTGGCATTACCTATATGGTACTTCATTTACCATTTATGCGGACCATAAGAGCTTGAATTTCTTATTCACCCAAGCGGAGCTGAATATGAGGCAGAGGAGATGGATGGACTTGCTCAAGGACTATGACTGTGAGATAGAGTACCATCCGAGGAAGGCGAACCTGACAGCTGACGCCTTGAGTAGGAAGGTGAAGTATACCGCGGAGGATGTTATTCAGTTATCAGCCATGATGACTTCCTGTTGTCATCTGAGATATGTCTTTGATGTTGATACATCACTGGTACATGTATCGACCCTATTGGCAGAGCCGGACATCTTTCAATCTATCAGGAAAGCTCAGATGTCAGACGTTGAGGTGCAGAGATGGTTATCATTATTACTTCTGGGTCAGTCATCAAAGTTCAGAGTGGCAGAAGATGGTTCCTTGAGGCTTGGTAAGCGTTGGGTAGTGCCGAGGGCACCGAAGTTGCGTCAAGGGATCTTGCATCGTGCTCATTGCAGCAGGTTTAGCATACATCCGGGTGGGAGAAAGATGTACAAGGACTTATGCGACCAGTTTTGGTGGAGGCGGATGAAAAGAGACGTCATCACCTTTGTCAAGAAGTGCTTGATTTGTCAGCAAGTAAAAGCGGAGAGGCAGAGGCCTGGTGACGAGTTGAAGAGTTTAGAGATACCGGAGTGGAAGTGGGAACACGTATCTATGGACTTCGTGACCCACTTGCCAAGGACTGCCTCGGGATATGATGCGATCTGGGTGATCGTGGATAGATTGACGAAGGTGGCTCACTTCATCCCTTATTGTATGTCGTACACATACTTAAAGATGGCCCGATTGTATGTACGGGACGTGGTAATGTTGCATGGGATTCCAGTCTCGATTGTGTCTGACTGAGACCCACGGTTCACATCACATTTTTGGGAAGGTCTTCAGTCAGCTTTGGGTACGGAGTTGAGACTGAGTACAACTTATCACCCTCAGACAGATGGTCAGACAGAGCGTACCATACAGACGCTCGAAGATATGTTGAGGGCATGTGTATTGGAGTTTGATACTCCGTGGCAAGATTCAGTGCCACTAGTAGAGTTCTCTTATAATAACAGCTATCAGGCGAGCATTCAGATGGCTCCATTCGAAGCTCTTTACGGTCGACGTTGTAGGGCACCGTTGTACTGGGAGGACTTGACTAGTAAGACGGTCGGGGGACCGGATTTGATTCGAGAAATGGAAGAGAAAATCAAAGTGATCCGTCAGAAAATGAAAGCGGCTCAGGATAGGCAAGCAGCCCACGCTAATAAACGGCGGCGACCGTTGGAATTCCAAGTGGGAGATAAGGTCTTTTTGAAGAGCTCACCTTTCAGAGGTGTGGTTCGTTTTGGTATGCGCGGGAAGTTGTCTCCGATGTATGTTGGGCCATATGAGATATTGCAGCGCATCGGTACTTTGGCTTACCGTTTGGCTCTACCGTCGTCATTGTCTGGTATACATGACGTCTTTCCATGTCTCTATGTTGCGGAAGTATGAGCCAGACCCGTCTCATGTTTTACAGCCCTCAGAGGTACAGTTGGGTTCAGATGTGTCCTACGTGGAACGACCGGTTAGAATTCTGGGTCGAGAGGATCGCAGACTTCGGATCAAGGTTATACCGTTGGTAAAGGTTCAGTGGGATCGTAGGGGTGTCGAGGAGGCCATGTGGGAGACGGAGCAGCATATGATGCAGCATTACCCGGAACTATTTTCTGGTATGTGATTTATGTTTAGTTTCGTTTTGGGTAAGTGCATGCGATTTCGAGGTCGAAATCTTGTAAGTAGGGGAGTATTGTGATACCCCCGAAATAATTATATGCATTGGGCATTAATTATGTTTATGTGCTTAATTATGGTGATAATTATATTATGTGTTGGAATTAATTATCATGGTTTAAATTGTGATGGTTGATAATTATTTGGCGAAGCATGTGTTTAAATGGGAGTTTGGTGCATTTTTTGTAAAATGCTTTTAAAATACCATGTTGGGGTATTTTATACATCATGTTAATTAATGGGGTACAAATTTAATTATAAACTCTTGTACCCCCACTACCCCCAACTTACCATCACTTTACCAATTCCCAATTTCACTCCCAACCCTAACCCCTTACCCATTTTCGAAATTGGGTCCAAAGAAGAAGGGAAATCCTTGCAAAAACTTGATTTGAGTGATCTTTGGTAGGATTTGGAGTCCTTAAGAGGTATGGATACCTCCTTGATACTTTAATGGTGTTTAGTTTGGATTTTTGTTTTGGTATGTTGAGTTTTAAAATGGGTTTGTGTTGGGTTGTTATTGGTATTGGTTGGGAGTTGGATTCTTGGTTGTTAATGGTGTATATTGAAGGTTTAAGGTGTTTTTATGTTTTTGGTTTGTTGGTATAAGGGTTGGTGAGGTTGGTGAAGAAAATGGTACAAAAATGGTGGAAATCGCGTGTTCTGGTTGTGGCGATCGATCGCCACAAATGGCGCGATAGATCACAGAGGGCCAGTAGCGAGATTAAGTGCAGGCGATCGATCGCCACAAATGGCACGATCGATCACCTCGAGCCAGTGAAGTCTGGCGATCGATCGCCATGTCAAGGCGATCGATCGGTAAGGCTCGCGATCGATCGCCTCGACACAGCTGATCGATCGCCAGCAGTGAAATTTTGGGACAATGATTATTTTTGTGGAATTTTTGATATTGGACTATAATTGGCTTCTAATATTGATTTGTATGGTTGTGTAGAACCATCTCAAGTACCAACAACTTCAAGGAGATAAAGTTCTTCAACTTCTCCACTTTTGAGACTAAGGTACGTAGTGAGACGTACGGGCATCGGACGGTAAAATGTGTTCTTACGCTTTTGTCTATATATATATCGTGGACAAGTGTGGATTACAAAATGTGTTGATATATATTGAGATAATGGTGATGCATTATGATTGTGGACTCAAGTTTTGTGCTTATATATATGTGGTTGGAAATGCTTGATTGTTCCGGTAGTTGTTATATACGAGTGAGGGATGTACTTGTTGCTGTCATATGAAGCGATGGTAATATGATATTTGCCGATGTCATGTCGAAGCGATGTACATGACGCTGTCATTGTCAAAGCGAGGGATATCATATGATGCCGCTATATGTCGAAGCGAGGGGTCCTAAAATTCCGTTGTTGTAACAGGACCGGAACAGTCACATTTCTAGTGATTAATGTGGAATATTGTGGTTATAACTGGAACGTGGTATCGATCATTATAATATGAACTAATGATTTTGTGCATGAGTTTATGAAACAGGAACAACAATGACAATGTGCTAATGTGGTAAATCAGGGAGCATACATACATATATACATCATGCAATTATTTATGTTATTGTGCTTGGATTTTGTTGTATAGTGATGTATATGCTCATGGTGAGTTGTTCCTGTAGGTACACCCTTTGGACTTGGAGGGCTATGGGCCGGGTTGAGGCAGTGAGCTACGAGGAGCATTAAGGAATTAGGATATAGGATTTATGGATAGTCTCTACTCTAGGATTAGTGTAAATCTATAGTATCAACATTCATTATTGGGAATATAACTAATTAGCTTTTGGAATTTTATTTTTGGCCTGTAATCCTGTTAGCTCAAGGCTACAACCGGAACCATAAACTGTCTTTAATGCATGTTAGCCCTATTTATATTTTTTTTTTACACTGTTAAGGTAGAGAGGCCTTACACTCTTGTCAGCAGGTCTCTTGTCTTTTACTGCTTCATGTCAATCAGAGTTGGGTCGGAACCCTTTCCCGAACTCTGGCTCTTTCTGTTCTTGGCACGCCGGGCAAGCCTTATCTTTCCATCGACCTATGTGTGCAATGTTGCAAAGCTTCCGAGAAGTTTCTTTTGTAATGCCTCGATATGACGTAAACATGTATTCAATATGATTATGACGAAACTGTGTGATAATTACAGTCTGACATGGACTCGAGTTCGGATTGAACCGAGTATGATACGAATAAGAAAATATACGAGTTTTCATGTTATGTACCATGGTTATTAGTTGAGACTACATAATCAACTTATGGTAAACATGTAGCAAGGGAGTTATGTTATGTATAGGAATGACATGAGTGCATCTTGTTGATTTTCCTTAACAATTCATTTGCATTTGAGTTTGAAATGTGATGTCATGTGCATGGAATTTCAGATGGATTTGAGTGTCCATATTTAAAGAGAAAATCAGATTGAGAAAACATACTTACACCATAATTCACCTAAGAATCTCTACACAAGCACCTCTCAAAACCTTACTTGCTCTTACATCTTTTCTTGGCTTGTACTTGGCAATCACAGATAGAAAGTTGAGGAAAGTGAATTCATAACTTCTTGGTAAGAATTTCATGGCATATGATGTGTATATGTTGGTAGTTCATTCATGTGAAGATATGCCTTGTAATCTCTATGTCTTGATTAAAGATGAGATGAAATTCAATGAAAGAAGTTGTACAAGTTATAGAAATGCGTTCATATGTTGTTGAGTAGTACTTGAAACAAGTTTTGATTGTATGTGGTGATGTAGAGAAGGAGAACCATGAAGTTAAGCTCAAAGTCGCCATACTATGGAATTTTTGGTATCGACCGATCGATCGGCAGATGTACGATCGATCGCTGAAACTCGGGAAATGTAAGGCGGTTCATATAGCGATAGATCGCTAAAGGCGACCGATCGATCACTAGTGTAGGGTATTCCTACCTTAACATGATTATAATAACGTATTATGGACTAAACATGCATTAATAACATCTCAGGGTTCCGGTTGTTACATGAGCTAACGGGATTATAGGCCAAAAATAAAATTTCAAAACTTATTAGTTACATTCCCATAAACGAATGCTAACATTATAGGTTTATACTACTACTAGAGTAGATACTATCATCCTGAATCCTATTCCTTTTTGTGCTCCTTGCAGCTCACTGCCTCAACCCGACCCTTAGCCCTTCAGTCCAAAAGTGTACCTACAGGGACAACCCATCATGAGCATGTACATCATTACTTAACATCATAAGATAATGACATATAAATAAATGCATGAAATACTCGTTAACATATACTTCCTGGTTAAGCGCATTCCCACTTTTGTTGTCCCTATTTCATATTTATGCATGTAATCATTAGTTCTTGACATAAATGATTAAAAATCATACTTCACTTATATACCCATAATCAACAATGTTAATTGGAAATGTGACTGTTCTGGTCCTGTTATGTCAGCGGCACAATTGAACCCCTCGCTCGACATATAGCGGTACTGTGATATCCCTCGCTACTCCTTGATAGCGGATATATCTCCTCGCTAGCTATGTCAGCGGTAAGTACCTTCCTCGCTTGCCCATAACAACCACCCGAACACTCTACCATTTCTAATAACATAGTTTAACATACGTCATAAACATCATAGCATCCTTACTCATCATAAACATCATCCTCACTTATCATAAATATCATCGTATCTTTACTTATCATAATCATCATTGTACACTTACTTATCATTAACATCATCAACCTGTTACATAAATACTTATGCAATCATTGCATAGTTATAGTATAGGAGTGTGTTTTACCGTCCGATGCCCATACGTCTCTTACGTACCTTAATCTCAAAAGTGGAGAAGTTGAAGAACTTTATCTCCTTGAAGTTGTTGGTACCTGGGATGGTTCTACACAACCAAACAAATCAATATTAGAAGTCAATTATAGTCCAAATACCAAAAATTCAACAAAAAACATCATTTCCCACTTTTAAGCAGCTGGCGATCGATCGCTGCATCGAGGCGATCGATCGCGAGCCTTACCGATCGATCGCTTCGATGTAGCGATCGATCGCCTGACCTTTCTACCTCGCGGCGATCGATCGCGCCATATATGGCGATCGATCGTCTGCAACATTTTTCGCCACTGGCCTTCGGCGATCGATCGCTGCATTCGTAGCGATCGATCTCCACTTGCTGTGTGCGCGAATCTTCACCATTTTTTAGCATTTTCCAAGTTCTACCATATACCCTTCAAACCCAAACATTCCAACAACTCAAATACCAACATAACTCACTAAAACCCACATGAAACACCTCAAAAATCATAACCCAACCACATACAACACATATCCAAAAACAAACCCACATAAAACTCAAATATCAACCCAAAACAAAATAAATCCATACAAAAACAACAAGGAATGATATATGTCCTTCCTAGGCCCCAAATCTTACCAAGAATCACAAGAATGGAGTTTTTGCAAAGACTTCTCTTCCACCTTGAAGCCAAACTCGAAAATGGAAGGAAAGGTAGGGTTTGGAGAGTGTGTTGAGGATTTAATAAAGTGAGGGGTAAAGTGAAATAAAAAGGGGGTATAGTGGGGTTATAAGAGTTGTTAATTAAATTTGTACCCCATTAAATAACATGATGTATAAAATACCCCAACATGGTATTTTAAAAGGATTTTACAAAAATGCACCAAACTTCCACTAAATCCATATTTTCCACATAATTAACAATCGATATAATTAAATCATGTTAACACCTCATTTTCCAACATGCATAACATGCACCCTGAAATGCAACCCCCGAGTCACGCCTACCATGTGACTAAGCATTTCAACAAGATAATTAATTCCAACACATAAATCAATTATCACCATAATTAATCACGTAAACATAATTAATGCCCAAATTGCAATTAATCATTTCGGGGATATCACAATACTCCCCTACTTATAAGATTTCGTCCCCGAATCGCATGCACTTACCCAAAACGAAACTAAACATAATCACATACCATAAAATAGTTCCTGGTCATGCTGCACCATATGCCGTTCCGTCTCCCACGTAGCCTCCTACCCCTACGATCCCACTGAACCTTTACCATCGGTATGACCTTGCTCCGAAGTCTGCGATCCTCTCGACCCAGAATTCTAACCGGTCGTTCCACGTAGGACACATCTGAACCCAACTGAACCTCTGAGGGCTGTAAACCATGAGACGGATCTGGCTCATACCTCCGCAACATAGAGACATGAAAGACGTCATGTATAACAGACAATGACGGTGGTAGAGCCAAACGGTAAGCCAAAGTACCGATGCGCTGCAATATCTCATATGGTCCAACATACCTTGGAGACAACATCCTGCGCATACCAAAACAAACCACACCTATGAAAGGTGAGATCTTTAAAAAGACCTTATCTCCCACTTGGAATTCCAACGGTCGCCGCCGTTTATTAGCGTAGGCTGCTTGCCTATCCTGAGCCGCTTTCATTTTCTGACGGATCACTTTGATTTTCTCTTCCATTTCTCGAATCAAATCCGATCCTCCAACCGCCTTACTAGTCAAGTCCTCCCAGTACAACGGTGACCTACAACGTCGACCGTAAAGAGTTTCAAATGGAACAATCTGAATGCTCGCCTGATAGTTGTTATTATAAGGGAACTCTACTAGTGGCACTGAATCTTGCCACGGAGTATCAAACTCCAATACACATGCCCTCAACATATCTTCGAGCGTCTGTATGGTACGCTCTGTCTGACCATCAGTCTGAGGGTGATAAGCTGTACTTAGTCTCACCTCTGTGCCCAAAGCTGTCTGGAGACCCTCCCAGAAATGTGAAGTAAACCTTGGGTCTCTGTCAGACACAATCGAGACTGGAACCCCATGCAACCTCACCACATCCCGTACATATAATTGGGCCATCTTTAGGTATGTGAAAGACATACAGTAAGGTATGAAATGAGCCACCTTCGTCAGCCTATCCACGATCACCCAGATCGCATCAAATCCAGAGGCCGTCCTAGGCAAGTGGGTCACGAAGTCCATAGATATGTGCTCCGACTTACATTCAGGTACCTCTAAACTCTTCAGGTCGCCACCAGGCCTCAGCCTCTCTGCCTTTACGTGCTGGCAGATCAAACATCTTTTAACAAAAGCGATCACATCACGCTTCATCCGTCTCCACCAGAACTGACCACATAGGTCCCTATACATTTTTCTTCCTCCTGGGTGGATACTAAATCGGCTACTATGAGCTCGCTCCAGGATTCATTTACGCAACTACGGCATACTCAGAACTACCCAGCGGTTGCCGAGCCTTAAGGAATCATCCTCAGCCACTCTGAACTTTGATGGCTGTCCCTGAAGTACTATCGATGACCATCTCTGAACCTCATCATCCGACCTCTGGGCTTTCCTGATAGCCTCAAATATGCCTGGTTCAGCCAATAAGGTCGACACTCGCACCGGCGACGTGTCCACATCGAAATCATAGCCCAGATGGCAATAAGAAGTCATCATAGCTGATAAACTCATGGCATCCTCCGCAGTACTCTTCACCTTCCGACTTAAGGCGTCTGCTATCAAGTTTGATTTACCAGGATGGTACTCAATTTCACAATCATAATCCTTGAGTAAATCCATCCATCTTCTTTGTCACATATTCAATCCAGCCTGTGTGAACAAAAACTTCAGGCTCTTATGGTCTGAATAGATGGTAAACGTCGTACCATACAGGTAATGCCTCCAAATCTTCAAGGCAAATATAATGGCTGCCAGCTCTAAATCATGGACTGGATACCTAGCCTCATGTGGCTTCAGCTGCCTCGATGCATAAGCCACCACATGCTTATCTTGCATCAACACACACCCAAACCCTGCAGTGATGCATCTATGTACAAGGCAAACCTCTTATTCTCAGAAGGAATTACCAATACAGGTGTCGTAGTCAAACGACGCTTCAATTCTTGGAATCTTTCCTCACAAGCTTCGGACCAATAGAACGGGACTCCTTTCTGAGTCAGCTGTGTCAGGGGTTTGGCAATCTTTGAAAAACCTTTCACAAAACGTCGATAATAACCGGCCAAGCCGAGGAAGGTCCGTATCTCGGGTACAGAAGTGGGTGCAGCCCACTCCATCACAGCTTCAACCTTCCTGGGATCTACAGAGATTCCGCTGTTAGATATAACATGACCCAAGAACACCACACTGCTCAACCAGAACTCGCACTTGCTGAGCTTTGCATATAACTGATGATCCCTAAGGATCTGGAGTACTGTCCTCAAGTGCTTCACGTGTTCCTCTTCGGTCCGAGAGTAAATGAGTATATCGTCAATGAAGACAATGACAAACTGATCCAAATACGGTTGAATTACTCTGTTCATCATACTCATAAAGACAGCTGGGGCATTTGTCACCCCAAAAGGCATGACTAAGAATTCATAGTGCCCATACCTAGTCCTAAAAGCTGTCTTCTGAACGTCATCTTCCCTTACCCAAATCTGATGATACCCCGACCTCAGATCGATCTTACTGTAGAGCCTCATACCCTGCAACTGGTCAAACAAATCATCGATCCTCGGAAGTGGATACTTATTCTTCACTGTGGCTTTGTTCAGTTGCCTGTAATCGATGCACAGACGCATCGAACCATCTTTCTTTTTGACAAATAGGACCGGTGCACCCCAGGGCGATACGCTAGGGCGTATGTAACCCTTATCAAGGAGCTCTTGCAACTGAACCTTCAATTCCCTTAACTCCACTGGTGCCATCCTATACGGGGCACGAGAAATGGCAGACGTCCCCGGTAGTAACTCAATCCCAAACTCGACCTCTCTCGTCGGAGGAAATCCTGGAATCTCTTCCGGAAAGACATTAGGAAACTCCGCCACTACGGGCACATCCTCGACCTTTAATTCTTCCCTCTTTTCAGTAATATCAACAGCATAGATGAGATATCCTGTATAGCCCCGTTCCAACAACTGTGCCATCTTGACAGCAGATATCAACGGGATCTTTGAACGGGAACCATCCCCATAGAATGTCCACTGGACTCCCATATCAGACCTGAACCGGACAGTCCTCTGCCTGCAGTTCATAACTGCCTGATACCTGTTCAGCACATCGATGCCCATAATGCAATCGAAGTCTGACATTCCCAGAACAATCAAATCTGACCTTAGCTCGTTATCCTCAAAATAAATGAGGCCGTCATAGACAATCCGATCAGCAATCAAACTTCTTCCAGCGGGTGTCGAGACTACAAGAGGCATGGGTGACGGAGAAGTGCATATGTGGTGCCTTTCCACAAAACTTGCCGACACAAAAGAGTGTGACGCACCTGTGTCTATCAATATAAAAGCAGGGTGCGTAAATAAAAGACACGTACCCGCTATCACTTCCTCCGGAGCCGCTGTAGCCTGCTCCCTTGTCAATGCATAAACTTGCCCCTGAGGTGGCCCCATAGGCTGACCTCCATACAAACGGTGGCCTGTGCTGCACTGCTCTGTCCGCAGGCCTCCCCGCAGCCGATTGGGACATTGCCGAGCAAAGTTGCCCTTATTGCCACATAAGTAACAACCTACGCAGTCTTTCGTCGAATGTTGTTGCCCACAAAGAGAGCACTGGACCTTCCCAAATCTGCCTCCCTGAGACTGTCCTCTTCCTGACGGGGCGTCATTCCTACGGTTTCCTTTCCAACAATTCTCGGGCCTCTTACCACTGAACCTCGAAGCTGATGTGTTCCCCCTTGGCTTGAACTTATCACCCCTTGGTTTCAAATTATCAGAAGTAGATTTCTGAGGGGGTGCTGGAGGTGGCACGACATCAGGATACGCACCAACTCCCAGTTCGGCTAGCTCAGCCCGTGAAAGGGCGTCATCAAAGCAAGCAGGGCCATAAGTGACCACCCTGTCATACAGTTCTGGCCTCAAGCCTTTCATGAAGTTCCTCATCTTTGCTTGAGTGTTTGAAGCAATGTGGGGCACAATCTGAGCAAAGAGCAGTAATGGAGAGCATAATCTAACACACCCATGCTACCTTGCTTAAGGTTAGTAAACTCATCCTCCTTAGCCTGTCGTGCAGCAGCTGAAAAATAGCGGGTCAGAAACCGAGTTCGAAACATTTTCGAATTTATTTCTTGTCCCTGAGCCTCTTGCTCTACCACTGTGGTCTTCCACCACATCAATGCCTTCTTGGCCAGTTGGAATTCCGCTAACCTTATCCATGCTGACTTCGCACATGGAGCTGCCACAAATATCTGTTCCATCCTTTCTAACCACTCCTCGGCCAGTTCCCTGTCTCAGTTCCTTCGAACATCGGAGGTCGGTATGCCAGAAACTGAGCCAAACTTAGCTCCCCAGGTAGTAACTGTTGCTCAGAGGGTTCTTCGCCCAAGGCTGGCGGTGGTAGGGGATTTGCACGCCCAGCACTTGCATTAACACTAATTGCATCACCCACTTCCACATTTGCTGCCATGCTGCAACACAAGGGTTAACAACAATACCCAAAAGCAGTTCATATAATACATCGTTAGAAAACCATAACATGTTAGTATAATAGTCGTATACTTCATATGCAACATATGCACAAAACATGTATAAAAAGGAGCACCTAGCCAACTTATTGCTAAGGCTACCCTTCACTCATTCCCGGGTTCTCTAACCACTGCTGTGATACCACTAATGTAGGGTCTTCCTACCTTAACATGATTATAATAACGTATTATGGACTAAACATGCATTAATAACATCTTAGGGTTCCAGTTGTTACATGAGCTAACGGGATTATAGGCCAAAAATAAAATTTCAAAACTTATTAGTTACATTCCCATAAACGAATGCTAACATTATAGGTTTATACTACTCCTAGAGTAGATACTATCATCCTGAATCCTATTCCTTTTTGTGCTCCTTGCAGCTCACTGCCTCAACCCGACCCTTAGCCCTTCAGTCCAAAAGTGTACCTACAGGGACAACCCATCATGAGCATGTACATCATTACTTAACATCATAAGATAATGGCATATAAATAAATGCATGAAATACTCGTTAACATATACTTCCTGGTTAATCGCATTAACCCACTTTTGTTGTCCCTATTATATATTCATGCATGTAATCATTAGTTATTGACATAAATGATTAAAAATCATACTTCACTTATATACCCATAATCAACAATGTTAATTGGAAATGTGACTGTTCTGGTCCTGTTATGTCAGCGGCACAATTGGACCCCTCGCTCGACATATAGCGGTACTGTGATATCCCTCGCTACTCCTTGATAGCGGATATATCTCCTCGCTAGCTATGTCAGCGGTAAGTACCTTCCTCGCTTGCCCATAACAACCACCCGAACACTCTACCATTTCTAATAACATAGTTTAACATACATCATAAACATCATAGCATCCTTACTCATCATAAACATCATCCTCACTTATCATAAATCTCATCGTATATTTACTTATCATAATCATCATCGTACACTTACTTATCATTAACATCATCAACATGTTACATAAATACTTATGTAATCATTCAATAGTCATAGTATAGGAGTGTGTTTTACCGTCCGATGCCCGTACGTCTCTTACGTACCTTAATCTCAAAAGTTGAGAAATTGAAGAACTTTATCTCCATGAAGTTGTTGGTACCTGGGATGGTTCTGCACAACCATACAAATCAATATTAGAAGCCAATTATAGCCCAAATACCAAAAATTCAACAAAAAACATCATTTCCCACTTTTAAGCAGCTGGCGATCGATCGCTGCATCGAGGCGATCGATCGCGAGCCTTACCGATCGATCACGTCGATGTAGCGATCGATCGCCTGACCTTTCTACCTCGCGGCGATCGATCTCCTGCAAAATTTTTCGCCACTGGCCTTCGGCGATCGATCGCTGCATTCGTAGCGATCGATCGCCACTTGCTGTGTGCGCGAATCTTCATCATTTTTGAGCATTTTCCAAGTTCTACCATATACCCTTCAAACCCAAACATTCCAACAACTCAAATACCAACATAACTCACTAAAACCCACATGAAACACCTCAAAAATCATAACCCAACCACATACAACACATATCCAAAAACCAACCCACATAAAAACTCAAATATCAACCCAAAACAAAATAAATCCATACAAAAACAACAAGGAATGATATATGTCCTTCCTAGGCCCCAAATCTTACCAAGAATCACAAGAATGGAGTTTTTGCAAAGACTTCTCTTCCACCTTGAAGCCAAACTCGAAAATGGAAGGAAAAGGTAGGGTTTGGAGAGTGTGTTGGGGATTTAATAAAGTGAGGGGTAAAGTGAAATAAAAAGGGGGTATAGTGGGGTTATAAGAGTTGTTAATTAAATTTGTACCCCATTAATTAACATGATGTATAAAATACCCCAACATGGTATTTTAAAAGGATTTTACAAAAATGCACCAAACTTCCACTAAATCCATATTTTCCACATAATTAACAATCGATATAATTAAATCATGTTAACACCTCATTTTCCAAATGCATAACATGCACCCTGAAATGCAACCCCCGGGTCACGCCTACCACGTGATTAAGCATTTCAACAAGATAATTAATTCCAACACATAAATCAATTATCACCATAATTAATCATGTAAACATAATTAATGCCCAAATTACAATTAATCATTTCGGGGATATCACAGCTAGAATGCCGTAGCTTTTGTATGAAATTCAGATTTAATACCGATCGATTGCTAGGGTGAGCGATCGATCGCTAGGAGTGACCGATCAATCGCAAGACCCAGATTATAAAAATGTTGTATTTTCTTAATGATGGTTTCATAGCAGGTTGATGACATTATACATTGTTGATATTTATGTAGCATCATCATAGGGGACGGGACAACGAGGCGGTTAGACATTGACGCCTGATTTATATCTTTGTGTCGCACAACAGGTACGTGTTAACGTACGAATATATGATATTATTGTGATGATGATGTGGAAATTGTACTATATGATTGGTGGTATCATATGTATGTACATTCATGATATTCATATTGTTGAGATGGATGCCACGATAGGTATGTCGCATATGCTTTGGCTGAGATCATTGCCACGATAGGTATGCCATTATTGGGCATATGCTTTGGCTGAGATTGTTGCCACAATAGCTATGCTTCATATGCTTTGGCATAAGAGGTATACTCCGGTTGAGTATATGCTCTGGCTGTTATAACGTGTGAGGACGGTGCTATGATATGTGCTGTTAATATGAAGATGTGAGGAGGTTCCACTGACATATATTGAGATGAGATAGACATATCATATCGGTCTCGTTATAACAGTGTAAGGACCCCCGTGCCCTTAATCCGTTATTAGTATATTAATCTATGTCATTAGTGCATACAATCATATTATCATGGGAAGGAAACCACATGCAAGCATAACATCATATACCATCTATAAAATTTCTTGCATTAGAACCCCATAATGTTCAACTTCCCCAACCAAAACCGTTTTCATAGTACGCACCCTAATAATACAGTAACATGTTCTAAGTTCATTTAGCAATTCAATAGATAATTGCATACTACTCATAAATGAAGAGAGAAAGGCCCTTGCCTTATTATACATACCATATACACATAATAGTGCTCACATGCGAGCATCGAATAAGTATATGTAATACCCCCGAAATGGTTATATGTTTATGTGTTAACATATATGATTATGTTATGGTTGAGGATTGTGGTGCGTAAATTGGGGGTTATGATTATGTTATGATGATATGATTTAGGGGGCTTGTTGGGTGTTTTAAGGGATGTATTAGTTAAGTAAGTTATAAAATATCGAGTGAGGATATTTTAATACATCGTGCTAATATCGGGGCACAATTAAACACCATATGGTACCCCAACCACACCACCCCACCCCCAATCACTCGGCCACCTCTCCTCCCACTTGGCAACCCATACCTCTTCCCACTTGTCCAACCCATGCTTGCACTTGGTCTTGCAATCAACTCTCTTCCACCTCCCTTCTCCTCCTTCTCTCCTCAACCCCCATTTTCGTCCAAGAATAAGCTGCATTAAGGCAAGGAAAAGTTTGGTAAAAGTGTTCAAAAGTCCTTGCAAAAAGAGGAACAAGAAGAGGGGTAAGGATGGGTACTCTGTTTTCAGGGTTTTTGGTTGGGTTTAAGTTTGGTTGGGTGATTATTCATGCATGCTAGTATAGGTTTAGATGAAACCCTAGTATGAGTACTTACATGGAAGTATTTTGTAGCAACTAGCATGTTTACTCGAGCATGTTACCTGTTTTATGTGTTACGTTCTAGTTATGAAAGTATGTGCTCGAAAATCTGGGCAAGAGGTGCATGCTCTGTTTCTCTGTAAAGATTGGATGAGATCTAAGTTTATGAGGGTGTTATGATGCATGCTAGCTTAGGTTTTGTAAAACCTTTGATTTAAGTGCCTACATGGAAGTTTTACGAAGCTCCTAGCATGTTTGTTTGAGCAAGTATGATGTGTTATGAAGTAGATTTGATGCTATGAAATGAGGTGCTCGAAATCTGGGGAAGTCCCAATTTTTCAGAGTGCTCGATCGGTCGAGATTTTGGTCCCGATCGATCGAGCGAGGCAGAAGATTTTAAGCATGGTTTGAATTCAGGGGCCGATCGATCGAAGGAAATTCCGAATCGATCGGTGAAGCTCCTCGATCGATCGGTAAGAAGATTTCGATCGATCGATCGAGGCAGAAGGTTGGGCACTATTTATTATGTTTTCTCGATCGATCGAGACTTGGGTGCCGATAGATCGAGAGAGGCAGAACCTTGGCAATTTTTTTTAATTGAATTATTTTGAAGAATTTTTGACAATGATTCATGATATGTTATCTGATATGGTATATTGTGGTTATGTAGAACCATCCCAGGTACCAGCACAATCAAGGAGATAAAGTATGTTGACTCCTCCTCCTTTTGAAAAGGTACGTAAGAGACGTACGGGCATTGGACTGTAAAACACACCTCTATACTATGACTATGCATTTATCGCATGAGTATTTACGATGAAATGATGATGTTTATATGATGTTTATATAATGATACGATGTTTATGATTGGGTAAGATGCCCATATGGTAAGATGACATACGATGTTTATGATTGGGTAAGATGCCCATATGGTAAGATGACATACGATGTTTATGACATGGTAAGATGCCATACGATGTTTATGATTGGGTAAGATGCCCATATGGTAAGATGCCATACGATGTTTATGATATGGTAAGATGCCATACGATGTTTATGATTGGGTAAGATGCCCATATGATAAGATGCCATACGATATGGTAAGATGCCCATATGGTAAGATGACATACGATGTTTATGATATGGTAAGATGCCATACGATAGGGTAAGATGCCCATATGTATGAATGTGAATCAAGGACAACAAAAAGAAGTTAACGAATAACCAGCAAGTTTACTTAACTAAGATTTCATGCATTTACTGTTATTTTTTTTATGTTAAGTAAGGATGTATATGCTCATAATGTGTTGTCCCTGTAGGTACGCTTTTGGACTGAAGGGCTAAGGGTCGGGTTGAGACAATGAGCTAAAGGAGCACAAGGATGGATAGGAAGGATATTATGATAAGTATCTACTCTAGGAGTAGTATAAATCTAAATATTAGCATTCAGCTAAGGGAATGTAACTGATAAGTTTTGAAGTTTTATTTTTGGCCTGTAATCCTCATAGCTCACGTAACAACCGGAACTCTAAGATGTCCTTAATGCATGTTTAGTACATTTTACGTTATCCTAACACTGTTAAGGTGGGAAGACCCCACATTAGTGGTATCAGAGCAGTGGTTAGATAACCCGGGAATGAGTGAAGGGTAGCCTTAGCAATAAGTTAGCTAGGTGCTTACTTTTAAATACGTTTTATATGTATGTTGCATATGAAGTATATGATGTTATACTAACATGTTCTGTTTCTCTAACGATGTATTATATGAACTGCTTTTGGGTATCGTTGTTAACCCTTGTGTTGCAGTATGGCAGCAAATGTGGAAGTAGGTGATGCTATTAGCATCAATGCAAGTGCTGGGCGTACAAATCCCCTACCACCGCCAGCCTTAGGCGAGGAACCCTCTGAGCAGCAGTTATTACCTGGGGAGTTGAGCTTGGCTCAGTTTTTGGCATACCGACCCCCGATGTTCGAGGGAACTGAAACAGGGGAATTGGCTGAAGAGTGGCTAGAGAGGATGGAACAGATTTTTGTGGCAACTCCTTGTGCAAAGTCAGCTTGGATAAGGTTAGCGGAATTTCAACTGGCCAAGAAGGCATTGATGTGGTGGAAGACCACAGTGGTAGAGCAAGAGGCTCAGGGACAGGAAATTAATTGGAAGCTGTTCCGAACTCGGTTTCTGACCCGCTATTTTTCAGCTGCTGCACGACAGGCTAAGGAGGATGAGTTTACCAACTTAAAGCAAGGTACCATGCCAGTATCGGATTACGCTCTTCATTACTGTTCTTTACTTCGATATGTGCCCCATATTGCTGCGAATACCCAGGAAAAGATGAGGAATTTCATGAAAGGTTTGAGGCCAGAACTGTATGACAGGGTGATTGTGATATCCCCGAAATAATTATATGCATTTGGGCATGTTTATGTGATTAATGGTGATAATTAATTCTGTGTTGGCGTAAATTATCTTGGTAAAATGCTTAGTCACATGATAGGGGTGACCCGGTAAAACATTTCGGAGTGCATGTTATTCATGTGGGGAATTTGGGTGTTATAATGGTTTAATTGATGTGGGTTGTGTCTATTTGGGAAAGCATGATTTTAATAGGGACTTTGAATCCATTGTGGTAATATGCTTTTAAAATATCAAGTGAGGGTATTTTATATATCATGCTTGTAATTTATCATACATTAAAAGATTTGAAATTGATAGCATAACAAAGGAGGACAACTTGCATACTTTACATCCCATCACCCCATCCCTCTCAGATTTTGTCTCTAAACCTCATCCATTCACTCCTTGAACTCCCATTTTCGTTTCTAAACCAAGAGGAGAGGAGGGAGATTTGAAAAGGAGGAGTTTTTGTGTTTTCTTGCCAAAAACTTGAAGCTCAAGTGGTAAGCTTCCTTTATGGTAGAGTCTTGTTGAGTTTTGGTTGATTTATAGCTTGTTTTTGAGGTTAAGTGGATGGATCTTGGTTCATCTTGTTGTTCATGTTGGGAGATGTCTTTTAAGGTTGTTTTGGTGGTTAAATATTGTGTTGGATGGTTGATCTTGATGGTACATGAGTGTAGGTGTTGTTGGAAGCTCATTTAAAGGAATTTCTCGCAGGAACATGACATCTCGATCGATCAGAAAATGGGTCCGATCGATCGAGCAAGGCAGTGTCTGTACAAGGCGAGGAATGAGCTTACCGATCGATCGAGATTTGTCCCGATCGATCGGTGTGTGTGTTCTCGATCGATCGAGATAAACTCTCGATCGATCGACGGAGGCAGTACTTGGATGCCTGTTTACCTTCACTTGGAGATCGATCGGGACTTGGGGCCGATCGATCGGAAGGCTTAAATTTTGGATTTTTAAGATTTTGTTCTAAATGGTGATGTTTTTGATAATGATTCCTTTATTGGTTTCTAATATGGATTCATGTGATTATGTAGAACCGTCCCAGGTAGCCACACAGCCTAGGAGATAAAGTCTACGACATCTCCACTTTTGGAACCAAGGTACGTAGTGAGACGTACGAGCATCGGACGGTAAAACGTGCCATACATTTAATTATGTACATTGTGGATAGTGAATCCTTATACGTGATGATATATGTGAAATGATTGTGATTTACTGTGATAATGGAATCAACTATTGTGATTGATTAATGTGATGGGAATTGATGAATGTTCCGGTAGCCTTTATCTCCGAGCGAGGGAGGTACTTGCCGCTGTCATATGAAGCGATGGTAGTATGATATTTCCCGCTGTCATTTCTAAGCGAGGTAACATGCCGCTGTCATTGTCGAAGCGAGGGATATCATATGATGCCGCTATATGTCAAAGCGAGGGGTCCTAAAATTCCGCTGTTGTATTGGGACCGGAATAGTCACAATTCTAGTGGTTAAAGTGAATTATTGTGGTTATAATTGGAAACGCGTTATCGATCATTATATCGTGAACTAATGATTTTGTGTATAAGCTTGTGAAACAGGAACAACAATGAAATGTGCTAATGTGGTAATCGAGGAGCATATCAATTAATCGTTTCATACGCTTAATTACTTTATTAAGTTAAATTGTGTTAAGTGATGATATATATATATATATGCTCATGGTGAGTTGTTCCTGTAGGTACATCTTGAATCAAGGGGGCTGAGGGTAAATGAAGATAGAGTACAGGAATTTTGGATAGTCTCTACTCGAGAAGTAGTCTAATGCTATCAGTTAAACATTCATAATCGGGAATGTAACTGATTATTTGTTGAAGTTTTATTTTGGCCTGTAACCTAATTGAGCTCACATCAAACCAGAACCCTAAGATGTCTTTAATACATATTTAGCCCTATTTATATCTTGAATTCACTGTTAAGGTTTAGGGTCCTTACATTTAGTGGTATCAGAGCAGTGGTTAGAGAACCCGGGAACGAGTGAAGGGTAGCCTTAGCAATAAGTTGGCTAGGCGTCTACTTTTAAATATGTTGTACGCATATGAAGCATGTGACTGTTATACTAACGTGTTATGGTTTTCTAACGATGTATTATGTGAACTGTTTTGTATATTGTTGTTAACCCTTGTGTTGCAGTATGGCAGCGAATGTTGATGTTGGTGATGCGATAAGTGTAAATGCTAGTGCTAGACATACAAATCCCCTACCACCGCCAGCCTTGGGCGAAGAGCCGTCCGAACAACAGTTATTGCCGGGAGAACTGAGTTTGACGCAGTTTCTAGCTTATCGGCCCCCGACTTTTGAAGGGACTGAAACAGGGGAGAAGGCCGAGGAATGGCTAGAGAGGTTGGAGCAGATATTTGTAGCTGCCCCGTGCGCAAAGACAGCGTGGATACGGCTAGCAGAATTTCAGTTGGCCAAAAAGGCGTTGATGTGGTGGAAGACCACAGTGATTGAACAGGAGGCTCAGGGTCAGGAAATAAACTGGAAGTTGTTTAGGACTCGATTTCTGACCCGGTACTTCTCAGCAGCTGCACGGCAGGCTAAAGAGGATGAATTCAATAGCTTGAGGCAAGGTACTATGCCGGTGTCTGACTATGCCCTCCAGTACTGTTCTTTACTCAGATATGTGCCTCATATCGCCTCTAGCACCCAAGCAAAGATGAGGAACTTCATGAAAGGCTTGAGGTCGGAGTTGTATGATAGGGTGATCACTTATGGCCCTACTTGTTTTGATGATGCCCTAGCACGAGCTGAACTGGCAGAGTTAGGAGTGGGTGCATATCCGACTGTGGCACCGTCTCCAGCACCATTACAGAGGCCGACTCCTGAAAACTTGAAACCAAGGGGCGACCATTTTAAATCAAAGGGAAACTCATCATCTTCCAGATTCAGTGGTAGATGGCATGATGCTCGTGGAAGGGGTGGTCGTGGAAGTAATGCTCCGTCTCATAGGGGACAGTCTCAGGCTAGCAGTTTTGAAAAGGTTAAGTGTTTTCTGTGCGGAGGACCTCATTCAGTGAAAGGATGCTCCGCTTGTTACGAATGTGGTAAACATGGCCACTTGGCCCGGAATTGTCCTAACCGGGGAGGATCACAGAATACGATGGGGAGACCTTCAGACAGGCCAGCACAGCAGAGACCACCATTTGCACCGAGGCCATTGGGAGGACAGCCGTTGGGGCCACCTCAAGGGCAAGTATACGCCCTAACCAGGGAGCAGGCTACAGCAGCTCCAGAGGAAGTGATAGCGGGTACGTGTCATTTATTTACGCATCCTGCTTATATTTTGATAGATACAGGTGCGTCACACTCCTTTGTGTCAACAAGTTTTGTGGAAAGGCACCGTATATGCACGACTCCGTCACCCACGCCTCTTGTGGTTTCGACACCCGCTGGAAAAAGTGTGATTGCAGATCGGTTCATTGATGACGGCCTCATTTATTTTGAGGGCAACGAGTTGAAGTCAGATTTGATCATTTTGGAGATGTCAGATTTTGATTGCATCGTGGGGATTGATGTGCTAAACAGGTATCAGGCAGTGGTGGACTGTGCGGTTCAGATCTAATTTGGGGATTCAGTGGACTTTTTATGGGGATGGTTCCCGCTCAAGAATCCCATTGATATCGGCCTTAAAGATGACTCAGTTATTGGAACGTGGGCATGAAGGTTACCTTATTTATGCCATTGACATTGCTGGAAAGAAAGAAGAGTTAAGGGTCGAAGATATTCCAGTAGTTGCCGAGTTTGCCGATGTATTTCCGGAAGAGATTCCCGGATTTCCGCCGATTAGGGAAGTCGAGTTCGGGATCGAATTATTACCAGGGACATCCGCTATTTCTCGTGCCCCTTACCGGATGGCACCGTCAGAGTTGAGGGAGTTGAAAGAGCAACTACAGGAACTCCTTGATAAGGGTTACATACGCCCCAGCGTATCACCTTGGGGTGCGCCTGTGTTATTTGTGAAGAAGAAGGATGGGTCAATGCGATTGTGCATCGACTACCGGCAATTGAATAAGGCCACAGTGAAGAATAAATACCCTCTTCCGCGGATCGATGACTTATTTGATCAGTTGCAGGGCACGAGGTTGTACAGTAAGATTGATTTGAGGTCAGGGTACCACCAGATTCGAGTTAGAGAGAATGATGTACAGAAGACGGCCTTCCGGACCCGTTATGGTCATTATGAGTTTTTGGTTATGCCGTTTGGAGTGACAAACGCCCCGGCTGTATTCATGAGCTTAATGAATCGAGTGTTCCAACCCTATTTGGATCAGTTCGTCATCGTATTTATTGACGATATACTTATCTATTCTCGGAGCGAGGATGAACACAGGAATCATTTGAGGACAGTGCTCCAGATTCTGCGAGACAATCAGTTGTATGCGAAGCTGAGCAAGTGTGAATTTTGGCTGAGCAGCGTTGTATTTTTGGGGCATGTGATTTCTAGTGATGGGATTTCTGTGGATCCCAGGAAAGTGGAAGCAGTGATGGATTGGTCTGCGCCTACATTTGTGCCCGAGATCCGTAGCTTCCTCGGTTTAGCGGGTTACTACCGACGTTTCGTCGAGGGATTCTCTAAGATCGCTAAGCCGTTGACGCAGTTGACTCAGAAGGGTGTTCCGTTTTCATGGTCTGAGGCATGTGAGCAGAGCTTCCAAGAGTTGAAGCACCGACTGACTACAGCACCTGTTCTGGTAATTCCTTCGGAGAACGAGCGGTTTGCTTTGTACACGGATGCATCACTGCAAGGATTGGGCTGTGTACTGATGCAGGATAAGCATGTGGTGGCTTATGCATCGAGGCAGTTGAAGCCTCATGAGACCAGGTACCCGGTTCATGATTTGGAACTGGCGGCCATTATTTTCGCTTTGAAAATTTGGCGACATTATCTCTATGGTACATCCTTTACCATTTATACGGATCATAAGAGCTTGAAGTTTCTATTTACTCAAGCGGAACTGAATATGAGGCAAAGGAGGTGGATGGATTTACTCAAGGACTATGATTGCGAGATAGAGTACCATCCAGGGAAGGCGAACCTGACCGCTGATGCCTTGAGCAGGAAAGTGAAGTATACAGCAGATGATGTGATTCAGCTATCGGCTTTGATGGCCTCTTGTTGTCAATTGGGATATGATTTTGATTTAGATGTATCGCCGGTGCTGGTGTCGACCTTATTGGTAGAACCGGATATATTTGAACTTATCAGGAAAGATCAGACGACGGACGTTGAGGTACAGAGATGGTTGTCATATTTACGAATGGGTCAATTATCGAAGTTCAGAGTAGCAGAAGATGGTTCCTTGAGGCTTGGTAACCGTTGGGTAGTGCCGAGGACACCAGAGTTACGCCAAGGAATCTTGCATCGTGCTCATTGTAGCAGATTTAGCATCCATCCAGGTGGGAGAAAGATGTACAAGGACTTGTGTGATCAATTTTGGTGGAGACGGATGAAGAGAGACGTTATGGCATTCGTTAAGAAGTGCCTAATTTGCCAACAAGTGAAAGCAGAAAGGCAGAGGCCCGGAGGCGAGTTGAAGAGTTTAGAAATACCAGAGTGGAAGTGGGAGCACATCTCTATGGATTTCGTGACCCATTTGCCAAGGACTGCCTCGGGATTTGATGCGATCTGGGTGATTGTAGATCGACTGACGAAAGTGGCTCACTTCATTCCATATAGTATGACTTTCACATACTTAAAGATGGCTCAGTTATATGTTCGGGACGTAGTAAGATTGCATGGCATTCCAGTCTCGATTGTATCCGATAGAGACCCGCGGTTCACATCGCATTTTTGGGAGGTTGTTCAATCAGCTTTGGGTACAGAGGTGAGACTGAGTACAGCTTACCACCCTCAGACAGATGGTCAGACAGAGCGTACCATACAGACGCTTGAGGACATATTGAGGGCATGTGTATTGGAGTTCGATACTCCGTGGCAAGATTCAGTGCCACTTGTAGAATTCTCTTACAACAACAGTTATCAGGCGAGCATACAGATGGCTCCATTTGAGGCCCTTTACGGTCGATGTTGTAGATCACCGTTATACTGGGAAGATTTGACTAGTAAGATGGTCGGAGGACCGGAATTGATTCGTGAAATGGAAGAGAAAATCAAAGTGATCCGTCAGAAAATGAAAGCGGCTCAAGATAGGCAAGCGGCCTATGCTAATAAACGACGGCGACCATTGGAATTCCAAGTAGGAGACAAGGTCTTTCTGAAAATCTCACCTTTCAGAGGTGTAGTTCGTTTCGGTATGCGGGGGAAGTTGTCTCCGAGGTATGTTGGGCCATACGAGATATTGCAGCGCATAGGCACTTTGGCTTACCGACTAGCCCTACCGCCGTCATTATCCGGTATACATGATGTCTTCCATGTTTCTATGTTGAGGAAGTATGAGCCGGACCCGTCTCATGTGTTGCAGCCTTCTGAGGTTCAGTCGAGTTCAGATGTGTCCTATGTTGAACGGCCAGTCAGAATTCTGGATCGAGAGGATCGCAGACTTCGAAGCAAGGTCATACCGATGGTCAAGGTTCAGTGGGATCGTCAGGGTGTCGAAGAGGCCACGTGGGAGACGGAACGGCATATGGTGCAGCACTACCCAGAACTATTCTCTGGTATGTAATTATGTTTAGTTTTGGTTGGGTAAGTGCATGTGATTTCGAGGGCGAAATCTTATAAGTAGGGGAGTATTGTGATATCCCCGAAATAATTATATGCATTTGGGCATGTTTATGTGATTAATGGTGATAATTAATTCTGTGTTGGCGTAAATTATCTTGGTAAAATGCTTAGTCACATGATAGGGGTGACCCGGTAAAACATTTCGGAGTGCATGTTATTCATGTGGGGAATTTGGGTGTTATAATGGTTTAATTGATGTGGGTTGTGTCTATTTGGGAAAGCATGATTTTAATAGAAACTTTGAATCCATTGTGGTAATATGCTTTTAAAATATCAAGTGGGGGTATTTTATATATCATGCTTGTAATTTATCATACATTAAAAGATTTGAAATTGATAGCATAACAAAGGAGGACAACTTGCATACTTTACATCCCATCACCCCATCCCTCTCAGATTTTGTCTCTAAACCTCATCCATTCACTCCTTGAACTCCCATTTTCGTTTCTAAACCAAGAGGAGAGGAGGGAGATTTGAAAAGGAGGAGTTTTTGTGTTTTCTTGCCAAAAACTTGAAGCTCAAGTGGTAAGCTTCCTTTATGGTAGAGTCTTGTTGAGTTTTGGTTGATTTATAGCTTGTTTTTGAGGTTAAGTGGATGGATCTTGGTTCATCTTGTTGTTCATGTTGGGAGATGTCTTTTAAGGTTGTTTTGGTGGTTAAATATTGTGTTGGATGGTTGATCTTGATGGTACATGAGTGTAGGTGTTGTTGGAAGCTCATTTAAAGGAATTTCTCACAGGAACAGGACATCTCGATCGATCGGAAAATGGGTCCGATCGATCGAGCAAGGCAGTGTCTGTACAAGGCGAGGAATGAGCTTACCGATCGATCGAGATTTTGTCCCGATCGATCGGTGTGTGTGTTCTCGATCGATCGAGATAAACTCTCGATCGATCGACGGAGGCAGTACTTGGATGCCTGTTTACCTTCACTTGGCGATCGATCGGGACTTGGGGCCGATCGATCGGAAGGCTTAAATTTTGGATTTTTAAGATTTTGTTCTAAATGGTGATGTTTTTGATAATGATTCCTTTACTGGTTTCTAATATGGATTCATGTGATTATGTAGAACCATCCCAGGTAGCCACACAGCCTAGGAGATAAAGTCTACGACATCTCCACTTTTGGAACCAAGGTACGTAGTGAGACGTACGAGCATCGGACGGTAAAACGTGCCATACATTTAATTATGTACATTGTGGATAGTGAATCCTTATACGTGATGATATATGTGAAATGATTGTGATTTACTGTGATAATGGAATCAACTATTGTGATTGATTAATGTGATGGGAATTGATGAATGTTCCTGTAGCCTTTATCTCCGAGCGAGGGAGGTACTTGCCGCTGTCATATGAAGCGATGGTAGTATGATATTTGCCGCTGTCATGTCTAAGCGAGGTGTTATGCCGCTGTCATTGTCGAAGCGAGGGATATCATATGATGCCGCTATATGTCGAAGCGAGGGGTCCTAAAATTCCGCTGTTGTATTGGGACCGGAATAGTCACAATTCTAGTGGTTAAAGTGAATTATTGTGGTTATTATTGGAAACGCGTTATCGATCATTATATCGTGAACTAATGATTTTGTGTATAAGCTTGTGAAACAGGAACAACAATGAAATGTGCTAATGTGGTAATCGAGGAGCATATCAATTAATCGTTTCATACGCTTAATTACTTTATTAAGTTAAATTGTGTTAAGTGATGATATATATATATATATATATATATGCTCATGGTGAGTTGTTCCTGTAGGTACATCTTGAATCAAGGGGGCTGAGGGTCGGTTGAACTGTGAGCTGTTGAAAGTGTAAATGAAGATAGAGTACAGGAATTTTGGATAGTCTCTAGTCGAGAAGTAGTCTAATGCTATCACTTAAACATTCATAATCGGGAATGTAACTGATTATTTGTTGAAGTTTTATTTTGGCCTGTAACCTAATTGAGCTCACATCAAACCAGAACCCTAAGATGTCTTTAATACATATTTAGCCCTATTTATATCTTGAATTCACTGTTAAGGTTTAGGGTCCTTACAGTGATCACTTATGGCCCTGCTTGCTTTGATGATGCTCTTTCACGGGCTGAGCTGGCTGAACTGGGAGTTGGTGCATATCCTGATGCCGTGCCACCTCTAGCACCCCCTCATAAATCCACTTCTGACAATTTGAGACCGAGGGGTAATCAGTTCAAGCCAAGGGGGAACGCATCGGCTTCTAGATTCAGTGGTAAGAGGCCTGAGAATCATTGGAAAGGAAACCGTATGAATGACGCCCCATCAGGAAGAGGACAGTCTCAGGGAGACAGATTCGGGAAGGTCCAGTGCTCTCTTTGTGGGCAACCACATTTGACAAAAGACTGTGTAGGATGTTATGTTTGTGGAGACAAAGGCCACTTTGCTCGGCAGTGTCCCAGCAGGGGAAGACAACAGAACTCTGCGGGTAGGCCAGCGGATAGAGCAGCACAGCACATACCACCTTTTGCACCGAGGCAGTATGTAAGTCAGCCCATGGGGCCACCTCAGGGGCAGGTTTATGCTTTGACGAGGGAGCAGGCTACAGCGGCTCCGGAGGAGGTTATAGCGGGTACGTGCCTTTTATTTACGCACCCTGCTTTTATATTGATAGACACAGGTGCGTCACACTCTTTTGTGTCGACGAGTTTTGTTGAAAGGCACCACATATGTACTTCTCCGTCGCCCATGCCTCTTGTGGTCTCGACACCCGCTGGAAGAAGTTTGATTGCTGATCAGATTGTCTATGAAGGCCTCATTTATTTTGAGGGCAATGAACTGAGGTCAGACTTGATTGTTCTGGGAATGTCGGACTTCGATTGCATTATGGGCATTGATGTTTTGAACAAGTATCAGGCAGTGGTGGACTGCAGGCAGAGGACTGTCCGGTTCAGATCTGATTTGGGAGTCCAGTGGACAATCTATGGGGATGGTTCCCGTTCAAAGATTCCGTAGATATCTGTTGTCAAGATGCCACAGTTATTGGAACGAGGCCATATGGGATATCTGATCTATGCTGTTGATGTTACTGGAAAGAAGGAAGACTTGAAAGTCGAGGATGTACCCGTAGTGGCGGAGTTCCCTGATGTTTTTCCGGAGATCCCCGGATTCCCACCGACGAGAGAGGTCGAGTTTGGGATTGAGTTACTACCAGGGACGTCTGTCATTTCTCGTGCCCCGTATAGGATGGCACCAGCAGAGCTAAGGGAGTTAAAGTGTAAGGACCCTAATCCTTAAGTGCGGAATCAAGGCATAATAGAGCTAATATAAAAGATCAGAGTGTAAAAGAACGTGTTGAGTCTATGAGCTTAAGCATTACATGCCAAAAATAAGGACTACCAATGGATTAATTACATTCCAGTCAATGAATGTGTTCAACTATAGTTTTATACTACTCCTAGAGTAGATACTATCCAGAATAATCCTGTCCTTTCTGCCTCAAAAGAATTCTTCACAAGGCTCACCACCTCAACCCGTTCAAGCCCTTCTATCATGCCAAAAAGGTACCTACAAGGACAACCCCCAAACATGAGCAATAATAATCATTCATATTCAACACAATATGAAGATAAAGCGTAAATGCATAATCATAATAAAACACTTCCTGTTTTTCCCATGCATTTCAAACGCTTCCCGTTTGGTTGTCCCTGTACCATAACTCATGAGTATAATCAACAGATTATTTTTAATGGTCTAAACATGTCATGACATATACCAGCTCATCAATACCAAATGCTGATCACCAATCCCTAGTCTGTCCATCACAATGTATTTTAATGCCCATCGCTTATTTACATATAGGCGGCATAGGATAACCTCGCTTCAATGGACATGCGGGACTCCCACCCCTCGCCTCTCATTGAGCGGCAAATACCCTTTCCTCGCCCTATATGATAACCACGCCCAAATGTGATGTGATGTCCCCGAAATGAGTAATTACAATTAAAGCATTAATTATGTTTATGTGATTAATTATGTGAATAATTGATTTATGTGCTTAAATTAATTATCACGATGAAATGCTTAGTCACATGATAGGCATGACCCGGGAGGGGAGTTACGTTTCAAGGTGCATGTTATGCATGATAGAAAATGAGGTGTTAACATGATTTAATTGTGTTGATTGTTAATTATGAGGAAAGTATGAATTTAATGAAGTTGGTTGCATTTTTGTAAAATGCTTTTAAAATACCATGTTGGGGTATTTCATACATCATGTTAATTTTTGGGTATAATTTAATTAACCCTTTCCCCCACCTTACCCAACTCACTTTACCCTTTTCACTCTTAAATCCCCAATTACTCTCAAACCCCACCCCTTTACCACATTTTCGAAATCCCTCAAAGGAGGAAGGAGGAAACTCCACAAAACTTGTGTTTGTGTGATCTTTGTTAAGATTTGGAGTCTTCAAGAGGTATGGAACCCTTCCTTAAGTTTTTATGAAGTTTGGATTTGAAATGGGATGATTTTGAAGTGATTTATGTGGGTTTGTTTGGGGTATGTGTTGTATGTTGTTGGGGTATGATTTTTGAAGTGTTTTATGTGGGTTTTAACAAGTTATAATGATGTTAGTGTGATTGGAAAGTTTGGGTTTGAATGGTATGGGATTGAACTTGGAAAATGCTCAAAAAATGGCAAAAATCGCGACTCTGCGCGAGGCGATCGATCGCCTGAAAAGAGGCGACCGATCGCCATGGAGCAGTAGGCTTTTCGAAGGATAGGCGATCGATCGCCTAAAATGAGGCGACCGATCACCGAGAGGCAGTAGTCAATCCAAGTGTTAGGCGATCGATCGCCATGTTTGAAGCGATCGATCGCCGCGAAGAAAAATTGGAGGCGATCGATCGCCTCAAGTAGCGATCGATCGCCACTGTGTAAAAGTTGAAAAATGATGTTTTTTTGTTGAATTTTTGGTATTGGGCTATTGTTTAGCTTCTAATATCAATTTGTATGGTTATGTAGAACCGTCCCAGGTACCCACGACTTCAAGGAGATAAAGTTCTACAATTTCTCCTTCTTTTGGAATTAAGGTACGTAAGAGACGTACGAGCATCGGACGGTAAACCATACCCTTACATATTATGATGATGTTTACGATGATGATGTTTATGATGATGTTTATGATGATAATTGTGATAAATAAATTAAGATGATGATGTTTGTGAAGATGACATGATAAGTAAGTTATATTGATGATGATTATGATGACGATGTTACGATGATGATTATGATAAGTAAGTTATGAGGAGGACGATTATGATGATGAAGTTTATGATGATGATTTTGATAAGTAAGATTATGATGATGATGTTATGATGATAATGTTCATGTTAAGTAAGTTCATGATGATGATGTTACGATGACGATGCTTATGAAAAGTAAGTTTATGAGGATGGGATACGATGTTATTATGTGGTAAGACGCCACGGGGTAAGATACCCATATGGTAAGAGGCCATACTCCTATATTTTGATCATGCTATGATTGCATAAGAATTTACGATGCCATGATGATGTATATAATGAATAAAAATGATAAGATGTTTAAGATGATGTTATGATAAGTAAGTTCACGATGAAGATGACTTTATAATGAATTAAGATGACAAGATGCTTACGATGATGTTATGATAAAAGAAAATGATATGACGTTACTATAACGATTATGATGAGACGTTGATGTCTATAAGATGATAATGCTTATATGATAATGATGTTTACAAGATGATGATGTTTATGATGCATATGAAACTATGTTCTTAAGAATGGTTGAATGTCCGGTGGTTATTATGGGCAAGCGAGGAAGGTCTTGCCGCTCACATAAATGAGCGATGGGGTACATCCGCTATCAAGGTGTAGCGATGGGTATCATCCGCTGATGAGCGATGGGGTACATCCGCTATCAAGGTGTAGCGATGGGTATCATCCGCTAAGCGAGGGGGTACATCCGCTATCAAGGTGTAGCGAGGGGTATCATCCGCTGAACAAAGAGATACATCCGCTATCAAGGTGTAGCGATGGGTATCATATGATGTGTTATGTCGAGCGAGGGGGCCAAATTATACCGCTGTCATAATGGAACCCGGACAGTCCCATTTCTAAGTAACATAGTTTGTTATGAGCATATATGTGAAGTATGATGTTTAATCATTTATGGCAAGAACTAATGATTTTATGCATGACTATGAAACAGGGACAACCAAAGAGGGTTAATATGATTAACCAGGAAGTATATGTTATCAATTACTTTCATGCATTTATTTATATGCCATTTCCTTATGATTATTAAGTAACGATGTATATGCTCATGATGGGTTGTTCCTGTAGGTACACCTTTGGACTAATGGACTAAGGGCCGGGTTGAGGCAGTGAGCTTTGAGAAGCATGGAAGAAGTTAGGATGCAAGAACTTTTGGATAGTATCTACTCTAGGAGTAGAATAATTCTATCGCCCTAACATTCTTTTACGAATGTAATAAGTTAAGTTTGAAATTTCATTCTCGGCCCATAATTTTACTAGCTCTAAGCTACAACTGAAACCCTAAGACGTTATAAATGCATGTTTAGTCCCTAATAGGTGATCAATATGATGTTAAGGTAGGAAGGCCCTACATTAGTGGTATCAGAGCAGTGGTTAGATAACTCGGGAATGAGTGAAGGGTAGCCTTAGCAATAAGTTGGCTAGGTGCTTACTTTTAAACATGTTTTGTGCATAAGTTGCATATGAAGTATATGATGTGGTACTAACATGTTTCGCTTCTCTAATGATGTATTATGTGAATTGCTGTTGGGTATTGTTGTTAACCCTTATCTTGCAGTATGGCAGCAAATGTCAACAAGTTTTGTGGAAAGGCACCACATATGTACTTCTCCGTCGCCCACGCCTCTTGTAGTCTCGACCCCCGCTGGAAGAAGTTTGATAACTGATCAGATTGGTTAAAACGGTCTCATTTATTTTGAGGATAACGAACTGAGGACAGACTTGATTGTTCTGGGGATGTCAGTTTGTAGGCATTGATGTTCTGAACAGGTATCAGGCAGTTGTGGACTGCAGACAAGGACTGTCCGATTCAGGTTGGGATATGGGAGTCCGATGGACATTCTATGGGGATGATTTCCGTTCAAGGATTCCGTTAATATCTGTTGTCAAGATGGCACAGTTATTGGAACGAGACCACAAAGGATATTTCAACTATACTGTGGTTATTACTGAAAGAGGAAAGAGTTAAAGGTTGAGGATGTGCCCGTAGTGACGGTGTTTCCTGATGCATTTCCGGAAGAGATTCCCGGATTCCCACCGACGAGAGAGGTCGAGTTTGGGATTAAGTTACTACCAGGGACGCCTACCATTTCTCGTGCCCGTATAGGATGGCACCAGCGGAGTTAAGGGAATTATAGGTTCAGTTGCAAGAGCTCCTTGGCAAGGACTATATACACCCTAGCATATCGCCTTGGGATGCACCAGTCCTATTTGTCGAAAAGAAAGATAGTTCGTTGCGGTTGTGCACCGATTTCAGACAACTGAACAAAGCCATAGTGGAGAATAAGTATCCGCTTTCGGGGATCGACGATTTGTTTGATCAGCTGCAGAGTACGAGGCTCTACAGTAAGATCGATCTGAGATCGGGGATCATCAGATCCGAGTTTGAGAGGACGATGTACAGAAGACAGCTTCCAGGACCTTATGTGGGAACTACGGATTCTTAGTCATGCCCTTTGGGGTGACGGATGCCCCAACTATTTTATGAGCCAGATGAACAGGGTGATCCAACCATGTTTGGATCAGTTCGTCATAGTTTCCATTGACGATGTACTTATTTACTCTCGAACTAAAGAAGAACATGTAAAGCACTTGAGAACAGTACTCCAGATCCTTAGGGATCATCAGTTGTATGCAAAGCTCAGTAAGTACGAGTTCTGGTCGAGCAGTGTAGTATTCTTGGATCATGTTATATCAAGATCGCTAAGCCGCTGGCACGGTTGACTCAGGAAGGAGTCCCATTCTTTTGGTCCGAAGCTTGTGAGAAAAGCTTCCAAGGATTGAAGCGTCGTCTGACGACAGTGCCAGGGTTGGTGATTCCTTCTGAAGACAAGAGGTTGCCTTGTACACGAATACATCACTTCAAGGTTTGGGCTATGTGTTGATGCGAGATAAGCTTGTGCTGGCTTATGCATCGAGGCGGTTGAAACCACATGAGGCTAAGTACCCAGTCCACGATTTGGAGATGGCAGCCATTATGTTTGCCTTGGAATTTGGAGGCATTACTTGGATGGTACGTCGTTTACCATCTACACGGACCATAAGAGCCTGAAGTTTTATTCACACAGGCTGAGTTGAATATGCGACAAAGAAGATGAATGGACTTACTCAAGGATTTTGACTGTAAGATTGAGTATCATCCTGGTAAAGCAACTTAAAAACAGGCACCTTAAGTCGGAAGTGAAAAGTACTGCTGAGGACACTATGTGTTTATCAGCGATGATGACTTCTTATTGCCGTCCGGGCTATGATATTGATGTGGACACATCGCCGGCGAGTGTCGATCTTGATGGCCGAGCCAGACATATTTGAGGTTATCAGGAAAGCCAGAGGTCGGATGATGAGGTTCAAGGATGGTCATCTATAGTACTTCAAGGACGGCCATCAAAGTTCAAAGTGGCAGAAGATGATTCATTGAGATTAGGCCACCGATGGGTAGTCCCAGATACACCAGAGTTGCGTAAGGGAATGTTGGAGCGAGCCACAGTAGTCGGTTCACTATCCACCCAGGAGGAAGGAAGATGTACAAGGACTTAGGTAGTTAATTCTGGTGGAGACGTATGAAGCGTGATGTTATGGCCTTGTCAAAAGATGTTTGATCTGCCAGCAGGTAAAGACAGAAAGACAGAGGCCTGATGGCGAGCTGAAGAGCTCGGAAGTACCCCAATGGAAGTGGGAGCATGTATTTATGGACTTTGTAAACCACTTGCCAAGAGCGGCCTCTGGATTCGTTACGATCTGGTGATCGTGGATAGGCTGACGAAGTAGCTCACTTCATCCTTTGTCATGTGTCTTTCACATACCTAAGGATGGCCAATTCTATGTGCGGGATGTAGTGAGGTTGCATAGAGTTCCAGTCTCGATTGTGTCTGACAGAGACCCACGGTTTACTTCACATTTCGGGGAGGGTCCCCAGACGGCTTTAGGCACCGAGGTGAGACTGAGTACGGCCTATCACCCTCAGTCAGACGGCCGGACAGAGCGTACCCTTCAGACGCTCGAGGACATGTTGAGGGCATATGTTTTGGAGTTTGATACTCCGTGGCAAGATTCAGTGCCAATGATGGAGTTCTCCGATATTAACAGCTATCAGACGAGCATTCGAATAACTCCTTTTGAAGCTCTTTACGGACGACGATGTAGGTCACCGCTGTATCGGGAGGACTTGACTAGTAAGGCGGTCGGATGACCGGATATGATTAAGGATATGTAAGACAAAATTAAGTTGATACGCCAAAAGATGAAGGTGACCCAGGATAGGCAAGCAGCCTATGCCAACAAGCGGCGATGACCGCTAGAATTCCAAGTAGAAGACAGGGTCTTCTTGAAGATATCACCCTCCACAGGTGTAGTTCGTTTTGGTATGCGGGGAAATTATCCCCGAGGTATGTTGGGCCATATGAAGTATTGCAGCGTACCAGTACTTTGGCTTACTGTTTAGCTCTACCGCCGTCTTTATCTGGGATGTATAATGTTTTCCATGCCTCTATGTTACGGAAGTATGAGCCAGACCCGTCTCATGTATTACAGTCTACTGAAGTGCAGTTGGACTCAGGGGTATCCAACGTTGAACGACCGGTCAGAATTCTGGATCGTGAGGATCGCAGACTAAGAAGTAAAGTTTTACCGATGGTCAAAGTTCAGTGGGATCGTCGGGGTGTCGAGGAGGCTACGTGGGAGACGGAGCGGCGTATGGTACAGCACTACCCGGAACTATTCTCTGGTATGTGATTTATGTTTAGTTTCTTTTGGGGTAAGTGCATGCGATTTCGAGGACGAAATCTTATAAGTAGGGGAGTAATGTGATGTCCCCGAAATGAGTAATTACAATTAAAGCATTAATTATGTTTATGTGATTAATTATGTGAATAATTGATTTATGTGCTTAAATTAATTATCACGATGAAATGCTTAGTCACATGATAGGCATGACCCGGGAGGGGAGTTACGTTTCAAGTTGCATGTTATGCATGATAGAAAATGAGGTGTTAACATGATTTAATTGTGTTGATTGTTAATTATGAGGAAAGTATGAATTTAATAAAGTTGGTTGCATTTTTGTAAAATGCTTTTAAAATACCATGTTGGGGTATTTCATACATCATGTTAATTTTTGGGTATAATTTAATTAACCCTTTCCCCCACCTTACCCAACTCACTTTACCCTTTTCACTCTTAAATCCCCAATTACTCTCAAACCCTACCCCTTTACCACATTTTCGAAATCCCTCAAAGGAGGAAGGAGGAAACTCCACAAAACTTGTGTTTGTGTGATCTTTGTTAAGATTTGGAGTCTTCAAGAGGTATGGAACCCTTCCTTAAGTTTTTATGAAGTTTGGATTTGAAATGGGATGATTTTGAAGTGATTTATGTGGGTTTGTTTGGGGTATGTGTTGTATGTTGTTGGGGTATGATTTTTGAAGTGTTTTATGTGGGTTTTAACAAGTTATAATGATGTTAGTGTGATTGGAAAGTTTGGGTTTGAATGGTATGGGATTGAACTTGGAAAATGCTCAAAAAATGGCAAAAATCGCGACTCTGCACGAGGCGATCGATCGCCTGAAAAGAGGCGACCGATCGCCATGGAGCAGTAGGCTTTTCGAAGGATAGGCGATCGATCGCCTAAAATGAGGCGACCGATCGCCGAGAGGCAGTAGCCAATCCAAGTGTTAGGCGATCGATCGCCATGTTTGAAGCGATCGATCGTCGCGAAGAATAATCGGAGGCGATCGATCGCCTCAAGTAGCGATCGATCGCCACTGTGTAATTGGGCTATTGTTTAGCTTCTAATATCAATTTGTATGGTTATGTAGAACCGTCCCAGGTACCCACGACTTCAAGGAGATAAAGTTCTACAATTTCTCCTTCTTTTGGAATTAAGGTACGTAAGAGACGTACGAGCATCGGACGGTAAACCATACCCTTACATATTATGATGATGTTTACGATGATGATGTTTATGATGATGTTTATGATGATAATTGTGATAAATAAATTAAGATGATGATGTTTGTGAAGATGACATGATAAGTAAGTTATATTGATGATGATTATGATGACAATGTTACGATGATGATTATGATAAGTAAGTTATGAGGAGGATGATTATGATGATGAAGTTTATGATGATGATTTTGATAAGTAAGATTATGATGATGATGTTATGATGATAATGTTCATGTATAAGTTCATGATGATGATGTTACGATGACGATGCTTATGAAAAGTAAGTTTATGAGGATGGGATACGATGTTATTATGTGGTAAGACGCCACGGGGTAAGATACCCATATGGTAAGAGGCCATACTCCTATATTTTGATCATGCTATGATTGCATAAGAATTACGATGCCATGATGATGTATATAATGAATAAAAATGATAAGATGTTTAAGATGATGTTATGATAAGTAAGTTCACGATGAAGATGACTTTATAATGAATTAAGATGACAAGATGCTTACGATGATGTTATGATAAAAGAAAATGATATGACGTTACTATAACGATTATGATGAGACGTTGATGTCTATAAGATGATAATGCTTATATGATAATGATGTTTACAAGATGATGATGTTTATGATGCATATGAAACTATGTTCTTAAGAATGGTTGAATGTCCGGTGGTTATTATGGGCAAGCGAGGAAGGTCTTGCCGCTCACATAAATGAGCGATGGGGTACATCCGCTATCAAGGTGTAGCGATGGGTATCATCCGCTGATGAGCGATGGGGTACATCCGCTATCAAGGTGTAGCGATGGGTATCATCCGCTAAGCGAGGGGGTACATCCGCTATCAAGGTGTAGCGAGGGGTATCATCCGCTGAACAAAGAGATACATCCGCTATCAAGGTGTAGCGATGGGTATCATATGATGTGTTATGTCGAGCGAGGGGGCCAAATTATACCGCTGTCATAATGGAACCCGGACAGTCCCATTTCTAAGTAACATAGTTTGTTATGAGCATATATGTGAAGTATGATGTTTAATCATTTATGGCAAGAACTAATGATTTTATGCATGACTATGAAACATGGACAACCAAAGAGGGTTAATATGATTAACCAGGAAGTATATGTTATCAATTACTTTCATGCATTTATTTATATGCCATTTCCTTATGATTATTAAGTAACGATGTATATGCTCATGATGGGTTGTTCCTGTAGGTACACCTTTGGACTAATGGACTAAGGGCCGGGTTGAGGCAGTGAGCTTTGAGAAGCATGGAAGAAGTTAGGATGCAAGAACTTTTGGATAGTATCTACTCTAGGAGTAGAATAATTCTATCGCCCTAACATTCTTTTACGAATGTAATAAGTTAAGTTTGAAAACTCTACCAAAGGCACTGAATCCTGCCAAGAGGCATCGAACTCCAAAACACAAGATCTCAGCATGTCCTCGAGCGTCTGGATAGTACGCTCGGTCTGGCCATCAGTCTGAGGATGATAAGCAGTGCTAAACCTGACTTCAGTTCCCAAGGCTGACTGAAGGCCTTCCCAGAAATGAGATGTGAATCGCGGATCTCGATCTGACACTATGGAAACGGGGATCCCATGCAATCTCACCACATCTCTAATATACAACTGCGCCATCCTCAAAAAGGTGAAAGTCATGCTATAGGGGATGAAATGAGCTACCTTGGTCAATCGATCCACGATCACCCAAATAGCATCAAAGCCTGAAGCACTCCTCGGCAAATGAGTCACGAAGTCCATGGAAATGTGTTCCCACTTCCACTTCGGTATCTCCAAGCTTCTCAATTCGCCGCCAGGTCTCTGTCTCTCTGCCTTAACCTGCTGGCAGATCAAACACCTCTTTACAAAAGCGACGACATCAGATTTCATTCTCTTCCACCAAAACTGACCACGCATATCTTTATACATCTTCTTTCCGCTTGGGTGGATGCTAAGTCTGCTACTATGAGCTCGCTCCAAGATCCCTTTACGCAGCTCCGGCGTACTCGGAACCACCCAACGGTCACCCAATCTCAAAGACCCGTCATCGGCCACTCTGAATTTTGTTGGCTGACCAAGATGTACTAAAGATAACCACCTCTGAACCTCATCATCTGACCTCTGAGCTCTCCTGATGTTCTCATAGATATCTGGCTCAGCTAACAAGGTCGATACATACACAGGTGATGCATCAATGTCAAAATCATAGCCCAAATGGCAATAGGAGGTCATCATGGCTGACAAATGGATGACGTCCTCAGCAGAACTCCTCACTTTCCGGCTCAAAGCGTCTGCTGTCAAATTGGCTTTCCCCGGATGGTACTCTATCTCACAGTCATAGTCCTTGAGTAGGTCCATCCATCTCCTCTGCCTCATGTTCAGCTCCGCCTGAGTGAATAAAAACTTGAGCCTCTTGTGATCCGTGAAAATGGTAAACGAAGTACCATACAAGTAATGTCTCCAAATCTTCAGGGCGAAGATGATAGCCGCCAGTTCCAAGTCATGAACTGGATATCTGGTCTCATGCGGCTTCAACTGCCTCGATGCATAAGCTACCACATGCTTATCTTGCATCAGTACACACCCAAGGCCCTGAAGTGATGCATCAGTAAATAGAACAAATCTGGAGTTCTCCGTAGGGATCAATAACACTGGCGCCGTCGTCAACCGGTGCTTTAATTCCTGGAAGCTCTCCTCACAAGCTTCTGACCAAAAGAATGGTACACCCTTCTGGGTTAACTGTGTCAACGGCTTGGCAATCTTCGAAAAGCCCTCGACAAAGCGTCGATAATACCCGACCAAGCCAAGAAAACTCCGGATCTCAGGCACAGAAGTGGAGGCAGCCCACTCCATCACAGCCAAGAGAGTATACCTTGACAATGGGATTGAGATGTCTCCAGGATATATAACCATTTCGATTTTGGCAATGATAGAGATGCTAGTGATCACAGATACATGTTGTGTATTGGTCACACAGCACGAGTTTGATTTGAGATAAAATCATTGGTTTCATATATTGCATCAAATGTGCATTAATAATGATGATTGGGAAAATACATCAGCAGTGATAATTATTCTATCCACACTTATAATAGTGAACTGCAGATTACAGTTTGTTGATAGTGTTGTGGATTTGAATTAAATGATGTTGTCGAAATATTGTTTTGATTGTATCAAGGGCATGGATACTCTGATAAATTTTGAGATATTGTAAGTTGATTTCAGAGTATAATGAATTTTTGATTATATTGTGGCTACAAATGAAATGTTTATCACCACGAATAGCAAGCTAAGATTGCAATACTTGGAAAACGATGGTTATTTGATAATAAGCAGTTGATGCTTATCAAAAAGAGTTGAGGTTGACTGATATGATAGAGGTAAGAAAACCTACCAAGATTTTCCTGAGGAAATGAAAGAATTTTCACTAAAGAAGGAAATTGACTTTAACTATTCGTTGATGACAAGGAATAGATTTGATATCGAAAGCACTGTACGGAATGTCATCAGCAGAGTTGACAGATATATGAATAGTTGCTGAATATCCTCGATACTGGTACATATGTCTGAGTATGTCACCTTGAGGGAACATCAGTATTGTTCGTGAAGAAGAAAAATGATATGATGAAGATGTTTATCGATTAAAGGTAGTTGAATCAGGCTATTGTCAAGAATAAATACCCACTGCCTAGGATCGAAACGTAACTGATCAAGTTTGTAAGGACCCGCGTGCCCTTAACCCGTTATTAGTGTATTAAGCCATACCATTAGGGCATATAATCATACCATCATGGGGAAAACCATGTGCAAGTGCAACACCGTATGCTACCCAGAAAATTTCTTGCATTCAATTCACATAATATTCAGATTCCCCAACCAAGATTATTCATATAACATGCACCCACATAATACACTAACATGCTATTAGTTCATTTAGCAATTCCATAATTAATTGCATGCAACCATAATGAACAGAGAGAAGCCGTAGCCCATTGATACATTCCATATACACGTAAAATGTACTCACATAAGAGTACCCAATGGATAAGCGTGTATCTGATGTATAAAACACTCTACCGGATACCGTTACTGTTACTTCAATCCTGGAAGCACCTCCCAAGCACAGCTCGATCTCAACACTGGATCTATGCACTTATTCAACCAGCTCTGGTACCTCGATCCTGGAAGTACCTCAAATCAACAGCCCGAGCTCAACTCCAAAGCTGCTGCTACACCTGTAACACCTGCCCCAACAGAGACAGCCCCCACACGGGGTGAGCATACCAATACCACCAATCCAATAACCATAACATTGCAATTCATAATTTACAGAATGTAAATGCCATAATTTAAATGATACTCCCTGGATGGTAACACCCTCATCCGGGATCCCTTGTATTGTCCCTGTTCTCAAAATAACCAAACCATTAAATTCCCAAAAGCCAGTTGATCATCTCATTGATTAGTTAAAACCATTCCTGCTATACCAGTTCCATAACCAAATACGATTAAACCATCAAAATAGAATACTACAGAATCACATATATTTAGCAATTGACTCCATATTTCTATGTCATAGCTCGCTCCACAATGGCGGCATTTCGACCCCACGCACGCTCAACAATAGCGGCGTCATAACCGATGGTCGCTCAACGGCGACAACATCCCAATCCTTGCTTGCTCAAAAGCGGCACCATATAATTCCCAATGTATAATCCATTTGACGCAAATACCATTTACCGCGCATATCGTTATCCATTTATAGCAAGTATCATGCACCATGCATTTCAATACCTATTCGATGCAATTACCACGTGTCACATATTTCAATGTCCATATAATGCAATTATCACACACCATGTGTTCCAATGCCCATTTAATGCAATTATCACATATCATGTGTTCCAATGCCCATTTAATGCAATTATCACATACCATGCATTTTACAGTTGCAACATTATAATAGGCTATGCTCGTACGTCATACGTACCTTAGAATTCCGTAGTCCATGTCAAGCCTGGCTGGAGTTCCATGCTCCGTGAAACATGTGCTAAAACACATAAACAACCCACAATCAAGCATAAGCATGCAACCATGTGCCCAAGCACGTTCAAAACTCCCAAACATATCGTCTATCTATGACGATTACCAAATTATAAAAGTTCCCGGCTAAGCATGTATAATACCCCAAAAATATTGTCTATCCATGACAATTAACCTTTTAAAATAACCCGGGGCGAAGCATGCAAGACACCCAAAAAGAGCCAAGAAACAACAAAAGAGGCACCAACAAACTGGCCATCTCGATCGATCGAAATTTCATCTCGATCGATCGAGAACCACCCTCCGATCGATCGGTCCACTGTTCCAACGCCACAAAACACATTCTGCCATGCTCGATCGATCGAAATTATTTTCGGATCGATCGAGCAGCCCTGTATGCGCGAGAAACCTCCAAGAATGAGCTTCCAACAACACCCTAACTCACACACCACCAAGATCAACCATCCAACACATCATTAAACCACAAAACAACATGAAAATACATCCCCCAAGCATAAACAACATAATGGACCAAGATCCACCCTTTTAACCCCAAAAACAAGCTACAACCCAATCAAAACTCAACAAAACTCTACCATAGTGGAAGCTTACCACTTGAGCTCCAAGTTTTTAGCAAGAAATCACAAAAAGATCCCTTTTTCAAAGCTTTCTCCTCCTCTCTTGTTGCAGAAACGAAAATGGGGGTTTTGGATAATGGATGGGGTTGAATGGACATCAAAATTGATAGAGAGGGGTGATGGGATATAAAGTAGGTGCAAGTGGCTCATTTGCCATGTATGGGATTTAAATGTGTATCAGTACACAAGCATGATATATAAAATACCTCAACATAATATTTTAAAAGCATTTTACTACAATGCATCAAAATCACCATTAAAATCATGCTTTACCAAAATTACAAATTATAACACCCAAACACCCAACATGTATAACATGTACCCCGAAATGCACCCCAGGTCACCCATACCACGTGACTAAGCATTTTTTTACCAAGATAAGTAATTATCACCGCAAGAATTATATAACCACAATTAATTCCTAATTGCCACAATAAAAAAAATCTATTAAAGATTAATAACCCTCCGGGATTAATACCAATAATCCTAGGACATCACAATTATCCCCCACTAATAAAATTTTGTCCTCGAAATTTGCACCGATGTACTCCACGTAACACCAAGGCTACACCAACCAAAATAAAACCACGAGCCCGATTTTGGATCACATTAGAATAGAATTAACAACTGCGAGAACACCAATCTCGCACCAAGTTCTAAAATAGAGCAAACGTCAAAATCCACACAAACCCATAAGATAACAACATACCTCGATGTGAATCGTCCCAGAAGTCATTCCACCACAATTTCAAATCAACCAAATCTCCCTTGGTTCTGACATAGATATCATTCCATGATATTCACCACTTGCCCACGATGCTTGACACGCATCGTTATGATGGGAACCACTAGTATAAACAGTATACTCACAGAAAAATTCAGTTTCTGCTTCCCAGTCCATCTCCTCCAAAGGAGTAGTTGCACCAATTGCAATCCGGACCGGGTTACCCACGGTCACTGATCCACACAAAACACATCACCAAGGACGTTTACACTGGTGTATTCCAAGAAATCATATCTTGGTCCCGACACACCATCAAGACTCCACAAAGTCGCAAGTTCCACAGAGGTCACGCAAAACAATCAATTTGCATCCCCGCCACGCGTGTCAACCACGACACTAAACAAATCCGAGTCCTGGCCACCCCTTGTCTATCCTGGGATTTAACAATCCTAAAACAGGGAGGCTATCGAATTAACCAGCAAGAACTACCATGGTCTCAAAACACGACAATCCCTCCTCAAGGGGAAGTCAAACAACCCTCACGATCATTCATCAGAATGCATCGTGCCATCGAGATTACCGATCTCGAGGTTCCACAATCTCACACCGGAGATTCACCAAACCAAGCATACAACCCGGCGTTCGACAATGAACAAATTAACGTTGGCATTCGTATACACTCACGGCATACATGCCCAAACACCAATCACAACATGCATAAACAATGCAATAGACTCGGGTATCTCTAAACATACCCAAATCCCAAAACCAACTGTCAAACCTCAATTATTCTCACCCCACGGAGAATGATGGTTGACAACCCAAAACCGAAGGGTGTGATTTCAACATCACCACCATACGAACCAAAATAGCGAATCTCCCCAAAAGATTCAACCGGTAGGTATCATAATACCGCATTCCTCTCAAGGAAAAAGTCATGAATCCATGATCCTCCAATCCTCGAACCACCGTTCGGAAGACCTGGGTATATTTACACCAAAACATATCCCGGAACCCAGAAATACACAACTGGTTAGAGTAGTGCATCAATGCCACCAATACCCAATCCAAAATCCGTATACGCCATGTATACACATCCAAACAATGCTCTGTACTAATGCCATAGTACTCCACAATCGAGCATCTCCCCGAAGACGTCTCCTCAAACGTCTCACCGAGGTAAGAAATCCATTACTCGGCCCAACACCAGTAATGCTTACCCTGGCTGATTCACAATCAATCCACGACCGATGCAAGCTGTCTCCAAGACAGTACAATCCAAAACTCTCCAAGAGACAAAATCAATATAGTAGTGTCACCCCACTAACTGTATCTCACAAACCATTGTGACTCCCGTTGCATTCCATATGCAAGGATGCTCAACCAGAGGTAACCATGACTTGACGACACTCACGTTGGCATTCCCAACAGAATTGAGCTGCCCCAAAGCAAGTCTCTCAAAACATTTGACGTATAAACGTCCCCGTGAGGTATTCCCTACCTCAAATACCATGCCACATAGAGACTACAAGAGTCTACCATGACCCTCTTCGTATCACCATACGATTCACCAAACTCGAATCCAACGAGCATTATAATGGCTAACACAAGCACGCTAAAGTACTGCAACAATACCTGGCTAGCGATTCGCTGGCCCCATAGGCTCATACCAACCTATCAACGTGACACACGTTCCATCCCGGTATACCATACCGTAACCATTAGAGTTGTGGGTCATCGCCCAACATATCTCTAAAACACCAAAGCACAACGGACAACCCGGCGTCCATGCTTAATTACCATGCAATCCTAATCCATTAGGATTTATTCCACACCCTCACGGTGGGTGTGCCCATGCCTATCACATATCACAACAACAAGCGAGTAGTTTCCTCAATGACTACTCTTACCACCAATCACTTGGCCCTATCCAATCCAACAAGCATACCCAAGGGTATCATTGCTCGGCAAATATTTACCTCCACAACATGATGCGGTATACACACCGGTACAATGCATCCGATGCTCCCTCGAGCAAACCTGCTCGGCAAAAAGGTCTTGTCAACTAGTGACCCAGACTCTACCATGTGCTCACCATCGGCACTCAACCATACAACCAAATACATAAACACGAATGTATTATTCACTAAAACGACGCCACGCGTCCACATAGACATCCCAAATAACATCGTCAAACACATGACGGTACCCGTCGATACATGACACTCATAATCTCATCGTCAAACACATGACGGTATAAAACAACACATAATATCCACAATAATGATAACAAAAGTAATATGCCATACCTCATCGCTATCAAGATAGCGGAATACCTTTATCCATCGTTCACCAGCGGTACACAAGCAGCATCCATCGCTCGTAGGAGGCATAATCCAGTGCTACACACATAGCGGTATAATCCATCGCTATAGAATCAGCGACATAAAACATCTCCAAAGAATATCCAGCGGTATGAAGCATCGCCATAGATGTAGCAGAATGTACCATCGCTATATGATACCTGGCGGCATGAACCATTGCAAATAAAATACCCGGCGGCATGAACCATCGCCAATATAATACCCGGCGGCATGAACCATCGCCAATATAATACCCGGCGGCATGAACCATCGCCAATATAATACCCGGCGGCATGAACCATCGCCACTATAATACCCGGCGGCATGAACCATCGCCAATAAAATACCTGGAATAATCGCGGACTCAAGAGGTACTCACACCCATGTAGTACTTTGTTCCCGATCGCATCGCTACGTCATGACAGCGGCATCATCGCTTCGACGTGACAGCGGCATGTAACATCGCTTCGACACGACAGTGGCATCATCGCTTCGACATGATTGTGGTACCATCGCTTCGACGTGACAGCGGCATTCACCATCGCTTCGACACGACAGCGGCATTTACCTTCGTTCCGGCATGACAGCGGAAATACCCCTCGCTTTACATGACAGCGGAAATACCCCTCGCTTCGATAATACCAGCGGAAAATAATATCCCTCGCTATTAATATGACAGCGGCCGTGTTCTTCGCTTCATATTAGCGGCAAATATTCTCTCATCGCTACGGTATGACAGCGGCAAGTATTCACATCGCTACGCCACGCATGCAACCGTAATGCATATCCCGTGTTCCAATAATTGTTTCGGCACGACAGCTGCATCATCGCTTCGACGTGACAGCGGCATTTACCATCGCTTCGACACGACAGCGGCATCATCGCTTCGACGTGCATGCAACCGTAATGCATAACCCGTATTCCCATAAACATCACCATGAGTGTATTTTCATGCACCTCGCTCCAACATTTAGCGGCAAAGCATTAAAATCATCACTCCGATGTATATCTATGCAACCGTAATGCATAGTCCATGTCTCATAAGACCCTGCCACCACCATGGTTAGCAATAGCATATTCCAATTATGAACACATATCATAAATGCACATAAGCAATCATGCATAAGTATGTGCTTCTCATTCCCATTAACATGTTCCTAGGCCCTCAACAGCCCCAAAGAGCTAACCACTGCTCTCATACCACTAATGTAAGGACCCCCGTGCCCTTAACCCGTTATTAGTGTATTAAGCCATACCATTAGTGCATATAATCATACCATCATGGGAAAACCATGTGCAAGTGCAACACCGTATGCTACCCAGAAAATTTCTTGCATTCAATTCACATAATATTCAGATTCCCCAACCAAGATTATTCATATAACATACACCCACATAATACACTAACATGCTCTTAGTTCATTTAGCAATTCCATAATTAATTGCATGCAACCATAATGAACAGAGAGAAGTCGTAGCCCATTGATACATTCCATATACACGTAAAATGTACTCACATAAGAGTACCCAATGGATAAGCGTGTATCTGATGTATAAAACACTCTACCGGATACCGTTACTGGTACTTCAATCCTGGAAGCACCTCCCAAGCACAGCTCGATCTCAACACTGGATCTATGTACTTATTCAACCAGCTCTGGTATCCTCGATCCTGGAAGTACCTCAAATCAACAGCCCGAGCTCAACTCCAAAGCTGCTGCTACACCTGTAACACCTGCCCCAACAGAGACAGCCCCCACACGGGGTGAGCATACCAATACCACCAATCCAATAACCATAACATTGCAATTCATAATTTACAGAATGTAAATGCCATAATTTAAATGATACTCCCTGGATGGTAACACCCTAATCCGGGATCCCTTGTATTGTCCCTGTTCTCAAAATAACCAAACCATTAAATTTCCAAAAGCCAGTTGATCATCTCATTGATCAGTTAAAACCATTCCTGCTATACCAGTTCCATAACCAAATACGATTAAACCATCAAAATAGAATACTACAGAATCACATATATTTAGCAATTGACTCCATATTTCTATGTCATAGCTCGCTCCACAATGGCGGCATTTCGACCCCACGCACGCTCAACAATAGCGGCGTCATAACCGATGGTCGCTCAACGGCGACAACATCCCAATCCTTGCTCGCTCAAAAGCGGCACCATATAATTCCCAATGTATAATCCATTTGACGCAAATACCATTTACCGCGCATATCGTTATCCATTTATAGCAAGTATCATGCACCATGCATTTCAATACCTATTCGATGCAATTACCACGTGTCACATATTTCAATGTCCATATAATGCAATTATCACACACCATGTGTTCCAATGTCCATTTAATGCAATTATCACATATCATGTGTTCCAATGCCCATTTAATGCAATTATCACATACCATGCGTTTTACAGTTGCAACATTATAATAGGCTATGCTCGTACGTCATACGTACCTTAGAATTCCGTAGTCCATGTCAAGCCTGGCTTGAGTTCCATGCTCCGTGAAACATGTGCTAAAACACATAAACAATCCACAATCAAGCATAAGCATGCAACCATGTGCCCAAGCACGTTCAAAACTCCCAAACATATCGTCTATCTATGACGATTACCAAATTATAAAAGTTCCCGGCTAAGCATGTATAATACCCCAAAAATATTGTCTATCCATGACAATTAACCTTTTAAAATAACCCGGGGCGAAGCATGCAAGACACCCAAAAAGAGCCAAGAAACAACAAAAGAGGCACCAACAAACTGGCCATCTCGATCGATCGAAATTTCATCTCGATCGATCGAGAACCACCCTCCGATCGATCGGTCAAAATCCCGATCGATCGGTCCACTGTTCCAACGCCACAAAACACATTCTGCCATGCTCGATCGATCGAAATTATTTTCGGATCGATCGAGCAGCCCTGTATGCGCGAGAAACCTCCAAGAATGAGCTTCCAACAACACCCTAACTCACACACCACCAAGATCAACCATCCAACACATCATTAAACCACAAAACAACATGAAAATACATCCCCCAAGCATAAACAACATAATGGACCAAGATCCACCCTTTTAACCCCAAAAACAAGCTACAACCTAATCAAAACTCAACAAAACTCTACCATAGTGGAAGCTTACCACTGAGCTCCAAGTTTTTAGCAAGAAATCACAAAAAGATCCCTTTTTCAAAGCTTTCTCCTCCTCTCTTGTTGCAGAAACGAAAATGGGGGTTTTGGATAATGGATGGGGTTGAATGGACATCAAAATTGATAGAGAGGGGTGATGGGATATAAAGTAGGTGCAAGTGGCTCATTTGCCATGTATGGGATTTAAATGTGTATCAAGACACAAGCAGGATATATAAAATACCTCAACATGATATTTTAAAAGCATTTTACTACAATGCATCAAAATCACCATTAAAATCATGCTTTACCAAAATTACAAATTATAACACCCAAACACCCAACATGTATAACATGTACTCCGAAATGCACCCCAGGTCACCCATACCACGTGACTAAGCATTTTTTTACCAAGATAAGTAATTATCACCGCAAGAATTATATAACCACAATTAATTCCTAATTGCCACAATAAAAAAAATCTATTAAAGATTAATAACCCTCCGGGATTAATACCAATAATCCCAGGACATCACAAAGTTGTAAGGAACTTTAATGTATAAGAAGAACGATTTTTACTCTGGTTACCATCAGTTTGAGTCAGAAGAGAAAATGTTCTCTAGGCAATTGGTCAAACCAGATATATACATTTTGAATTTTTGGAAATGTCGTGTGGTCTGACAACTATACGGGTAGAGTTATGAATTTGATGAAGAAAATTTTCCGTAACTTTTGGACGGAAGTGTAATCATATTCATCAGTGGTATACTAGTGTATACGAGATCCGGAAGGAACCACACAGAACACATGTGATTGATTTTTCAGACGCTTCGTGAAGCTCAAAGGGTGTACCAAGTTATTGAAATGTAAATCTTGGTTGAATCAAGTGTTGTTTTGGGATAGGTGATATCATCTCACCAGATACCTGTTGATTCCAGTAAAGTAAAGATAGTACTAATTTGGCAAAGACCAATCATTGTACTCAAGATGAAAAGTTTTATGAATTTTGACAGATACTACAGGCTTTTACGGAAGGATATTCTAGGATAGCCTGTCTTATGAACTAATTGACCAAGAAGAAATTTGATATTCGTTTGGTCAGATGAATGAGAAAGCAGTTTTCATAACTGAAACTGAAATGGACTACAACCCCAATGTTGTTTTGGTTTAACTGGTTCAGGGAGATATGTAGTTGTGCAAATACGTATGTCAAAGATTTGAAGATATGTTCTAATGTATCATGAAAAGCTGATTGCATATTCTTGAGATATAAGCGATGACTGGATTTATTAAAGAATTTGACTTTGATTGTCAATATAAATCAAGGAGAATGAAACTAGTAGCAGATGAACTGAACCTAAAAGTGCAAGGTGCAATGGTAGCATCGATGTTTGCTTTGCAGTTTGATAACCTCTGATTTTGACGATCGGAAGGACTCGAAGGACAGACCCATACAGATATTGATTGAAGAAATTGGTTATGTCTCATCAACCAACTAAATTTAGTATGACATTTAGTGGTTGTTCCGAATGAAAGATCAGTATATAGCATCGAATTTTACTGATTTGAAAGACGTATTACAACAGAAGCACACTATAGAGAACATTGTGTTATTCTGGGAATGATGAGATGTATCATTCTCGAGATCCTATTTATGATGAGATGGTGTAAAAAAAGAAATTTTTGAATTTTGTGGCAAATTGTTTGACATGCCAGCAGGTCAAGATAAAAATATGAGACCTAGTGGGATATTACAGGATTTGTAAGTACCACAATGAATTTGGGAAATTTCTAGTTTTGAGTTTTATAGCTCAAATATTTACAAACAGAGATTGTGAAACAAGTTGAATCGAAATTGATTGACTATTCAATACAAGATATTGATTTCATGTGATAGTCTATATGTCTATGAGAAGACGACATGTTTAAGATATGGATAATGCGGTTTAGTTACAGTGAGTTTCTGTAATAAATGTATCTGATTGAGATCCGATGATAATATCAGAATTCGAACTTATTTTCAGAATGTAATGGATACTAAGTTAGCAATGAGTATTGCTTAGCATACCCATACAGATGGATCAACTGAGAAAATATCCAGTCCTTGGAAGTCATGTCTCGATTAATAGTGGTGATTTAGTGGGAATTGAAAGAAATCATTATTCACCAGTAGAATTTTCTTATAATTTAAGTTTCAGAAAACTTTTGGGATGGCATCGGTTCAGGTATTGTAGAATCAGAATTACCGATCGCTGATATGATGATAGAAAATTGATAAGGAATTTTGGCATAACTTAAGATTTTTGAGAAAAATGCCAGGAACGATAAAAATTTCTGCGAAAATGATTAAAATTTGGCTTGAGGTGAGCAGATTTGCTACGCCAAAGAGAAATATATCGTTAGACTTCGAGTTGAGAATCAGGTAAATATGAAAATATTACATTTGCGATGATCAATATGATTCGTTAAGTGAGGTTTGATGTTGCCTCGATATTTTGAACTTTGTGGAATCATAGAGAAGTTTGATTAAGTGGTAGATCGTTGAGACGACCACAGCAGTTGTCATTGATACATGATGATCCTTATGTATCTATGAATGAGATTGAGACATCTCATATGTTTTGATTTATTTGAGTTATACTTAGTTTTGTGATTCCGAGGACGAAATCTTTTTAAGAGGGGAAGAAGTGTAAGGCCCCGATGCTAATTAATCTGGATTAACGATGATTAAGCAAACCCGGATAATTACAAGTGCAAATTTGAAATAAGGAATTTTGGACTACGATGAGTCGACCAACTAGTGGAACATGTTTAGTGCATGAGCATGTGCATGATCACATGGCACTTGGAAAACGCATGCCACTAATTAATGTAACTCATGTTTAATACATGATTTTGGACCAATAATCTTGCAAGTAATGATGTATGGACACATGGATTCCACGATACATAAAATGAATTAAAAATAATGCCAAAGATGATAAGTAACTCACACATACACCATGCAAAAATCAGATTTTACTTCATTTTCCCACACCATCTTCTCTCTTCCTTCACCATCACTCCTCCTCTCTCTTCTACCATTTTCGAAAATTGCAGCTCAACTCCTACCAAAATCCTCTTAAATTTGCAAGTGCATGTCACATGCAAAGATATATTTGAATGCTACTAAGCTTGAGGAACAAGATGCACCAAGAAATTTCAAGTTTGGAGAAGATGCAAGATTTTCGAGTAGCAGCAGTTTTGGTGTAGGATTTTCGGTCTTGGCTTGGTTTTGTGGATGATCAAGCTTCAAATCTTGAATATAAATGAAGGTATATCATCATACTTGAGTTTTATCAACTTGCATGTAGGATTGAGGGTCGAACCATGGTGTTCATTTACGAAGAAGTTGCTGTCAATTATAGTCTGCTAAGACCAGTGCATGAACAGTCTGGTTTTTTGCGTTTTTAGCATAGTTACGTTTCGAATTGGAAAGTAATGGTCCTATGACAAGTTGTATTATTTTGTGTTATCGTTAAATGGCCACCAAAATAAGCTAATTTGGATTTAAGATGAAAAGGTATGGTTGTTCTACCAACATGTGTCAAATCTGGAAATTCACTGCATGCGAGTTTCATGCATTTTGTTCTTCGTATTTCTGGGAATAAATGGCTACGAATATGAAGTTTTAGACTCTAATAAGGGTTGTAGTATTCGAGGTTAGATTGCATTTGGAATTAGCCTCACTCAATTTGGAGCTCATATGAAAGAATTATGCTAATTTTACCAGAAACTATACAATCTGGAAGCAGGGGATGTACGAGTTTTTTAGGCTGTACATGTTTCACATAATGTACCTCAATATGAACTCCTTTGCTTGCCACGCATAAGAGATGTATTGTAGAATATTGAGTTATCTTGCATTAACAACTGGCCTCACATGATTTGGAGTTTACTTGTGTAAGATATACACCTTTTCCTAGAACCGCTCACTCTGTCAAAACAGAATATGAGTATTTTTGAAACTGGCATAGTTTGCTTTGCATGTGCCTCAAGATGAGTGAACTAGCTTCTGGACTTGAAGACGACTCTAGTACTTTAAGGTTTCGTGATTTTCCCACTGGCCTCAAGTCTTTTGGACATCATATGAATTTATTATGATTTTTATACGAAAATGGGTCAAGCTGAAAATTAAGAAAATTTGCTAAGGGTCAATGTTTGGATTATAAATTTGATATTGGAAATAAGTGAACTTTGATGATATAATTTGTAAGACCCCAACCCCTCAACTCGTCATTAGTGCAATTATGACGTCATTTGTGTATGTAAACATTTCTTTTCTTTTTAAAGAATCAGTACACGCTTCACATAAGTCCCATGACTTTTATAAAAATTTGGGCAGAGTCTCCCCATAATTAGGCTATCCGAAAATATAGCACATCACTAAAATAACTCCCAGCCAGGGAAAACCACAATACTAAACAAAATCATCACCATAAATGAGTTCCCAGCCAGGAGAAAACACAAAAAATAGGAAGATATAAGAAGTGGACTCCCAACACCATTATTACAGTCCATATACATGACTCCAAGTGCTCACATGCGAGCAACAAATAATGGATAACCATTTAGTAGCATAAATAATGTATACCATTTACCCAATCTCATTCTACGCTTTAGGAAGCAATATTATCCAACCAAGCTCGAGCTTGCTCCGCCAAATAACCTTGTAGCTGTAATACCTGTTTCAACAGAAGCAGCCCCACACAGGGTGAGCATACCAACATCACACTACCCATATCATAACAATGCATAAAGGTCATGATACGATCATAACATCATAATTTACAATTATTTAAAATCTATAAAAATGTACTCCCTGTACGGTTCTGAATCTGTTAGCTTCCACGCACTGTTCCTGTTTCAAACTCACACTCTTTCATAACATCAAATTCAGTATCGTTATTTAAACATGATACTCCTCAACACGATAAATTCAATACAATCAAAATCTATTATTTATGCTTAGTCATAAACAATTCCATATCGCATATGATCCTGCCTATCAATCTATCTCATTCTTGACATTTTCTCATATTGATCATGCCCCAGACATCAATACTCAGCTCGTATACTCGGATCACGTATAACTACGCATCCCTCATACCACACATACATATATACATATTCATATTTTCGGATCACATACAAATACGTATCCACCATGCCACATATGTCATACTCATCACACATATACATTTCTTACGTTGCATCATGACATTTAATAATTCATGAATATATGAATGTGTAAGTACTTCATAATAAGTATACCTGCTCGTACGTCACTACGTACCTTATAGTCGACGACATGAACAAGCCACCTTTGACGTCCTGAGACCGTTGAGTATCTATATTGAATGTCAATTCATCAACTAGTTCATTAATAATACAATTGATATCATTTATATGCATTTCAACTTCAATTCAATATAACTTTGCCATTATACTCAATCTCAATTATCATACCCCATATACCACACAAACAAGCCATTACCTTCCATTTATTCGAGTTATCACTAACTCAAGTATGTAATATTTTACATTACTAAGGTTCAAAATGTGTAACCTTACCTCATTATTCAGGAATTCCTCAAAACATAATCATCATATAAAATAAGCGTGCAAGTCATAAATATTCATTTAATTCAATTTTAACATACATTATAAGGTTAGAACACGATTCCCAACTTTTATCTCATATAATCACTCAGAACTCACAAACATCTCATAACATTGCCCAATCACTCACCAAGGCACTATAATGCTTTTAAGTTGGAAAGTGTAGGATTTTCACCACCAAATGATCAAGTAGGCCAACACTTGGACACCATTTAGACATATTAACAAACACCTTCCATGCATGGTTTTTTTTTAAATCTTCATATTTTAACCAACAATTTCCTTCTACGATAAATAGCATTTCCTCATACTCTCCAATTCCTAATTACAACACTTCAATACATGTAGGAATACATAATTACTTGCATGAACACCATCTACACACACAATCACATGCCCAATCAATTTCCAATATGAATAATCATCTTCTATACATGGCAAACCCATATCTTCCCATATTAATATACCCAACCCATGCACACAACATCCACACACCATTTTCCAACACCTACTAAGCACAAATTCTGCACACACTAGCACACAATTCACGAACACACACTAACACACACTTTCCAGCATACACTAAACACACATTCTGCACACACTAGCACACAATTCACGAACACACACTAACACACACTTTCCAGCACACACTAAACACACATTCTGCACACACTAGAAAAGCAAACCCTTTTCCTTTCAATTAACAACTCAAAACACATCAAAACCACCCAATAAACAACCCCAAAAATCATCCAAAGAATGGCTAACCAAAACCCCCAAAATGAGCCAAATTTTCAAACTCAAAAATTGTGCCAAAACAACACATTAATTCGAAAATAAAGAGGGCAAGGTGCCTAGGAACATGAGGAAGTATCATACCTTCGAATTGGTGGCAAGAAATTAGAGTTTGGAGATCAAAATCCAAGTTCCACTTGGGCAAGGAGGGGGGGCTACGGGTTTGGGGGGTTTTGGGGAAGGAGGGGCGATAGTTTTAGTGTGTGAGAATTGCTAGCATAGAAATGAGGTTTAAATGCTTTTAAAAATCCCTTTTTTTATTTATTTAAAATACTCCAATCACTAACATTTAATCCCACTTTAATTATTTCATAATTTCCTCCTTCAAAATTAAAAACTAATATAAGTCACGATAAAGTTCCATATGCCCAAATAATACGGCCCACCTCAAAATACGAGGTCCAGAATTTAATCACGTAAATTATCCCATAATTTACCATTTAACAATTAAATATAAACAGAATAAACTGGGCATCACAATTCTCCCCTGCTAATAAAATTTCGGCCTCGAAATTTGAATTCACGCTTACCAGAAAAGCCAACTGTAAAATTTACGTACCGTTATACAGCTCAAGATAGTGATTGGACCATCTGTAGGATGACAGTCATTCGAATCATCATGGCTCACACACGTACCCCATTACACCAACGATCGCAAGACTGCAAATCACGTCACTTTACCATATCCCAACATTAGCATCTAATGAGCTAACATGTATTAGTACCATGTCATGTAAATCATTACAAGATTAACATCATCATGTAATCGCTAAATCATGCAATCTATGCATATCACGTGTATATCAGAATGTATGACGATACACCAACGTTTTATCGTATAATTAACCTCATACCTGTGTGGTTGCAAATTCATGCAATCTATACCAACCTCGTCATATCGCATGTCACCCTTGTCAGTATGAAATAATGATACTCTTGAGCCCTTACACATCAACTTTTCATAAATCAGCTTCTGGTTATTATCTGGCACAATGCAATTACTAGAAAGCCCATTAGTAATTCTCATACGTATGTCAACATTATACGCACAACAACCACATATCATCGATATCAAATCATAATGAATGGTCTAACACGAATATTCTTACATCACGATTATACGCACATAGCATCATAATATCGTTCCTCCCTCAAATTTATCTCATAACTCATCATTTATTCTTATCTACTTGATAAGTTATCTTGTGCTGACCATCGCTCCTTACTAATCACTTGCATATAGGCCATTTAAAACAAGGCATCAGCATCAATATCGAATAATACATCTCATACCTTTATAGGTGAAGTCATCTACAATATACAATAGCATCATAGTATCATGCTTATCACAGTACTCATGTGATGACCAGGGATTATAGATGTTAATCCCGTAGTGTTAAAAATCCCTAAAGTTGTTTTACGTAGCGATTTGGAGTTTAATCGCGTTGTTGGGCCTTCTGGGCTCGTTTATTTGGGTAGTGGGATCGTTGGATCCCGAGGTTGAGATTGTATTCACATTACGGTGTAAAACCTAAGAGTTGGGTTTTTGATGTGTCTCGGAATCTTGGGTGCTTGTGTGAGCACCGGTAGGGGGTTTTGGAGTTAGAGAGAGAGTTTCTGAAAACAGATGATTTTTAATGAATCATGATGTATTTGTGGGGCTATTAGTATTTCGGGATATTTTTGCTATAAATACCAGTTGAACCCGAGATTTTAAAAAAAATTTCATTTCAGCCCCTTACCTTTTCTCTCTCCCCGCCCGCGCCCCATTCCCGTCTGCCCCAGCCGCCGCGCACAAAAGCGGTGCGCCCGCCGCCGTCCGGCCGCCGTTCGGCGCGTGCGACCCGCCATCGGCTTCGTCTCGTCGTGGCGCAGCTATCCCCACCGGCAATTCGAAGTTTGGTCGCGTTTCTCGTTCGGATTTTGGCAGAATGCGTCGATCCCCAAAAGCTAGGGTTCTTCGATTTCGGTCGATTTTCCTTCCGATTTTTGATTGGGTAACCTTCCTTACCCCTTTTCCATGCTTGTGAAGTTATTCCCTGCTATTTTGGTGTTGGTTTGGTTCAAAAATTATTTCGAATTTTGTAGGGTTTGATTTCGAATTTTGGGGGTTTTGGCTATGGGTTGATGTTTCATGTTAGGGATCGTTTATTACATGTTTTAGATGATTTATGATGCTTGGTTGGGTTCGAATCGTGATGCTAGGGTTCGAATTATTGAAGGTGTTCTTGGGCAATTTTTCGATATGTCACATTCGTTTTCCCTCCCTGCATGTACCCTGCCCCGAGTCTTTTAAATGATTTATTGTCGTGTGTTGACAATATTTTGAGGGTTATGGATGTGCTTGAGCATGGGTTACATGTTCGTAAATAATTGTGAATTATTTATCGTGTTAGCACATCGTTCCTCGGGGCATGGAACTCGAGCAAGGTTTGGTTCGGACTTCGAGGATTTAAGGTACGTTTAGCGTACGAGCATAGTTTAAATGATGTTTTACAAGTATGATGCATGATTTAAAATACATGAAATGTTTTACTATGATGGTACCGGGACTTGGTTACGTTATGTTGATTCACATGGTGAAATGCTTGGTGCCGCTATGAAGCGAGCAAATGATGGGGTGTGGTTGCTACGGAGCGAACACCGATAGTATGACGCTACTTTGAAGTAAGAAATGAAAATGTGGTATTTGATTAGATATCTAGGATATCTGTATTTTATTCCCTATTGGTAATGAATAGGAACAGAGACGTAGTTAATCAGAGAAGTGATTAACTAGTATCGGAAGTTAAGGAAATCTCAAATGATATCTAGAATTATGATAATTGCTAGATAAAGAGATGTTATGAAATGTTGTTAAATTGAAACGGGCTAGGGTTAACCAATATGATGATTAACTGCATATTCAGGATTTGATGATTTATCTGTTTTGAGAACAGGGTTATTACAGGGGTACGCTATGATGAGGATTATACCATCCAGGAAGTATCACATATGTTCCACAATATTTACATTTTCGTAAATTATGTATTATGTCATTATGATTATGAAATTGTGGAATTGGTATGCTCACCCCGTTGGGGGCTGTCTCTGTTGGGGCAGGTAAACAGGTACATCGATGGCTTTGGAAATGAGCTCGAGCGGTTGATTGAATGTACTCCCAGGATCGTGGTACCAGGGCTTGATGGAGCACGGTATCGTATAGAGTACTTATATACCCCTGAGGATTATATACATATCCATGATGCTCGCATGTGAGCACGATTATACTTGTATATGGGTTGTATATAAAGGCATGAGCCTTTCTCTCTTTCATTCTATGTTGCATGCAATTAGAGGTAGAATTGCTAAATGATATGAGAGTCATTGTTGTATTGTGGGTGTTGAAACCCACTTTTGTTGTCATATGTGTGGTGTCTTCCCTGGCTGGGAATTTACTTGATATTGCTGTATTCTGATGAGTATTATGTTTCCATGGCCGGGAATTATGTTATGTGTTGTGCTCTTATTTCAGGATGGCTCTATTTATGGGGAGACTCTGCCCAAATTTTTATAAAAGTCTACCATGTAAAAAGTGGTGTAATGGGCGAACTCTATGAGTTTATTGTTGTTAGGATGATGAACTTATAACATTGTATGTTAAAGGAAATTTTGTAATTGCCATTCAATGGTAAAGTATCATCTGAGTTTCCCGAATGATTTTATTGAAAGCATGTGCCACACATAATGATTAATACACTAATCAAGGGTTAAGTATATGGGGTCCTTACATTAGTGGTATCAGAGCAGTGGTTGCTCATTGGGGCTGTTGAGGGCCTAGGAAGTTATTGCTAGCACATATTTATGCATGATGGCATTAATGTTATACGACATGACTAATTGTTTATGTGCTTATATGATATGAAAAGTGGTATTGCTAACCATTGTGGTTGCAGGAATCGTGTGGAACACGATAGGATGGCATTAATAGCGATGTCTAACACTCTATATGCTACGTGCCAAGGAATCTGATTTTGGAAGAAAATCAGGGAAAAGAAAGATATGATGTATTGTCTGAGGACAGACTGGGTAGACAACCGACAGTGGAATACTTAGGTATGGTCTCAATTATTATTGAATATACTAATGCGTTTGTTCATGTAATGTTCAAGCAAGGAAGGTACGTAAGAAACGTACGGGCATCAAACGGTAACATATTCTTAAACTATGACTTTGCATTGATTGCATAAGTATTTAAGATGATGATAATGATAAGTAAGTTTATGATGATGTTTACGATGAGTAAAGATGATATGATGTTTATGATGATGATAATGATAAGTAAGTTTATGATGATGTTTACGATGAGTAAAGATGATATGATGTTTATGATGATGATAATGATAAGTAAGTTTATGATGATGTTTACGATGAGTAAAGATGATATGATGTTTATGATGATGATAATGATAAGTAAGTTTATGATGATGTTTACGATGAGTAAAGATGATATGATGTTTATGATGATGATAATGATAAGTAAGTTTATGATGATGTTTATGATGAGTAAAGATGATATGATGTTTATGATGATGATTATGATGATGATTATGAGGAATAAGTTTATAATGATGATGTTGCTATAATGATATAACGTTATTTGTGGTAAGATGCCACGGGGTAAGATGCTCCACATGGTAAGAGGCCATGCGACGTTATTGTGGTAAGATGCCACGGGGTAAGATGCCCCACATGGTAAGAGGCCATGCGATGTTATTTGTGGTAAGATGCCACGGGGTAAGATGCCCCACATGGTAAGAGGCCATGCGACGTTATTTGTGGTAAGATGCCACGGGGTAAGATGCCCCACATGGTAAGAGGTCATGCGATGTTATTTGTGGTAAGATGCCACGGGGTAAGATGCCCCACATGGTAAGAGGCCATGCGATGTTATTTGTGGTAAGATGCCACGGGGTAAGATGCCCATATGGTAAGAGGTCATACGATATTATTATGTGGATTTACGATGACTCATTCTTTTATGAGGATTGGCGATGGTTTATGCCGCCGGATATGTTGATAGCGATGCCTCATTCCGCTATATTGATTGGCGATGGTTCTTTCCGCCAGATGTATTGATAGCGATGGTTCATTCCGCTATATTGATTGGCGATGGTTCTTTCCGGCAGATGTATTGATAGCGATGGTTCATTCCGCTATATTGATTGGCGATGGTTATTTCCGCCAGATGTATTGATAGCGATGGTTCATTCCGCTATATTGATTGGCGATGGTTCTTTCCGCCAGATGTATTGATAGCGATGGCTCATTCCGCTATATTGATTGGCGATGGTTCTTTCCGCCAGATGTATTGATAGCGATGGTCCATTCTGCTATATTGATTGGCGATGGGTTATACCGCCGGGTATTGATAGCGATGCCTCTTTCCGCTATTATGTGGACGATGATCCATGCTCAGGTGTATAGCGAGGTTTCATGACACCTATTATATGACGAGGTATCATGCCGTCGATTCTATAGCGATGGACTGTGCCGCTATATATTCAGCACATGATTTTGCCGCCTTCGAGCGATGGGTGCTGATTACGTATTATTATTGAGCGACGGAGATAGGTATGCCGCTATCTTGTTAGCGATGAGGTATGAGATATTGCTATTCTATTTAGCATTATTATAGCTGGCATGCGTTGTTATACATGTTTTATTATGACTATTTTACTAGCATGATGATGGATGACATATGTTGATGTACATGGACCGTCACGAGTTGACTGGGTTGTTTAGATGTCATTGTTGACATGTATCGTCACTAGTTGACGATACCTTAGATGCCATGAGTGGGCATGTGTCGTCACGGGATGGCGATGACGATGGTGTAGGAGATGTCTTATTAGACATGCATCATCGTTACGATGAACAATGCGTTGAGTATACGTTTTCAGTTGTATGCCTTGGGTGCCAGTGTCGGGCACAAGGTGGTGTGTGCGTCACCGATTAACGTGGCCCTTATACCGAGCGGGTTGCTCGAGGAATGGATGGACGCGCTGTACATGTGATTGTACCGCAGAAATTGTTTGAGGTAATCATATTTCGAGTGGTGATACCCTTGAGGTATGCTCGTTGGAATGGCTTTTTGGCCATGTTTTTGACGACAGGAGTAATCGTGGAGGAATTACTCGCTTTCTATTGATATGACATGTGGTAGACATGGTCACACCACCCATGAGGGTGTAGAATGGGTCCTAAGGGAGTAGGATCAGGTTATGTTAAGTACATGGGGACATTGGAGTGTCCAGGGTATATCAGCATTGGAGGAATGTTGGGTAAAGACCCACTACTCTATTGATTTTTCTTCCCATGGTATGTATGCCGTGCGGAAACGTCCATCTGATTGGTAGGTTTGAGGTGAACCTAGTGAGGCAGCGACTAGTTTGTCTGCCGCGTGTGTGCAGCACCATGATGGGCTTGCTAGAGCCGTTATACTGCTCGTTGGAACCAAGTTTTGCAAATCGTAAGGTGATGCGATGTGGATTGTGGTGGACTCTAGTAGTCACCACGTCATTTGAAGTTGAGGTTGTGTATGCCTCACTGAAACGTATATACGTTTATGTTTAAATCTTGGTGAGACTTGTCTGGGACAGCTCATGATGTTGAAGTACCAACAAGAGAGTCATCAAGTCGTCGATGATTCGATCTGGGAATCCATGTATTTGGGATGCAATGGGTTTATTGCATGTCCTTTCAAATTTGAAACTCTGAGGAGTCTCGATTGTTTATTTATGACCAGGATGTGGTTCTTGGGATATCCGGAGGTGGACATCTTATGAGATATCTTTTGTGTGAATCTGTGGCCGTGAGTTGCCAAATTTGAGTTGCAATGATGCGACTGCTCCTTCGATAGAGGAGGTTTGAAAGTGGAAACCAGGTTTGGTGTGTGTACACCGTGGAATACTAGTGTTTCCCTCGTAACGATGTATGTTAGACATCGTGAGTCATGTTAGAGATGTCATTGAATGATATCTACGATGGAATCGGGAGCGATTCGAATCCTTGCAGTTTCAGTCAACTAACTGCTTTTGGATTGTTAGCGTTGAGTTGCGCTGACGCTCTTTGACGTTATGATGGATTTGGAAGTCTATTCCACTCCAGAGTTTGACACGAGGTCAACGTTCTCACGGTTGAGGTGTCATTCAGGATGCGTTCTTACTGGTTGTATTAGAACGAAGGATGATTGTCCGATCTACAGTCGTAAGTATCGGTTGTTTTGCAGTCATGAGGGACTGACTTTTGGGATGACCCGCATCGAGGTACGTTTTGCCTCTTGGGTAATATGTTGGTTTCGGTAAAGTCGCTCTGTTTCAGAGTTTGATGTGAGATAAGTATCCTCGCGTTTGTTAAGACGATCCTGATATGGTCAAGAATGGAAGTTATGGCTTCATGTTGTTGTGTAGCCTGGGTGTTATGTATTACACCGGTGCTAATTTCGAGGACGAAATTCTTTTAGTGGGGGATATTGTGATGACCAGGGATTATAGATGTTAATCCCGTTGTGATATCCCCGAAATGGTTAATTGCATTTGGGCATTAATTACGATTATTATGATTAATTATGTGGTAATTAATTATGTGTTGGAATTTATTTACCTTATGGAAATGCATGGTCATGTGGATAGGGTGACCCGGGGTTGCATTTCAGGGTGCATGTGGTGCATGTGGGGTAAATATTATTGGAAGCATGATTTATTTGCCTTTGGTAGCAATTAATTGGAAATCATGTGTTTAATTGATATTTGGTGCATTATGAGTAAATGCTTTGAAAAATATCATGTTGGGGTGTTTTATACACCATAGAATTATTTTGGTATGCATTTTATTAAACCCAACACTTTTATACCCAACCCCACCTCATCCAAATCACTTTCACTTTACCAAATCATTTCCCACACAAACCCTTCCCCTCATTTTCGACTTCCAGCCTTGGGGTGAAGAGAAGCCCTTGCAAAATCTTATTTTGTGGAGTATATTGGGTGATTCGAGGTCCACAAGAGGTATGGATACCTCATGGTTGATTTTGTTGTGTTTTGTTTAAGTTTGGGTTGGTTTTAAATGGTTTTAAAATGGGTTTGTGTTGGGTTGTTGTGGGTTTGGTTATTGGTTAGATTCATACTTGTTTTGAAGTATGTTTTGGTGGTTTATGTTAATATTTATGTTGTTGGTTGGTTGGATTAAGTGTTGGAATGGATTGGAATGGTTTTGAGGTGCAAAAATGGAGTTTTTCGGGTAACAGAGGTTGGCGATCGATCGCCCCTTTCCAGGCGATCGATCGCGCCCAGGCAGTGGGCTTTTCAAGCAATTGGCGATCGATCGCCACTCTTGGGCGATCGATCGGCGGGTCTGGCGATCGATCGCGCCAGGGGTGGCGATCGATCGCCGAAGGGTGCAAATTTTTGATTCTCGGACAGTGAGGATTGGCGATCGATCGCCGTGAGGGGCGATCGATCGCGAAAGCCAAAATTTGGTTTTTTTGGATTTTTTGTAGGATTTTTGGTATTGGACTATTATTGGGTTCTAATATTGATATTTGTGAATGTGTAGAACCAACCCAGGTGGCAACACAGCCAAGGCATTGAAGTCCTACCATACCCTACATTTTGGAAAGGTACGTAGTGGACGTACGGGCACCCAACGGTAACATGTATTTTATATACTCATTGTTTATGCATTGTGGATGCGAGTATATATGTGGTATTGCATTGTGGATGCATATACATGTTGATTTATGCATATTGATGATAGATGCATATGATGATTATTGGATGCACATCCCATGAGTCGTGGTCATCCTTTGATGATTTTAATGCTTGCCGCTATTTGTTTTGGTTCCGCTAAATGTGAAGCGAGGGGTGGGAGCGCCGCATGTCACATTTGAGCGTGGTTGTCATATGGGGCGAGGAAAGGGTATTTGCCGCTCTCTGTGAAGCGAGGGGTGGGAGTACCGCATGTCCATTGAAGCGAGGTTATCCTATGCCCCCCATATGAAAATAAGCGAGGGGCATTAAAATACACTGTGATGGACAGACTAGGGAATGGTGACCGATATTTGGTTTTGTTGAGATGGTATGATGTCATGACATGTTTAGACCATTGAAAAATAATCTATTGATTATACTCATGAGTTATGGTACAGGGACAACCAAACGGGAAGCGTTTGAAATGCATGGGGAAAACAGGAAGTGTTTTATATTGATTATGCATTACGCTTTATCTTCATATTGTGTTGAATATGAATGATTATTATTGCTCATGTTTGGGGGTTGTCCTTGTAGGTACACGTTTGGCATGATAGGAGGGCTAGACGGGTTGAGACAGTGAGCTTGAGGATGCTTTTGGAAATTGAAGGACAGGATTATTTTGCCTAGTGTCTACTCTAGGAGTAGTGTAAAACTAGTGGATAACATTCATTAGACGGGGAATGTAATTAATCCATTCTTTTGTAGTCCTTATTTTTGGCATGTAAGGCTTAAGCTCATACACTCAACACGTTATTTCTCACCTGATCATTATATTAGCTCTATTATGCCTTGATTCCGCATTTAAGGATTAGGGTCCTTACATTAGTGGTATCAGAGCAGTGGTTAGAGAACCCGGGAACGAGTGAAGGGTAGCCTTAGCATGTTTGGCTAGGTGCTTACATTTGAAGCATGTTTATGCATGTGGTGCATATTTTGTATATCCTGTTATACTAACATGCTTATATCACTCCTGTTAGACTAACATGCTTATATCACTCCTGTTATCTAACGGCATAACATGTATACTGCTTTGGAATTGTTGTTAACATTTGTATTACAGCATGGCTGCTAATGAGGAAGTTGGAGATATTGGTAGTGTGAACGCAAGCGTCGGTCAAGTGAACCCTTTACCTCCACCGGCCGTAGGCATGGAACCAGTGGTTCAGTTATTGCTACCGGGTGAGATTAGCTTGACTCAGTTTCTGTCTTACCATCCGCCCCGGTTTGAGGGGACAGAGTCCGGAGAAGAGGCTGAAGAGTGGTTGGAAAGGCTTGAGCAGATCTTTGTATCGGCTCCTTGTGCTGTGACAGCTTGGCTGCGACTGGCGGAGTTTCAATTAGCCAAGAAACCTCTGATGTGGTGGAGGAGCACAGTAATGGAAATGAGAGCACTGGGTGCTGTGATTGACTGGACACTCTTCAGGACTAGGTTTTTGAACCGGTATTTCTCCGCTGCAGCAAGACAGACAAAGGAGGATGAATTTACCAGTTTGAGGCAGGGGAACATGACAGTGGCAGACTATGCCACACGGTACTCTTCATTGCTGAGGTACGTTCCCCACATTGCCACCAGTGGGCACGCTAAGATGAGGAATTTCATGAAGGGGTTGCGACCGGAGCTCTATGATCGGGTTATCACTAATAACCCAACTTCTTTTGATGATGCTCTCACAAGAGCGGAGCTTGCTGAGCTAGGAGTGGGAGCTTACGCTATGCCACCACCGGTACCGCAACAGAGGCAGACTAGTGACAGTTTGAGGCCTCGGGGTGAGCCATTTAAGCCCCGTGGTGCCTCTTCATCTTCACGGTATGGTGGAAAGAAACACTTTGGTCAGAAGCAGGATGGCAAGAAGGGCAATTGGTCGGCCAATAGAGGATCTTCACAAGGGGATAGGCCGGGAGAGCCGAGGTGCAATAATTGTGGAGGGCCACATTCTTCAAACAAGTGTCCTGCATGTTATGTTTGTGGCAAGATGGGCCACATTGCTCGGTATTGCCCCACACGGGGAGGACAGTCAGAGTATCAGGGCAGCAGGCCGAGGTTTGAGGATAGGACAGTGCAGCAGAGGCAGCAGTTTGGGCCTCGACCATCGGGAGGTCAGACAGTAGGACCACCCCAGGGGCAGGTATATGCACTGACCAGGAAGCAGGCCCAGGCAGCCCCAGAGGAGGTGATTGCCGGTACGTGTCATTTATTTACGTACCCTGCTTTTATTTTGATCGATACAGGTGCCTCCCATTCTTTTGTATCGGTGGGTTTTGTGGAAAGACACCATATGCGCACGTCTTTCTTTACCCACGCCTCTCCTTGTCTCGACACCCACTGGAAGAAATGTCGTTGCGGCTCAGTTTATGGCAGACTGCCTCATTTATTTTGAGGGCAACGAGTTGAGATCAGACTTGATTGTGCTGGGTATGTCAGACTTCGACTGCATCTTGGGTATTGATGTTTTGAACAGATATCAGGCAGTGGTAGATTGCCGGCAGAGGACAGTGAAGTTCAGACCTGAGTTGGGCAGTCAGTGGACTTTCTATGGCAACGGTTCTCGTGCGAAGATTCCGTTGATTTCAGCGATCAAGATGACTCAGTTGTTGGAACGTGGTCACACGGGCTATCTTATTTATGCCGTGGACACGTCTGGGAAGAGTAAGGAACTAAGAGTTGAGGATGTGCCAGTAGTGGCAGAGTTCGCTGATGTATTCCCAGAAGAGATCCCAGGATTCCCACCGGCTAGGGAAGTTGAGTTTGGGATCGAGCTGTTGCCAGGGACATCCGCTATCTCTCGTGCGCCTTATAGGATGGCACCCACTGAGTTGAGAGAGTTGAAAGAACAGTTGCAGGATCTCCTGGATAAGGGGTATATACGCCCGAGCGTGTCGCCATGGGGCGTACCAGTTCTCTTTGTGAAAAAGAAGGACGGTTCGATGCGGTTGTGTATCGATTACCGGCAACTGAATAAGGCTACAGTGAAGAACAAGTATCCTCTTCCAAGGATCGACGATCTGTTTGATCAGTTGCAAGGTACCAGGGTGTATAGCAAGATTGATTTGAGATCCGGGTATCATCAGATTCGGGTCAGAGAGGAAGATGTGCAGAAGACAGCGTTCCGGACCCGATATGGACATTATGAGTTCTTAGTGATGCCGTTCGGCGTGACGAATGCTCCAGCAGTCTTTATGAGTCTGATGAACAGAGTGTTTCAGCAGTATCTTGATCAGTTCGTCATTGTGTTTATTGACGATATTCTCATCTACTCCCGGAGCGAGGAAGAGCATGTGAAACACTTGAGGACAGTGCTTCAGATTCTCAGAGAGCATCAGTTATATGCTAAGCTCAGTAAGTGTGAATTTTGGCTGAGCAGTGTAGTGTTTCTGGGGCATGTCATATCGAGCAGCGGGATATCTGTAGATCCCAAGAAGATTGAGGCTGTGATGGAGTGGGCTGCCCCCACTTCTGTGCCAGAGATTCGGAGTTTTCTTGGTTTGGCCGGGTATTATCGGCGCTTTGTTGAGGGCTTTTCGAAGATTGCCAAGCCTCTGACTCAGTTGACCCAGAAGGGAGTGCCTTTCTTTTGGTCAGAAGCTTGTGAGGAGAGCTTCCAGGAGTTGAAGCACCGCTTGAAGACGGCGCCAGTGTTAGTGATCCCTACGGAGAACTCCAGATTTGTTCTGTATACTGACGCATCGCTTCAGGGCCTTGGGTGTGTTCTGATGCAAGATAAGCATGTGGTAGCTTATGCATCGAGGCAGTTGAAGCCGCATGAGACCAGATATCCAGTTCATGACTTGGAATTGGCGGCTATCATCTTTGCCCTGAAGATCTGGAGGCATTATTTGTATGGTACTTCGTTCACCATATACACGGATCACAAGAGCCTCAAGTTTTTATTCACTCAGGCAGAGCTGAACATGAGGCCGAGGAGATGGATGGACCTACTCAAGGACTATGATTGCGAGATAGAGTACCATCCGGGGAAAGCCAATTTGACAGCAGATGCTTTGAGCCGGAAAGTGAGGAGTTCTGCTGAGGACGTCATTCATTTGTCTGTTATGATGACCTCCTATTGCCATCTGGGCTATGACTTTGACATTGATGCATCGCCTGTGTATGTATCGACTCTGTTAGCTGAGCCAGACATCTATGAAAACATCAGGAGAGCTCAGAGGTCATATGATGAGGTTCAGAGGTGGTTATCTTTAGTACATCTTGGTCAGCCAACGAAGTTCAGGGTGGCAGATGACGGATCCTTGAGATTGGGGAACCGTTGGGTGGTTCCGAGTACGCCGGAGTTGCGTAAAGGGATCTTGGAGCGAGCTCACAGTAGCAGACTTAGCATCCACCCAGGCGGGAAGAAGATGTATAGAGATTTGCGTGGTCATTTTTTGTGGAAAAGGATGAAATCAGATGTCGTCGCTTTTGTGAAGAGGTGTTTGATCTGCCAGCAGGTTAAGGCAGAGAGACAGAGACCTGGCGGCGAGCTGAGAAGCTTGGAGATACCGAAGTGGAAGTGGGAGCACATTTCCATGGACTTCGTGACTCATTTGCCGAGGAGTGCTTCAGGCTTCGATGCTATTTGGGTGATTGTGGATCGATTGACCAAGGTGGCTCATTTTATCCCCTATAGCATGACTTTCACATTTTTGAGGATGGCGCAGTTGTATATTAGAGATGTGGTGAGATTGCATGGGATCCCCGTTTCGATAGTGTCAGATCGAGATCCGCGATTCACATCTCATTCTGGGAAGGCCTTCAGTCAGCTTTGGGAACTGAAGTCAGATTGAGCACTGCTTATCATCCTCAGATGGATGGCCAGACCGAGCGCACTATTCAGACGCTCGAGGACATGTTAAGAGCTTGTGTTTTGGAGTTCGATGCCTCTTGGCAGGATTCAGTGCCTTTGGTAGAGTTTTCGTATAACAATAGCTACCAGGCAAGTATTCAGATGGCTCCGTTTGAAGCTCTTTATGGCAGACGGTGTAGATCACCCTTGTGTTGGGATGATTTGGACCGCAGATCGGTCGGAGGACCGGAGTTGATTCGAGAGATGGAAGGAAAGATAAAGACAATAAGGCAGAAAATGAAAGCGGCCCAGGACAGACAGGCAGCTTATGCGAATAAACGGCGGAGACCGTTGGAATTTCAGTTGGGAGATAAGGTCTTTTTGAAGATCTCGCCTTTCAGGGGCGTTGTGCGATTTGGGATGCGCGGGAAACTGTCTCCGAGGTATGTTGGACCGTACGAGATCTTACAGCGCATTGGCACCTTAGCTTACCGACTGGCTTTGCCGCCTTCTTTATCTGGTATACATGATGTGTTTCATGTATCGATGCTGCGGAAGTATGAGCCGGATCCGTCGCATGTGTTACAGCCTTCCGAAGTTCAGTTAGAGTCCGATATATCTTATGTGGAACGGCCTGTCAGGATTCTGGATCGAGCAGACCGTAGACTTCGGAACAAAGTGATACCTATGATCAAGGTTCAGTGGGATCGCAGGGGTGTCGAGGAGGCTACGTGGGAGACGGAGCGGCATATGGTGGCAGCACTACCCGGAACTATTCTCTGGTATGTGTTTATGTTTAGTTTCCTTTTGGGGTAAGTGCATGTGATTTCGAGGACGAAATCTTATAAGTAGGGGAGTATTGTGATATCCCCGAAATGGTTAATTGCATTTGGGCGTTAATTACGATTATTATGATTAATTATGTGGTAATTAATTATGTGTTGGAATTTATTTACCTTATGGAAATGCATGGTCATGTGGATAGGGTGACCCGGGGTTGCATTTCAGGGTGCATGTGGTGCATGTGGGGTAAATATTATTGGAAGCATGATTTATTTGCCTTTGGTAGCAATTAATTGGAAATCATGTGTTTAATTGATATTTGGTGCATTATGAGTAAATGCTTTGAAAAATATCATGTTGGGGTGTTTTATACACCATAGAATTATTTTGGTATGCATTTTATTAAACCCAACACTTTTATACCCAACCCCACCTCATCCAAATCACTTTCACTTTACCAAATCATTTCCCACACAAACCCTTCCCCTCATTTTCGACTTCCAGCCTTGGGGTGAAGAGAAGCCCTTGCAAAATCTTATTTTGTGGAGTATATTGGGTGATTTGAGGTCCCCAAGAGGTATGGATACCTCATGGTTGATTTTGTTGTGTTTTGTTTAAGTTTGGGTTGGTTTTAAATGGTTTTAAAATGGGTTTGTGTTGGGTTGTTGTGGGTTTGGTTATTGGTTAGATTCATACTTGTTTTGAAGTATGTTTTGGTGGTTTATGTTAATATTTATGTTGTTGGTTGGTTGGATTAAGTGTTGGAATGGATTGGAATGGTTTTGAGGTGCAAAAATGGAGTTTTTCGGGTAACAGAGGTTGGCGATCGATCGCCCCTTTCCAGGCGATCGATCGCGCCCAGGCAGTGGGCTTTTCAAGCAATTGGCGATCGATCGCCACTCTTGGGCGATCGATCGGCGGGTCTGGCGATCGATCGCGCCAGGGGTGGCGATCGATCGCCGAAGGGTGCAAATTTTTGATTCTCGGACAGTGAGGATTGGCGATCGATCGCCGTGAGGGGCGATCGATCGCGAAAGCCAAAATTTGGTTTTTTTGGATTTTTTGTAGGATTTTGGTATTGGCCTATTATTGGGTTCTAATATTGATATTTGTGAATGTGTAGAACCAACCCAGGTGGCAACACAGCCAAGGCATTGAAGTCCTACCATACCCTACATTTTGGAAAGGTACGTAGTGGACGTACGGGCACCCAACGGTAACATGTATTTTATATACTCATTGTTTATGCATTGTGGATGCGAGTATATATGTGGTATTGCATTGTGGATGCATATACATGTTGATTTATGCATATTGATGATAGATGCATATGATGATTATTGGATGCACATCCCATGAGTCGTGGTCATCCTTTGATGATTTTAATGCTTGCCGCTATTTGTTTTGGTTCCGCTAAATGTGAAGCGAGGGGTGGGAGCGCCGCATGTCACATTTGAGCGTGGTTGTCATATGGGGCGAGGAAAGGGTATTTGCCGCTCTCTGTGAAGCGAGGGGTGGGAGTACCACATGTCCATTGAAGCGAGGTTATCCTATGCCGCCCATATGAAAATAAGCGAGGGGCATTAAAATACACTGTGATGGACAGACTAGGGAATGGTGACCGATATTTGGTTTTGTTGAGATGGTATGATGTCATGACATGTTTAGACCATTGAAAAATAATCTATTGATTATACTCATGAGTTATGGTACAGGGACAACCAAACGGGAAGCGTTTGAAATGCATGGGGAAAACAGGAAGTGTTTTATATTGATTATGCATTACGCTTTATCTTCATATTGTGTTGAATATGAATGATTATTATTGCTCATGTTTGGGGGTTGTCCTTGTAGGTACACGTTTGGCATGATAGGAGGGCTAGACGGGTTGAGACAGTGAGCTTGAGGATGCTTTTGGAAATTGAAGGACATGATTATTTTGCCTAGTGTCTACTCTAGGAGTAGTGTAAAACTAGTGGATAACATTCATTAGACGGGGAATGTAATTAATCCATTCTTTTGTAGTCCTTATTTTTGGCATGTAAGGCTTAAGCTCATACACTCAACACGTTATTTCTCACTCTGATCATTATATTAGCTCTATTATGCCTTGATTTCGCATTTAAGGATTAGGGTCCTTACACCCGTAGTGTTAAAAATCCCTAAAATTGTTTTACGTAGCGATTTGGAGTTTAATCGCGATGTTGGGCCTTCTGAGCTCGTTTATTTGGGTAGTTGGGATCGTTGGATCCCGAGGTTGAGATTGTATTCACATTACGGTGTAAAACCTAAGAGTTGGGTTTTTGATGTGTCTCGGAATCTCGGGTGCTTGTGTGAGCACCGGTAGGGGTTTTGGAGTTAGAGAGAGAGTTTCTGAAAACAGATGATTTTTAATGAATCATGATGTATTTGTGGGGCTATTAGTATTTCAGGGTATTTTTTGCTATAAATACCAGATGAACCCGAGATTTTAAAAAAAATTTCATTTCAGCCCCTTACCTTTTCTCTCTCCCCTGCCCGCGCCCCATTCCCGTCTGCCCCAGCCGCCGCGCGCAAAAGCGGTGCGCCCGCCGCGGTCCGGCCGCCGTTCGGCGCGTGCGACCCGCCATCTGCTTCGTCTCGTCGAGGCGCAGCTATCCCCACCGGCAATTCGAAGTTTGGTCGCGTTTCTCGTTCGGATTTTGGCAGAATGCGTCGATCCCCAAAAGCTAGGGTTCTTCGATTTCGATCGATTTTCCTTCCGATTTTCGATTGGGTAACCTTCCTTACCCCTTTTCCATGCTTGTGAAGTTATTCCCTGTTGGTGTTGGTTTGGTTCGAAAATTATTTCGAATTTTGTAGGGTTTGATTTCGAATTTTGGGGGTTTTTGCTATGGGTTGATGTTTCATGTTAGGGATCGTTTATTACATGTTTTAGATGATTTATGATGCTTGGTTGGGTTCGAATCGTGATGCTAGGGTTCGAATTATTGAAGGTGTTCTTGGGCAATTTTTCGATATGTCGCATTCGTTTTCCCTCCCTGCATGTACCCTGCCCCGGGTCTTTTAAATGATTTATTGTCGTGTGTTGACAATATTTTGAGGGTTATGGATGTTCTTGAGCATGGGTTACATGTTCGTAAATAATTGTGAATTATTTATCGTGTTAGCACATCGTTCCTCGGGGCATGGAACTCGAGCAAGGTTTGGCTCGGACTTCGAGGATTTAAGGTACGTTTAGCGTACGAGCATAGTCTAAATGATGTTTTACAAGTGTGATGCATGATTTAAAATACCTGAAATGTTTTACTATGATGGTACCGGGACTTGGTTACGTTATGTTGATTCACATGGTGAAATGCTTGGTGCCGCTATGAAGCGAGCAAATGATGGGGTGTGGTTGCTACGGAGCAAACACCGATAGTATGGCGCTACTTTGAAGTAAGAAATGAAAATGTGGTATTTGATTAGATATCTAGGATATCTGTATTTTATTCCCTATTGGTAATGAATAGGAACAGAGACGTAGTTAATCAGAGAAGTGATTAACTAGTATCGGAAGTTAAGGAAATCTCAAATGATATCTAGAATTATGATAATTGCTAGATAAAGAAAGATGTTACAAAATGTTGTTAAATTGAAACGGGCTAGGGTTAACCAATATGATGATTAACTGCATATTCAGGATTTGATGATTTATCTGTTTTGATAACAGGATTATTACAGGGGTACGCTATGATGAGGATGATACCATCCAGGAAGTATCACATATGTTCCACAATATTTACATTTTCGTAAATTATGTATTATGTCATTATGATTATGAAATTGTGGAATTGGTATGCTCACCCCGTTGGGGGCTGTCTCTGTTGGGGCAGGTAAACAGGTACATCGATGGCTTTGGAAATGAGCTCGAGCGGTTGATTGGATGTACTCCCAGGATCGTGGTACCAGGGCTTGATGGAGCACGGTATCATATAGAGTACTTATATACCCCTGAGGATTATATACATATCCATGATGCTCGCATGTGAGCACGATTATACTTGTATATGGGTTGTATATAAAGGCATGAGCCTTTCTCTCTTTCATTCTATGTTGCATGCAATTAGAGGTAGAATTGCTAAATGATATGAGAGTCATTGGTGTATTGTGGGTGTTGAAACCCACTTTTGTTGTCATATGTGTGGTGTCTTCCCTGGCTGGGAATTTACTTGATATTGCTGTATTTTGATGAGTATTATGTTTTCCCTGGCCGGGAATTATGTTATGTGTTGTGCTCTTATTTCAGGATGGCTCTATTTATGGGGAGACTCTGCCCAAATTTTTATAAAAGTCTACCATATAAAAAGTGGTGTAATGGGCGAACTCTATGAGTTTATTGTTGTTAGGATGATGAACTTATAACATTGTATGTTAAAGGAAATTTTGTAATTGCCATTCAATGGTAAAGTATCATCTGAGTTTCCCGAATGATTTTATTGAAAGCATGTGCCACACATAATGATTAATACACTAATCAAGGGTTAAGTATATGGGGTCCTTACAACTCACATGCTCTTAAGCATCAACTTCCGCATTTCATCAGCCAACTATCATCTATCATGGGTCAAGTACAAAATAAACTCATTAGTATTTCTCAAATACTCATAGCATAACCACGTACCTTGTCATTTACGCATTATTGAAATTCATAATGTTTCCGCCATCATACATTAATATCCCTGCGTCAAAAGTTTCACGCAATCCTGCACGCATCATGCTACAACAAACTATCACATATATGTGTGATTGAAATTCAACATAAGAATCACTCACATGCCTCAATGACGTAATTCCTTTTGATCATTTATTCAACAAAGTGCTATTTCATAAATGAATAACATATCATCGTGTAGTATCTATGCATGATTTCTCATACATCAGTCTCATCGCATATATCATCATTTATATGCCTTCCCGTTTCTAACACAATATCAATATGATAAATCATCTAAAGTGAATGTTCATATATCCCATGTATTCTCATTATGACATCATTATATTGTCTATCACATCATGTCTAACTCATCATTAATCACTACATGATTATTTATCAGTGTTGTCATTATACACCAGAGAATAACATCATAATTTCGTACTTACTACGTCGACCCGCGACGTTCACAATAATCACACGTCCACACAGGACATTCGTAGCGATCTCACGTCATCCCGTGACGTTCCAAGTCATCTCATGACCTGTTCATTAATCTGATTCCAACATGGTTACATTTAACTCAACATAACATGATTGACCGATCATTAATCTCACATTATACAAAACAATCATGTTTTCAAAAACCGATATCATTTCAATCTGATCATCATCACCCCACTGTTATCTCGTCACTGCAAAAATATTCAATGAACATATCAATACTATATGTCATTTCAATTTCATTCTCAAGTCATAAACTATATAAATCAATCGAGATAATTCACAATCCACGTATATCAAACAGGTTAAACCAAACGAAATGGTTTACCTCAATTCCTCGTTCCCATGGAACATTCCAATATTCTCTTGAGCCTACAACTCATGTGTCCAAGAAACAATAATATGGTTTGTATCACACAACGTTCACTGCTCTCTACAATCAACACATCATCAATATACATCTAATACTCATGATAACATAATAACAGCACATCAATATTCATCGCCCAATGATGGCACACTAGTATTCACTGCTAACACAATAGCAATATATCAATACGCATTGCCAACAATGGCATGCATAATCCCATCGTCACTACGAGCATGCACAATGTCATCGCCACTACTGGCATACATAATATCATCGCCACTACGGGCTTGCACAATATCATCGCCACGACTGACATACATATAATATCCATAATCACAATGCATAAAATTACATTCTTAAAACAATAAGATGTAATAACACTTACTGTACACAGTGGATCCACACTCGATTCTTTAAACTGTCCCTGTTCTCAACATAAATATGCCACAAAATATAATTTCATATCAATAGACAATTGATATACTCATCATCAATAACATGACCGTCCAAAAATATTCATTGCCTCAACATATCAGCGGCATTCACAATATTCATCGCTTCGATATGATAGCGGTAAATATTATAAATCTCAATTATCACAATATAATCATACCATCATCTCGCCAATAAATATCATCAATATATCGGTATCAATCACACCCCGCTATTGCATCCACTGCAATAAAAATGAAAGAAAACAATATTGTCACTTCGTTCACTCTCTCCATGATCGCTTTCACCTGTACATTTGATTATCACAATACGTCAAATCAACAAGGTCAATTTAAATCATATATTCATCATCCTCCCTCTATAGTGGAGGCACATAAAATACGTTGCACACTCTCAATAGTGTCGATCCCGACAATAATCACATCGCATGCTCTCCCTAGCACCGACTCAATATCAATATACACGTCACATGCTCTCCCTAGCATTGACCCTGAAATATACACGTCGCTTGCTTGTCAGCGGCAACCACATCACTCACTTGTCAGTGGTGACCCGAATCACATCGCACACTCCTAAGTGGCGACCTCTAAATCATACTAACACATCGCACACTCGTCAGTAGCGACCACATCACTCACTCGTCAGTGGTGACCCAAATCACATCGCTCACTCCTAAATGGCGACCTCTAAATCATACTAACACATCGCACACTCGTCAGTGGCGACCACATCACTCACTCGTCAGTGGTGACCCAAATCACATCGCTCACTCCTAAGTGGCGACCTTTAAATAAACACATCACTCACCTCAGCGGTGACCCCACTGTATATCCAACCCAACACAATCACATCGCACACAACTAGTGGCGACCTCTAAATAAACACATCACTCGCTACTAGGCGGTGACCCTTCAATATATCAATACGTCGCTCGTACCCACAGCGACCCACATATAATAATAACACATCGCTCAGCACAAAGGCGACCCACACATAATAATAACACGTCGGTCAACCATAAAAGCGACCCTAAACCTAAGCGACACATCGCTTTTCAATAATACAGTGGAAAACATATTCATCCATGCTTGTACATCATTACGTACCTGTGCCATCATGTAAATGACATACACATACCTGATTGTCACATCATCTGTTGTCATACTCCAACAGCACATTATTGAATGTCATTTCCTATCCTCAGATATCATTTCTCATTTTCTGATTTCTCCTGTAAAATCAGATTTCTCAGCACTGCACATACATATACATAACATGTACACAAAACTCTACTAGTAACAACATCCACTTATCATCAACGTTAATTACCGTCAGCGATGTCATTCATCACGCACCTTAAAAGGCATTATCATTTTCACCATAGTCAAGCTAATGATATAAATAAAACGAGTTACCATACTCGAGGCTTTTCAACCATACCACCCTCATTGTATATGTTCATCGTATCTCATACGATCCTGCAATCACGATGGTTAGCAATAACACCAATTTTTCATTGCTTCATTTATAAAATGCACATAGCAGGCTTCATGTCACAATGACAGAAAACTACGATCATGCATAAAAGTATGTGATATACATGTCTATCAACACATCCCTAAGCCATTAAACATCCCAAAAACTAACCACTGCTCTGATACCACTAATGTAAGACCCCAACCCCTCAACTCGTCATTAGTGCAATTATGACGTCCTTTGTGTATGTAAACATTTCTTTTCTTTTTAAAGAATCATTACACGCTTCACATAAGTCCCATGACTTTTATAAAAATTTGGGCAGAGTCTACCCATAATTAGGCTATCCGAAAATATAGCACATCACTAAAATAACTCCCAGCCAGGGAAAAAACACAATACTAAACAAAATCATCACCATAAATGAGTTCCCAGCCAGGGAAAACACAAAAATAGGAAGATATAAGAAGTGGACTCCCAACACCATTATTACAGTCCATATACACGACTCGAAGTGCTCACATGCGAGCAACAAATAATGGATAACCATTTAGTAGCATAAATAATGTATACCATTTACCCAATCTCATTCTACGCTTTAGGAAGCAATATTATCCAACCAAGCTCGAGCTTGCTCCTCCAAATAACCTTGTAGCTGTAACACCTGTTTCAACAGAAGCAGCCCCCACACAGGGTGAGCATACCAACATCACACTACCCATATCATAACAATGCATAAAGGTCATGATATGATCATAACATCATAATTTACAATTATTTAAAATCTATAAAAATGCACTCCCTGTACGGTTCTGAATCTGTATAGCTTCCACGCACTGTTCATGTTTCAAACTCACACGCTTTCATAACATCAAATTCAGTATCGTTATTTAAACATGATACTCCTCAACACGATAAATTCAATACAATCAAAATCTATTATTTATGCTTAGTCATAAACAATTCCATATCGCATATGATCCTGCCTATCAATCTATCCCATTCTCGACATTTTCTCATATTGATCATGCCCCAGGCTGATATCAATACTCAGCTCGTATACTCGGATCACGTATAACTACGCATCCCTCATACCACTCATACATATATACATATTCATATTTTCGGATCACGTACAAATACGTATCCACCATGCCACATATGTCATACTCATCACACATATACATTTCTTACGTTGCATCATGACATTTAATAATTCATGAATATATGAATGTGTTAGTACTTCATAATAAGTATACCTGCTCATACGTCACTACGTACCTTATAGTCGACGACATGAACAAGCCACCTTTGACGTCCTGAGACCGTTGAGTATCTATATTGAATGTCAATTCATCAACTAGTTCATTAATAATACAATTGATATCATTTATATGCATTTCAACTTCAATTCAATATAATTTTGCCATTATACTCTATCTCAATTATCATACCCCATATACCACACAAACAAGCCATTACCTTCCATTTATTCGAGTTATCACTAACTCAAGTATGTAATATTTTACATTACTAAGGTTCAAAATGTGTAACCTTACCTCATTATTCAAGAATTCCTCAAAACATAATCATCATATATAATAAGCGTGCAAGTCATAAATATTCATTTAATTCAATTTTAAAATCCATTATAAGGTTAGAACACGATTCCCAACTTTTATCTCATATAATCACTCACAAAACATCTCATAACATTGCCCAATCACTCACCAAGGCACTATAATGCTTTTAAGTTGGAAAGTGTAGGATTTTCACCACCAAATGATCAAGTAGGCCAACACTTGGACACCATTTAGACATATTAACAAACACATTCCATGCATGGTTTTTTTTTAAATCTTCATATTTTAACCAACAATTTCCTTCTACAATAAATAGCATTTCCTCATACTCTCCAATTCCTAATTACAACACTTCAATACATCTAGGAATACATAATTACTTGCATGAACACCATCTACACACACAATCACATGCCCAATCAATTTCCAATATGAATAATCATCTTCTATACATGGCAAACTCATATCTTCCCATATTAATATACCCAACCCATGCACACAACATCCACACACCATTTTCCAACACCTACTAAGCACAAATTCTGCACACACTAGCACACAATTCACGCACACACACTAACACACACTTTCCAGCACACACTAAACACACATTCTGCACACACTAGAAAAGCAAACCCATTTCCTTTCAATTAACAACTCAAAACACATCAAAACCACCCAATAAACAACCCCAAAAATCATCCAAAGAATGGCTAACCAAAACCCCCAAAATGAGCCAAATTTTCGAACTCAAAAATTGTGCCAAAACAACACAGTAATTCGAAAATAAAGAGGGCAAGGTGCCTAGGAACATGAGGAAGTATCATACCTTCGAATTGGTGGCAAGAAATTAGAGTTTGGAGATCAAAATCCAAGTTCCACTTGGGCAAGGAGGGGGGGCTACGGGTTTGGGGGGTTTTGGGGAAGGAGGGGCGATAGTTTTAGTGTGTGAGTGTGTGTGGAATTGCTAGCATAGAAATGAGATTTAAATGCTTTTAAAAATCCCCTTTTTTATTTATTTAAAATACTCCAATCACTAACATTTAATCCCACTTTAATTATTTCATAATTTCCTCCTTCAAAATTAAAAACTAATATAAGTCATGATAAAGTTCCATATGCCCAAATAATACGGCCCACCTCAAAATACGAGGTCTAGAATTTAATCACGTAAATTATACCATAATTTACCATTTAACAATTAAATATAAACAGAATAAACTGGGCATCACAATTCTCCCCTGCTAATAAAATTTCGACCTCGAAATTTGAATTCACGCTTACCAGAAAAGCCAATTGTAAAATTTACGTACCGTTATACAGCTCAAGATAGTGATTGGACCATCTGTAGGATGACAGTCATTCGAATCATCATGGCTCACACACGTACCCCATTACACCAACGATCGCAAGACTGCAAATCACGTCACTTTACCATATCCCAACATTAGCATCTAATGAGCTAACATGTATTAGTACCATGTCATGTAAATCATTACAAGATTAACATCATCATGTAATCGCTAAATCATGCAATCTATGCATATCACGTGTATATCAGAATGTATGACGATACACCAACGTTTTATCGTATAATTAACCTCATACCTGTGTGGTTGCAAATTCATGCAATCTATACCAACCTCGTCATATCGCATGTCACCCTTGTCTGTATGAAATAATGATACACTTGAGCCCTTACACATCAACTTTTCATAAATCAGCTTCTGGTTATTATCTGGCGCAATGCAATTACTAGAAAGCCCATTAGTAATTCTCATACGTATGTCAACATTATACGCACAACAACCACATATCATCGATATCAAATCATAATGAATGGTCTAACACGAATATTCTTACATCACGATTATACGCACATAGCATCATAATATCGTTCCTCCCTCAAATTTATCTCATAACTCATCTTTTATTCTTATCTACTTGATAAGTTATCTTGTACTGACCATCGCTCCTTACTAATCACTTGCATATAGGCCATTTAAAACAAGGCATCAACATCAATATCGAATAATTCATCTCATACCTTTATAGGTGAAGTCATCTACAATATACAATGTTTGGATTATAAATTTGATATTGGAAATAAGTGAACACTTTGATGATATAATTGAGGTGTAAATGACCAGGTTAACAGATCTCGAGGTTTATTCGAGGAGTACTCGGTAGATATAGCATTGGTCCGAGGTACGTAGAAAATGGGTTTTATCACAATTTCTGGCAAAGACATGTGATGTTCCCGGGTATGATTTACTTGTCATTACTTGCTCCTTATGTGACTATGTGATAAGTTGATCTGCAGTATGTGAATTACATAGTACATTGACTGCATGATATATGATTACATGAGATTTGAGATGCATCACATGAGATTATGATATTGCATGATGCATTGACACGCATGGACTTTGAGCATGTCATGTTGAGCCTATCGATTCGTTTCTTGGTACCTATATCTTTTCTTTGGTATCTGTGTGCGTGTCTGGGGATGAGAGACAGCCGTTGGCTCGGTAGGAGAGAGAGTGAGTTGAGTGATGCCGGAGAGACGAGCGTGCCGACGTCGCCCTGACACGAGGATGATGGACCGCCGATGGCTCGACTGAGAGATAGATCGGAGCGTGGAGCATGTCACATCCTGCTCGAGCACTGATGAGTGATTGATGATCTTCCTTTGGACTCCTGAGATATGGATATTCGAGATTTGATACCCTTCATATGCATTTGCATTCATGCACGGCATGCATCACATGTTATTTGTCATACAATGTGATATTATCTGTTTCTCGTACTGGGTTCTGACCCCCTTCGCGGGGGGGGGCTGTCATGTCTTTGTTGTATGGGCATGACAGGTGGTACAGGTGGACGTACTGTGGATGCTCGAGACAAAGCATCGTTAAATACCATAGATCCTTGAGAGCGAGCTCAGGTATATGATTTATGTTTTGAGTCCCAGTAGTTGTTTAGTAATTTTACTTATGTTTTAAATTACCGGGGTATGCCCTGAGTATCTGTATTTTTAAGTATTACTTTACTGAGAAATTATATGTAATGCTTATGCGATGAATATCATGTTAGATGTAAAAAACTGGAAATACATATTTTCACTATTCGGAAATGTTTTAGAAACAAACTGCGAAAAATTTTGAGGGTCACTTTTTGAAGGTTTTAAACTTAATCTTCCGCTGTTTACGTTAATATAACAATCTTGTGTTAATTAAACCTCTAATTAGGATCAGGCCCTCACACCCCTTCTATTGGTCTGAGGCTTGTGAGGAAAGCTTCCAAGAGCTGAAGAGTCGTTTGACTACAGCGCCTGTGTTGGTGATTCCGTCTGAGAATAAGAGGTTCGCCTTGTATACGGATGCGTCACTGCAGGGTTTGTGCTGCGTATTAATGCAAGATAAGCATGTGGTAGCTTATGCATCGAGGCAGTTGAAGCCGCATGAGACTAGGTATCCAGTGCATGACTTGGAACTGGCGGCCATCATTTTTGCCTTGAAGATTTGGAGGCATTACTTGTATGGTACGTCTTTCACTATATATACGAACCATAAGAGCCAGAAGTTCTTATTCACTCAGGCAGAGTTGAATATGCGGCAAAGAAAGTGGATGGATTTACTCAAGGACTATGACTGTGAGATTGAGTACCATCCTGGTAAAGCGAACTTGATAGCAGACGCCTTAAGTCTGAAGGTGAAGAGTACTGCTGAGGATGCTATGTGTTTGTCGGCTTTGATGACTTCTTACTGCCATCTGGGCTATGATTTCGATGTGGACATGTTGCCTGTGCGAGTGTCGACCTTATTGGCAGAGCCATACATATTTGAGGCGATCAGGAAGGACTAGAGGTCGGATGATGAGGTTCAGAGGTGGACATCATTGGTACTTCTGTGATGACCAGGGATTATAGGTGTTAATCCCGTAGTGTTAATAATCCCTAAAGTGGTTTTACGTGGCGATTTGGAGTTTAATCGAGGTGTTGGGCCTTCTGGGCTCGTTTAATTGGGTAGTTGGGATCGTTGGATCCATAGATTGAGATTGTATTCACATTACGGTGTAAAACCTAAGAGTTGGGTTTTTGATGTGTCTCGGAATCTCGGGTGCTATGTGAGCACCGGTAGGGGGTTTTGGAGTTAGAGAGAGAGTTTTTGAAAACAGATGATTTTTAATGAATCACGATGTATTTGTGGGGCTATTAATTTTTCGGGGTATTTTTGCTATAAATACCAATTGAACCCAAAATTTTAAATAAGAATTTCATTTCAGCCCTCACATTTTCTCTCTCTCTCTCCCGCGCGCCCCTCTTCCCGTCAGCCCTGCACCCCGCGACTTCCAGCGCTTCGCCCGCCGCCGTCCGGCCGCCGTTCGGCGCGTGCGACCTATCACCGGCTTCGTCTCATCCAGGCGCTCCTTTCCCCTCCGTCAATTGAAGGTTTCGTCGCGTTTCTCGTTCGGATTTTGCAGAAATGCGTCGATCCCCAAAAGTTAGGGTTCATCGATTTGGAACGATTTTGCTTCCGATTTTCGTTGGGTAACCTCCCTAACCCCTTGTTCGTCTTTTTCGTGTATTTCCATGCCTTTATTGTGTTCGAATTTGAAGGATTTTAAGGGTTCGAATTTAAGGGCTTGTTTGGGTTCGAATTTATGGGTGTTAAGTTCGAAAATTGGGGGTTTTTGTCAAGGGATGTTGATTCTTGCTTGGATAGCTTAATTGACATTTTAGATAAATTATGGTATTTAATTGGGTTCGAAATTGTGAGATTAGGGTTCGATTTTTGTAGGGCATTCTTGAACAAATTTCGATATTGTCTCATTTATTTCCTTCCCTGCATGTACCCTGCCCCGGGTCTTTTAAGAGGATAATTGTCGTGTGTTGACAATATTTTGAGGGTTATGGGTGTGCTTGAGCATAGGTTACATGTTCGTAAATAATTGTGAATTATTTATCGTGTTAGCACATCATTCCTCGGGGCATGGAACTCGAGCAAGGTTTGGCTCGGACTTCGGAGATTTAAGGTACGTGCGACGTACGAGCATTACTATATATATGTGAAATGCATAAGGTGTTTTTGATTGCATTGAATGTTTTGCGTATGGTTATACATATATGTTGATATGGCCAAGGAATGACCCAAATCTTGATATCGCAGCTTGTAGCGTGCGTGACACTAGAGTAGGATGACTCTTACATGATATAAGGGGTACTGGGTTTATATGACTATATTATGAGACATTTGAGATGTCTAGGTTTGTAGAATCATGTATTCTTCGTGAGACATTGAGCTAGGTTCGTAGAATCATGTATTCATTATGAGACATTTGAGATGTCTAGGTATAATGGAAAGCGAGATTATGAAATCAATATTTGATATTGATATATCTATATTTGCATGTATATGAACTTGGAATCATTCATTTTTGATATTTGAGAATCAGGCATGCGATGTGTAAATCAATGTGTTGGTTTACTGATTTATGAGGTTTGATGAGTTTGATGATTGTGAGAACAGGAACAGTACACGGAATCCCGGATGAGGTTGCCATCCAGGGAGTATCATTTAAATTCATTAGCATTTACCTTTGTTGTAAATTATGAATTTCATTATTATGATTATGGGATTTTGTGTATTGGTATGCTCACCCCGTTGGGGGCTGTCTCTGTTGGGACAGGTGGACAGGTACATCGATGGCTATGGAGCTGAGCTCGAGCTGTTGATTTGAGGTACTCCCAGGATCGTGGTACCAGGGCTTGATGGAGCACGGTATCGTATAGAGTACCTATATATACACCTGAGGATTTATACATATTCATGATGCTCGCATGTGAGCACGATTATACTTGTATATGGATTGTATATAGAGGCATGAGCCTATCTCTCTTTCATTTAAGGTTGCATGCAATTAGAGGTTGAATTGCTAGAATGATATGAGAGTCATTGGTGTATTATGTGTGGTGTCTTCCCTGGCTGGGAATTTACTTGTATTGCTGCTTTCTGTTGAGTATTATGCTTTCCCTGGCCGGGAATTTTGTTATGTGTTGTACTCTTTTTTTTGGGATAGCTCTATTTATGGGGAGACTCTGCCCAAATTTTTATAAAAGTTTACAATGTGAAAAGTGGCACCAAGGGGTTGGTAAAAGGCAAACATATGAGTCTTTCATTGACAGGCAATGATTAAGTATCATCAGAGCTTCCCGATTGACATTTTATAGAAAGCATGTACCACACATAGTGGTTAATACACTAATCAAGGTTTAAGGGCTTGGGGTCCTTACATTAGTGGTATCAGAGCAGTGGTTGCTCATTGGGGCTGTTAAGGGCCTAGGAAGTTATTGATAGCACATATTTATGCATGATGGCATTAATGTTGTATAACATAACAAATTGTTTATGTGCTCTTATGATATGAAAAGTGGTATTGCTAACCATTGTGGTTGCAGGAATCGTGTGGAACACGATAGGATGACATTTATAGGGATGTCTGGCACTCCGTGTATTATGTGCCAAGGAAGCTGGTTTTAAGAAAATCCGGTAAAGGGATATTTCCGAGGTAACATGTACTTTACGTTGTCTTGTTGACACATGATGAATGCAAAGTGGTGCATTGAGGTTATGATATATGTTATTGTGCATTGTTTTTGCATATGTATGTTGTGAAATATAAGAGGTGTATTTCACGAGTCAAAGTTATCTTAGTAAGGATTTTAATGGCTTATGCTAAAGTCCATATGAAGCGATGAAGAGTCCCGCTTATATGGAGTAGCAACGCTAAAGTCCATATGAAGCGATGAAGAATCCCGCTTATATGGAGTAGCAACGCTAAAGTCCATTGGAAGCGATGAAGAGTCCCGCTTATATGGAGTAGCAACGCTAAAGTCCATTGGAAGCGATGAAGAATCCCGCTTACATGGAGTAGCAAAAAGCATTAAAATGTACTAATGATAAGGGCTCAAGATGAAATATGGATTTAAAGAGGAAGGATGTCATGACATTTATTTATGAAACCATACATTCTTATAATGCGTTTTTATTATGTATTGAATGTTGATGCATAGCGTATATGGCTATTGTTGTTAACCCTGATGGTTGCAGGTTACAGGAAATAAGGAATACGAAAAGGAATGATGATTATACATATGTACGGGCATCCCAAGGGCAACATGTATTATTTGGTTAGTCATTTAACACAAGGTAAATCAAGGTATGCATAAGATAGTGCATTATGATATGATACATGTTGATACGCATCGTTTTGCATATGTATATTGTGAAATATAAAGTGAGGATTTCAATGTTTACACTAAGGTCCATATGAAGCGAGGAAGGATTCCGCTTATATGGAGTAGTGAGAAGCATTGAAATGCACTGATATTTCACGAGTCCAGGTTATCCTAGTGAGGATTTCAATGCTTGCACTAAGGTCCATATGAAGCGAGGAAGGATTCCGCTTATATGGAGTAGTGAGAAGCATTGAAATACACTACTGATAAGTGACTCAATTCGAGGTGTATTTATAGCGATGGTTCATTCCGCTATATCTATTGGCGATGGTTCATTCCGCCAGGTGTATTTATAGCGATGGTTCATTCCGCTATATCTATTGGCGATGGTTCATTCCGCCAGGTGTATTTATAGCGATGGTTCATTCCGCTATATCTATTGGCGATGGTTCATTCCGCCAGGTGTATTTATAGCGATGGTTCTTTCCGCTATATCTATTGGCGATGGTTCATTCCGCCAGGTGTATTTATAGCGACGGTTCATTCCGCTATATTGATTGGCGATGGTTCATTCCGCCAGGTGTATTTATAGCGATGGTTCTTTCCGCTATATCTATTGGCGATGGTTCATTCCGCCAGGTGTATTTATAGCGACGGTTCATTCCGCTATATTGATTGGCGATGGTTCATTCCGCCAGGTGTATTGATAGCGATGCCTCTTTCCGCTACTATGTGGACGATGATTCATACTCAGGTGTATAGCGAGGTTTCATGCCACTTATTATATGACGAGGTGTCATGCCGTCGATTCTATAGCGAGGGATTTTGCCGCTATGTACTCAGCACAGGATTTTGCCGCCTTCGAGCGATGGGTGCTGATTACGCACTATTATTGAGCGACGGAGACAGGTATGACGCTATATTGCTAGCGATGAGGTATGAGATATTGCTATTTTATTAGCTTTATTTTAGCTGGCATGCATTGATATACATGTTTTATTATGCCTATTTTACTAGCATGATAGTGGATTGACATACGCTGATGTACATGTATCGTCACTAGTTGACAATGTTTTAGATGCCATGAGTTGGCATGTGTCGTCACAGGATGACGATGACGATGGTGTAGGAGATGTCTTATTAGACATGCATCATCGTTACGATGATCGATGCGTTGAGTATACGTATTCTGTGGTATGCCTTGGGTGCCAGTACCGAGCACAAGGTGGTGTGTGCGGCACCGATTGACGTGACCCTTATACCGAGCGGGTTGCTCGAGGAATGGATGGATGCGCTGTACATGTGATTGTACCGCAGCTTACGATTGGGGTGATCATATTACGAGTGGTGATACCCTTGAGGTATGCTCGTTGGAATGGCTTTTGGCCATGTGATTTGACGACAGGAGTAATCATGGAGGAAATTACTCGCTTTCTGTCGATGTGACATGTGGTAGACATGATCACACCACCCTTGAGGGTGTAGGATGGGTCCTAAGGGAGTAGGATCAGGTTATGTTAAGTACATAGGGACATTGGAGTGTCCAGGGTGTATCGGCATTGAGGAATGTTGGATAAAGACCCACTACTCTATTGAGTTTTCCTCCCATAGTATGTTATACCATGTGGAAACGTCCGTCTTATTGGTAGGTTTGAGGTAAACCTAAAGAGGCAGAGACTAGGTTGTCTGCCGCGTGTGTGTAGCACCATGAGGGGCTTGCTAGAGCCGTTATACTGCTCGTTGGAACCAAGTTTGACAAATCGTAAGGTGATGCGATGTGGATTGTGGTGGACTCTAGTAGTCACCATGTCATTGAGGTTGAGGCTGAGGTTGTGCATGCCTCACTGAAACGTGTATACGTTTATGTTTAATCTTGGAGACTTGTCTGGGACAGCTCAGGATGTTGGAGTACCAACAAGAGAGTCATCAGGTTGTTATTGACTCAATCTAAAGGAATCCGTGTATTGGGATACAATGGGTGTTATTGTATCCAGTTTTTCCGAACGATGGTTCGAGACTTGTGGATCTCGAGTTCGATGGCGTTTCCCTTGCGAGGAAGGAGGTAGTATTATACCTATTTGGGAATCTTTGAAAGATTCGGTAAGTTGGTGCAAGTGGTGTTGATTTGAGAATCACACCGTGTATTGTTAATCGTCGATTATCATCCTCCACTGAGTAAGGAATGACTCAGAATTGACGGTTGTGTTTGGGGCTTAGGGGTAGGTTGTAGATACCCGAGCCGAGTGCATTGAGTATGCATCCGATGTCAGTGCTTAGGCAGGTATACCGATGAGTATACGGATGCCAGTTGTTGTTTTCCTTCCTGTCGAGCATAGAGTTATGCTATTTTTGGATGGTTAAATCTCTGATGAGAGATATGGAACACCTTGAGATTGGGAATCTCCATGGCACGATGATTATGAGTAATGATCGTGAAGTTAGTTGACTCCCTTGAGGAGGGATTTTCTTGTGAGGGTTAAGGTATTTCCCTTATTGGTGTTTTCCTTCGAGTTATGCGACAGCCTTCCCAAGTTTGGATTGTTAAATCCGAGGATTTTCAAGGGACGGCAGGATTTTGGAGTGGTTGAGTGTCGCTGACGACACAAGCGTTGAGGATGCAATGGGTTTATTGCATGCCCCTTAAGAATTTTAAACTCTGCGGAGTCTCGGTTGTTATTTATGATCAGGACGTGATTCTTGGAACATCCGGAGGTGGACATCTTGTGAGATGTCTTTTGTTTGAATTTGTGGCCGTGAGTTGCCCAAATTAAGTTGCAATGAGGCGACTACTCCTTCGATGGAGGAAGTTTGAAAGCGGAAACCAGGTTTGGTATGTGTACACCGTGGTTGTACTAGTGTTTCCCCTCGTAACGATGTAGGTTAGACATCGTGAGTCTTGATAAAGATGCCATTGGATGATATCTACGATAGAATCAGGAGCGATTCGAATCCTTACAGTTTCAGTTGACTAACTGCTTTTGGATTATTAGCGTTGAGTTGTACTGACGCTCTTTGACGTTATGATGGATTTGGAAGTCTATTCCACTCCAGAGATTGACACGAGGTCAACGTTCTTACGGTTGAGGTGTCATTCAGGACGTGTTCGTACTGTTGTATTAGATCGAAGGATGACTGTCCGATCTACAGTCGTAAGTATTGGTTGATTTGCAGTCATGAGAGGCTGACTTCTGGGATGACCCGCATCGAGGTACGTTTCGCCTCTTGGGTGATATGTTGGTTTTGGTATGTCGCTCTGTTTCATAGTTTGATGAGAGGTAAGTATCCTCGCGTTTATTAATACGATTCTGATATGGTCAGGAATCGAGGTTATGGCTTCATGTTGTTGTGTAGCCTGGGTGTTACGTGATACACCAGTGCTAATTTCGAGGACGAAATTCTTTTAGTGGGGGATATTGTGATGACCAGGGATTATAGGTGTTAATCCCGTAGTGTTAATAATCCCTAAAGTGGTTTTACGTGGCGATTTGGAGTTTAATCGAGGTGTTGGGCCTTCTGGGCTCGTTTAATTGGGTAGTTGGGATCGTTGGATCCAGAGGTTGAGATTGTATTCACATTACGGTGTAAAACCTAAGAGTTGGGTTTTTGATGTGTCTCGGAATCTCGGGTGCTATGTGAGCACCGGTAGGGGGTTTTGGAGTTAGAGAGAGAGTTTTTGAAAACAGATGATTTTTAATGAATCACGATGTATTTGTGGGGCTATTAATTTTTCGGGGTATTTTTGCTATAAATACCAATTGAACCCAAAATTTTAAATAAGAATTTCATTTCAGCCCTCACATTTTCTCTCTCTCTCCCGCGCGCCCCTCTTCCCGTCAGCCCTGCACCCCGCGACTTCCAGCGCTTCGCCCGCCGCCGTCCGGCCGCCGTTCGGCGCGTGCGACCTATCACCGGCTTCGTCTCGTCCAGGCGCTCCTTTCCCCTCCGTCAATTGAAGGTTTCGTCGCGTTTCTCGTTCGGATTTTGCAGAAAGGCGTCGATCCCCAAAAGTTAGGGTTCATCGATTTGGAACGATTTTGCTTCCGATTTTCGTTGGGTAACCTCCCTAACCCCTTGTTCGTCTTTTTCGTGTATTTCCATGCCTTTATTGTGTTCGAATTTGAAGGATTTTAAGGGTTCGAATTTAAGGGCTTGTTTGGGTTCGAATTTATGGGTGTTAAGTTCGAAAATTGGGGGTTTTTGTCAAGGGATGTTGATTCTTGCTTTGACATTTTAGATAAATTATGGTATTTAATTGGGTTCGAAATTGTGAGATTAGGGTTCGATTTTTGTAGGGCATTCTTGAACAAATTTCGATATTGTCTCATTTATTTCCTTCCCTGCATGTACCCTGCCCCGGGTCTTTTAAGAGGATAATTGTCGTGTGTTGACAATATTTTGAGGGTTATGGGTGTGCTTGAGCATAGGTTACATGTTCGTAAATAATTGTGAATTATTTATCGTGTTAGCACATCATTCCTCGGGGCATGGAACTCGAGCAAGGTTTGGCTCGGACTTCGGAGATTTAAGGTACGTGCGACGTACGAGCATTACTATATATATGTGAAATGCATAAGGTGTTTTTGATTGCATTGAATGTTTTGCGTATGGTTATACATATATGTTGATATGGCCAAGGAATGACCCAAATCTTGATATCGCAGCTTGTAGCGTGCGTGACACTAGAGTAGGATGACTCTTACATGATATAAGGGGTACTGGGTTTATATGACTATATTATGAGACATTTGAGATGTCTAGGTTTGTAGAATCATGTATTCTTCGTGAGACATTGAGATGTCTAGGTTCGTAGAATCATGTATTCATTATGAGACATTTGAGATGTCTAGGTATAATGGAAAGCGAGATTATGAAATCAATATTTGATATTGATATATCTATATTTGCATGTATATGAACTTGGAATCATTCATTTTTGATATTTGAGAATCAGGCATGCGATGTGTAAATCAATGTGTTGGTTTACTGATTTATGAGGTTTGATGAGTTTGATGATTGTGAGAACAGGGACAGTACACGGAATCCCGGATGAGGTTGCCATCCAGGGAGTATCATTTAAATTCATTAGCATTTACCTTTGTTGTAAATTATGAATTTCATTATTATGATTATGGGATTTTGTGTATTGGTATGCTCACCCCGTTGGGGGCTGTCTCTGTTGGGACAGGTGGACAGGTACATCGATGGCTATGGAGCTGAGCTCGAGCTGTTGATTTGAGGTACTCCCAGGATCGTGGTACCAGGGCTTGATGGAGCACGGTATCGTATAGAGTACCTATATATACACCTGAGGATTTATACATATTCATGATGCTCGCATGTGAGCACGATTATACTTGTATATGGATTGTATATAGAGGCATGAGCCTATCTCTCTTTCATTTAAGGTTGCATGCAATTAGAGGTTGAATTGCTAGAATGATATGAGAGTCATTGGTGTATTATGTGTGGTGTCTTCCCTGGCTGGGACTTTACTTGTATTGCTGCTTTCTGTTGAGTATTATGCTTTCCCTGGCCGGGAATTTTGTTATGTGTTGTACTCTTTTTTTTGGGATAGCTCTATTTATGGGGAGACTCTGCCCAAATTTTTATAAAAGTTTACAATGTGAAAAGTGGCACCAAGGGGTTGGTAAAAGGCAAACATATGAGTCTTTCATTGACAGGCAATGATTAAGTATCATCAGAGCTTCCCGATTGACATTTTATAGAAAGCATGTACCACACATAGTGGTTAATACACTAATCAAGGTTTAAGGGCTTGGGGTCCTTACATTAGTGGTATCAGAGCAGTGGTTGCTCATTGGGGCTGTTAAGGGCCTAGGAAGTTATTGATAGCACATATTTATGCATGATGGCATTAATGTTGTATAACATAACAAATTGTTTATGTGCTCTTATGATATGAAAAGTGGTATTGCTAACCATTGTGGTTGCAGGAATCGTGTGGAACACGATAGGATGACATTTATAGGGATGTCTGGCACTCCGTGTATTATGTGCCAAGGAAGCTGGTTTTAAGAAAATCCGGTAAAGGGATATTTCCGAGGTAACATGTACTTTACGTTGTCTTGTTGACACATGATGAATGCAAAGTGGTGCATTGAGGTTATGATATATGTTATTGTGCATTGTTTTTGCATATGTATGTTGTGAAATATAAGAGGTGTATTTCACGAGTCAAAGTTATCTTAGTAAGGATTTTAATGGCTTATGCTAAAGTCCATATGAAGCGATGAAGAGTCCCGCTTATATGGAGTAGCAACGCTAAAGTCCATATGAAACGATGAAGAATCCCGCTTATATGGAGTAGCAACGCTAAAGTCCATTGGAAGCGATGAAGAGTCCCGCTTATATGGAGTAGCAACGCTAAAGTCCATTGGAAGCGATGAAGAATCCCGCTTACATGGAGTAGCAAAAAGCATTAAAATGTACTAATGATAAGGGCTCAAGATGAAATATGGATTTAAAGAGGAAGGATGTCATGACATTTATTTATGAAACCATACATTCTTATAATGCGTTTTTATTATGTATTGAATGTTGATGCATAGCGTATATGGCTATTGTTGTTAACCCTGATGATTGCAGGTTACAGGAAATAAGGAATACGAAAAGGAATGATGATTATACATATGTACGGGCATCCCAAGGGCAACATGTATTATTTGGTTAGTCATTTAACACAAGGTAAATCAAGGTATGCATAAGATAGTGCATTATGATATGATACATGTTGATACGCATCGTTTTGCATATGTATATTGTGAAATATAAAGTGAGGATTTCAATGTTTACACTAAGGTCCATATGAAGCGAGGAAGGATTCCGCTTATATGGAGTAGTGAGAAGCATTGAAATGCACTGATATTTCACGAGTCCAGGTTATCCTAGTGAGGATTTCAATGCTTGCACTAAGGTCCATATGAAGCGAGGAAGGATTCCGCTTATATGGAGTGGTGAGAAGCATTGAAATACACTACTGATAAGTGACTCAATTCGAGGTGTATTTATAGCGATGGTTCATTCCGCTATATCTATTGGCGATGGTTCATTCCGCCAGGTGTATTTATAGCGATGGTTCATTCCGCTATATCTATTGGCGATGGTTCATTCCGCCAGGTGTATTTATAGCGATGGTTCATTCCGCTATATCTATTGGCGATGGTTCATTCCGCCAGGTGTATTTATAGCGATGGTTCTTTCCGCTATATCTATTGGCGATGGTTCATTCCGCCAGGTGTATTTATAGCGACGGTTCATTCCGCTATATTGATTGGCGATGGTTCATTCCGCCAGGTGTATTTATAGCGATGGTTCTTTCCGCTATATCTATTGGCGATGGTTCATTCCGCCAGGTGTATTTATAGCGACGGTTCATTCCGCTATATTGATTGGCGATGGTTCATTCCGCCAGGTGTATTGATAGCGATGCCTCTTTCCGCTACTATGTGGACGATGATTCATACTCAGGTGTATAGCGAGGTTTCATGCCACTTATTATATGACGAGGTGTCATGCCGTCGATTCTATAGCGAGGGATTTTGCCGCTATGTACTCAGCACAGGATTTTGCCGCCTTCGAGCGATGGGTGCTGATTACGCACTATTATTGAGCGACGGAGACAGGTATGACGCTATATTGCTAGCGATGAGGTATGAGATATTGCTATTTTATTAGCTTTATTTTAGCTGGCATGCATTGATATACATGTTTTATTATGCCTATTTTACTAGCATGATAGTGGATTGACATACGCTGATGTACATGTATCGTCACTAGTTGACAATGTTTTAGATGCCATGAGTTGGCATGTGTCGTCACAGGATGACGATGACGATGGTGTAGGAGATGTCTTATTAGACATGCATCATCGTTACGATGATCGATGCGTTGAGTATACGTATTCTGTGGTATGCCTTGGGTGCCAGTACCGAGCACAAGGTGGTGTGTGCGGCACCGATTGACGTGACCCTTATACCGAGCGGGTTGCTCGAGGAATGGATGGATGCGCTGTACATGTGATTGTACCGCAGCTTACGATTGGGGTGATCATATTACGAGTGGTGATACCCTTGAGGTATGCTCGTTGGAATGGCTTTTGGCCATGTGATTTGACGACAGGAGTAATCATGGAGGAAATTACTCGCTTTCTGTCGATGTGACATGTGGTAGACATGATCACACCACCCTTGAGGGTGTAGGATGGGTCCTAAGGGAGTAGGATCAGGTTATGTTAAGTACATAGGGACATTGGAGTGTCCAGGGTGTATCGGCATTGAGGAATGTTGGATAAAGACCCACTACTCTATTGAGTTTTCCTCCCATAGTATGTTATACCATGTGGAAACGTCCGTCTTATTGGTAGGTTTGAGGTAAACCTAAAGAGGCAGAGACTAGGTTGTCTGCCGCGTGTGTGTAGCACCATGAGGGGCTTGCTAGAGCCGTTATACTGCTCGTTGGAACCAAGTTTGACAAATCGTAAGGTGATGCGATGTGGATTGTGGTGGACTCTAGTAGTCACCATGTCATTGAGGTTGAGGCTGAGGTTGTGCATGCCTCACTGAAACGTGTATACGTTTATGTTTAATCTTGGAGACTTGTCTGGGACAGCTCAGGATGTTGGAGTACCAACAAGAGAGTCATCAGGTTGTTATTGACTCAATCTAAAGGAATCCGTGTATTGGGATACAATGGGTGTTATTGTATCCAGTTTTTCCGAACGATGGTTCGAGACTTGTGGATCTCGAGTTCGATGGCGTTTCCCTTGCGAGGAAGGAGGTAGTATTATACCTATTTGGGAATCTTTGAAAGATTCGGTAAGTTGGTGCAAGTGGTGTTGATTTGAGAATCACACCGTGTATTGTTAATCGTCGATTATCATCCTCCACTGAGTAAGGAATGACTCAGAATTGACGGTTGTGTTTGGGGCTTAGGGGTAGGTTGTAGATACCCGAGCCGAGTGCATTGAGTATGCATCCGATGTCAGTGCTTAGGCAGGTATACCGATGAGTATACGGATGCCAGTTGTTGTTTTCCTTCCTGTCGAGCATAGAGTTATGCTATTTTTGGATGGTTAAATCTCTGATGAGAGATATGGAACACCTTGAGATTGGGAATCTCCATGGCACGATGATTATGAGTAATGATCGTGAAGTTAGTTGACTCCCTTGAGGAGGGATTTTCTTGTGAGGGTTAAGGTATTTCCCTTATTGGTGTTTTCCTTCGAGTTATGCGACAGCCTTCCCAAGTTTGGATTGTTAAATCCGAGGATTTTCAAGGGACGGCAGGATTTTGGAGTGGTTGAGTGTCGCTGACGACACAAGCGTTGAGGATGCAATGGGTTTATTGCATGCCCCTTAAGAATTTTAAACTCTGCGGAGTCTCGGTTGTTATTTATGATCAGGACGTGATTCTTGGAACATCCGGAGGTGGACATCTTGTGAGATGTCTTTTGTTTGAATTTGTGGCCGTGAGTTGCCCAAATTAAGTTGCAATGAGGCGACTACTCCTTCGATGGAGGAAGTTTGAAAGCGGAAACCAGGTTCGGTATGTGTACACCGTGGTTGTACTAGTGTTTCCCCTCGTAACGATGTAGGTTAGACATCGTGAGTCTTGATAAAGATGCCATTGGATGATATCTACGATAGAATCAGGAGCGATTCGAATCCTTACAGTTTCAGTTGACTAACTGCTTTTGGATTATTAGCGTTGAGTTGTACTGACGCTCTTTGACGTTATGATGGATTTGGAAGTCTATTCCACTCCAGAGATTGACACGAGGTCAACGTTCTTACGGTTGAGGTGTCATTCAGGACGTGTTCGTACTGTTGTATTAGATCGAAGGATGACTGTCCGATCTACAGTCGTAAGTATTGGTTGATTTGCAGTCATGAGAGGCTGACTTCTGGGATGACCCGCATCGAGGTACGTTTCGCCTCTTGGGTGATATGTTGGTTTTGGTATGTCGCTCTGTTTCATAGTTTGATGAGAGGTAAGTATCCTCGCGTTTATTAATACGATTCTGATATGGTCAGGAATCGAGGTTATGGCTTCATGTTGTTGTGTAGCCTGGGTGTTACGTGATACACCAGTGCTAATTTCGAGGACGAAATTCTTTTAGTGGGGGATATTGTGATGACCAGGGATTATAGGTGTTAATCCCGTAGTGTTAATAATCCCTAAAGTGGTTTTACGTGGCGATTTGGAGTTTAATCGAGGTGTTGGGCCTTCTGGGCTCGTTTAATTGGGTAGTTGGGATCGTTGGATCCAGAGGTTGAGATTGTATTCACATTACGGTGTAAAACCTAAGAGTTGGGTTTTTGATGTGTCTCGGAATCTCGGGTGCTATGTGAGCACCGGTAGGGGGTTTTGGAGTTAGAGAGAGAGTTTTTGAAAACAGATGATTTTTAATGAATCACGATGTATTTGTGGGGCTATTAATTTTTCGGGGTATTTTTGCTATAAATACCAATTGAACCCAAAATTTTAAATAAGAATTTCATTTCAGCCCTCACATTTTCTCTCTCTCTCCCGCGCGCCCCTCTTCCCGTCAGCCCTGCACCCCGCGACTTCCAGCGCTTCGCCCGCCGCCGTCCGGCCGCCGTTCGGCGCGTGCGACCTATCACCGGCTTCGTCTCGTCCAGGCGCTCCTTTCCCCTCCGTCAATTGAAGGTTTCGTCGCGTTTCTCGTTCGGATTTTGCAGAAAGGCGTCGATCCCCAAAAGTTAGGGTTCATCGATTTGGAACGATTTTGCTTCCGATTTTCGTTGGGTAACCTCCCTAACCCCTTGTTCGTCTTTTTCGTGTATTTCCATGCCTTTATTGTGTTCGAATTTGAAGGATTTTAAGGGTTCGAATTTAAGGGCTTGTTTGGGTTCGAATTTATGGGTGTTAAGTTCGAAAATTGGGGGTTTTTGTCAAGGGATGTTGATTCTTGCTTGGATAGCTTAATTGACATTTTAGATAAATTATGGTATTTAATTGGGTTCGAAATTGTGAGATTAGGGTTCGATTTTTGTAGGGCATTCTTGAACAAATTTCGATATTGTCTCATTTATTTCCTTCCCTGCATGTACCCTGCCCCGGGTCTTTTAAGAGGATAATTGTCGTGTGTTGACAATATTTTGAGGGTTATGGGTGTGCTTGAGCATAGGTTACATGTTCGTAAATAATTGTAAATTATTTATCGTGTTAGCACATCATTCCTCGGGGCATGGAACTCGAGCAAGGTTTGGCTCGGACTTCGGAGATTTAAGGTACGTGCGACGTACGAGCATTACTATATATATGTGAAATGCATAAGGTGTTTTTGATTGCATTGAATGTTTTGCGTATGGTTATACATATATGTTGATATGGCCAAGGAATGACCCAAATCTTGATATCGCAGCTTGTAGCGTGCGTGACACTAGAGTAGGATGACTCTTACATGATATAAGGGGTACTGGGTTTATATGACTATATTATGAGACATTTGAGATGTCTAGGTTTGTAGAATCATGTATTCTTCGTGAGACATTGAGATGTCTAGGTTCGTAGAATCATGTATTCATTATGAGACATTTGAGATGTCTAGGTATAATGGAAAGCGAGATTATGAAATCAATATTTGATATTGATATATCTATATTTGCATGTATATGAACTTGGAATCATTCATTTTTTATATTTGAGAATCAGGCATGCGATGTGTAAATCAATGTGTTGGTTTACTGATTTATGAGGTTTGATGAGTTTGATGATTGTGAGAACAGGGACAGTACACGGAATCCCGGATGAGGTTGCCATCCAGGGAGTATCATTTAAATTCATTAGCATTTACCTTTGTTGTAAATTATGAATTTCATTATTATGATTATGGGATTTTGTGTATTGGTATGCTCACCCCGTTGGGGGCTGTCTCTGTTGGGACAGGTGGACAGGTACATCGATGGCTATGGAGCTGAGCTCGAGCTGTTGATTTGAGGTACTCCCAGGATCGTGGTACCAGGGCTTGATGGAGCACGGTATCGTATAGAGTACCTATATATACACCTGAGGATTTATACATATTCATGATGCTCGCATGTGAGCACGATTATACTTGTATATGGATTGTATATAGAGGCATGAGCCTATCTCTCTTTCATTTAAGGTTGCATGCAATTAGAGGTTGAATTGCTAGAATGATATGAGAGTCATTGGTGTATTATGTGTGGTGTCTTCCCTGGCTGGGAATTTACTTGTATTGCTGCTTTCTGTTGAGTATTATGCTTTCCCTGGCCGGGAATTTTGTTATGTGTTGTACTCTTTTTTTTGGGATAGCTCTATTTATGGGGAGACTCTGCCCAAATTTTTATAAAAGTTTACAATGTGAAAAGTGGCACCAAGGGGTTGGTAAAAGGCAAACATATGAGTCTTTCATTGACAGGCAATGATTAAGTATCATCAGAGCTTCCCGATTGACATTTTATAGAAAGCATGTACCACACATAGTGGTTAATACACTAATCAAGGTTTAAGGGCTTGGGGTCCTTACAACTTCAGGGTCAGCCATCAAGGTTCAGAATGGCTGAGGATGATTCCTTGAGACTGGGCAACCGTTGGGTAGTCCCAGATACGCCGGAGTTACGTAGAGGATTAATGGAGCGAGCTCATAGTAGTCGGTTCAGTATCCACCCAGGAGGAAGAAAAATGTATAAGGACCTAAGTGGTCAGTTCTGGTGGAGACGCATGAAGCGCGATGTGATCGCTTTTGTTAAAAGATGTTTGATCTGCCAGCATGTAAAGGCAGAGAGACAGAAGCCTTGTGGCGAGCTGAAGAGCTTAGAGGTACCCGAATGAAAGTGGGAGCATATCTCTATGGACTTTGTGACCCACTTGCCAAGGACGGCCTCAGGATTTGATGCGATCTGGGTGATCGTAGATAGGCTGACAAAGACGGCTCATTTCATCCCTTATTGTATGACCTTCACATACCTAAAGATGGCCCACTTATATATACGGGATGTGGTGAGGTTACATGGTGTACCAGTCTCGATTATGTCTGAGAGGGACCCACGTTTTACATCCCATTCTGGGAGGGTCTCCAGATAGCTTTGGGCACAGAGGTGAGACTGAGTACAGCGTATCACCCTCAGACAGATGGCCAGACAGAGCGTACCATTCAGACAATCGAAGACATGTTGAGGGCATGTGTATTGGAGTTTGATACTCCGTGGCAAGATTCATTACCACTGGTAGAGTTCTCCTACAATAACAGCTACCAGGCGAGCATTCAAATGGCCCCTTTTGAAGCTCTTTACGGTCGACGTTGTAGGTCACCGCTGTATTGGGAGGACTTGACTAGTAAAGCGGTCGGAGGACCGGATATGATAAAGGATATGGAAGAAAAGATTAAGATGATACGCCAAAAGATGAAAGCGGCCCAGGATAAGAAAGCAGCCTATGCCAATAAGCGACGGCGACCACCAGAATTCCAAGTAGGAGACAAGGTCTTCTTAAAGATCTCGCCCTTCAGGGGTGTGGTTCGGTTTGGTATGCGGGGAAAGTTATCTCCGAAGTATGTTGGGCCATATGAAGTTTTGCAGTGTATCGGTACTTTGGCCTACCGTTTGGCTCACTGCCATCTCTATCTGGTATTCATGATGTCTTTCATGTCTCTATGTTGCGGAAGTATGAGCCTGATCCGTCTCATGTATTACAGCCTACTGAAGTGAAGTTGGACTCAGATGTATCCTACGTAGAACGACCGGTCAGAATTCTGGTTCGTGAGGATCGCAGATTACGAAGCAAGGTTATACCGATGGTCAAAGTTCAGTGGGATCGTCGGGGTGTCGAGGAGGCTACGTGGGAGACGGAACGGCATATGATGCAGCATTACCCGAAACTATTTTCTGGTATGATTTATGTTTAGTTTCATTTTGGGTAAGTGCATGCGATTTCGAGGACCAAATCTTATAAGTAGGGGAGTAATGTAATACCCCCGAAATGGTTATATGTTTATGTGTTAACATATATGATTATGTTATGGTTGAGGATTGTGGTGCGTAAATTGGGGGTTATGATTATGTTATGATGATATGATTTAGGGGGCGTGTTGGGTGTTTTAAGGGATGTATTAGTTAAGTAAGTTATAAATATCGAGTGAGGATATTTTAATACATCGTGCTAATACCGGGGCACAATTAAACACCACATGGTACCCCAACCACACCACCCCACCCCCAATCACTCGGCCACCTCTCCTCCCACTTGGCAACCCATACCTCTTCCCACTTGTCCAACCCATGCTTCCACTTGGTCTTGCAATCAACTCTCTTCCACCTCCCTTCTCCTCCTTCTCTCCTCAACCCCCATTTTCGTCCCAGAATAAGCTGCATTAAGGCAAGGAAAAGTTTGGTAAAAGTGTTCAAAAGTCCTTGCAAAAAGAGGAACAAGAAGAGGGGTAAGGATGGGTACTCTGTTTTCAGGGTTTTTGGTTGGGTTTAAGTTTGGTTGGGTGATTATTCATGCATGCTAGTATAGGTTTAGATGAAACCCTGGTATGAGTACTTACATGGAAGTATTTTGTAGCTACTAGCATGTTTACTCGAGCATGTTACATGTTTTATGTGTTAGATTTCTAGTTATGAAAGTATGTGTTCAAAAATCTGGGCAAGAGGTGCATGCTCTGTTTTTCTGTAAAGATTGGATGAGATCTAAGTTTATGAGGGTGTTATGATGCATGCTAGCTTAGGTTTTGTAAAACCTTTGATTTAAGTGCCTACATGGAAGTTTTACGAAGTTCCTAGCATGTTTGTTTGAGCAAGTATGATGTGTTATGAAGTAGATTTGATGCTATGAAATGAGGTGCTCAAAAATCTGGGGAAGTCCCGATTTTTCAGAGTGCTCGATCGATCAAGATTTTGGTCCCGATCGATCGAGCGAGGCAGAAGATTTTAAGCATGGTTTGAATTCAGGGGCCGATCGATCGAAGGAAATTCCGATCGATCGGTGAAGCTCCTCGATCGATCGGTAAGAAGATTTCGATCGATCGATCGAGGCAGAAGTTGGGCACTATTTATTATGTTTTCTCGATCGATCGAGACTTGGGTGCCGATCAATCGAGAGAGGCAGAACCTTGGCAATTATTTTTAATTGAATTATTTTGAAGAATTTTTGACAATGATTCATGATATGGTATCTAATATGGTATATTGTGGTTATGTAGAACCATCCCAGGTACCAGCACAATCAAGGAGATAAAGTCTGTTGACTCCTCCTCCTTTTGAAAAGGTACGTAAGAGACGTACGGGCATCGGACGGTAAAACACACCTCTATACTATGACTATGCATTTATCGCATGAGTATTTACGATGAAATGATGATGTTTATATGATGTTTATATAATGATACGATGTTTATGATTGGGTAATATGCCTATATGGTAAGATGACATACGATGTTTATGACATGGTAAGATGCCATACGATGTTTATGATTGGGTAAGATGCCCATATGGTAAGATGCCATACGATTTATGATATGGTAAGATGACATACAATGTTTATGATTGGGTAAGATGCCCATATGGTAAGATGACATACGATAGGGTAAGATACCCATATGGTAAGATGCCATACGATGTTTATGATATGATAAGATGCCATACGTTAGGGTAAGATGCCCATATGCATGAATGTGAATAAGAGAACAAAAAGAAGTTAACGAATAACCAACAAGTTTACTTAACTAAGATTTCATGCATTTACTGTTATTTTTTTGATGTTAAGTAAGGATGTATATGCTCATAATGTGTTGTCCCTGTAGGTACGCTATTGGACTGAAGGGCTAAGGGTCGGGTTGAGACAGTGAGCTAAAGGAGCACAAGGATGGATATGAAGGATGTTATGATTAGTTTCTACTCTAGGAGTAGTATAAATCTAAATATTAGCATTCAGCTAAGGGAATGTAACTGATAAGTTTTGAAGTTTTATTTTTGGCCTGTAATCCTCATAGCTCACGTAACAACCGGAACTCTAAGATGTCCTTAATGCATGTTTAGTACATTTTACGTTATCCTAACACTGTTAAGGTGGGAAGACCCCACAGTATATGTGTATCAAATGTATAAAACGTCGTGCTCAATACCGTCACTGGTACTTCGATCCCTAGAATCACCTCCTATTCCATAGCTCGAGCTCAACTGCAAAGCCATCGATGTATCTAATCACCTGCCCCAACAGAGACTGCCCCCACACGGGGTGGCATACCAATATCCCAAATCCAATATCACAATAATACAATTCATAATTTACAAAAAATGTAAAATGCTATGAAATATAAAATACGCTCCCTGGATGGTATCATCCTCATCTAGGATTCCCTGTACTGTCCCTGTTCTCAAAATAATTTAAACCATCAAATTCTCAAATGCCAGTTAATCATTACATTGATTAACAATTCCATTTGCTACATGCCGATATCATAATCAATAATATCAAATCATTAAACAATGATTACAGATATTCCATATATCTCACTTATGGTTCCATAGTTCTATTTCATTGCTCGCTCTACAATAGCGGCATTTCATTCTCACGCATGCTCAACAACAGTGGCGTCATAACCGATGCTTGCTCAAAGGCGACAACATCCAATCATTGCTCGCTCAAAGGCGGCACCATATAATTCCCAATGCATATATATCCATTTGTAGCAATTACCATAAACCATGTATTTCAATATCCGGTTATTGCTAATACCATCTACAATGCATTTTCATATACATTTATTGCAATACAGTGTACCATGCACTCAACATTTGCAATTATAATAAAGGACTATGCTCGTACGTCATACGTACCTTATAATTCCGAAGTTCGAGTCCAACCTTGCCTGAGTACTACGACCCGATGAGTTAAGTGCTAACATGCAAATAACTCTCAATTAAACATAGGCATGCAATCACGTGCCCAAGCACGTTCACAGCTTCCAAACTTATCGTCCATCCATGATGATTACCAAAATAAAAGCCCCCCGGCTAAGCATGCATAATACCCAAAATATTCCATTTTATAAGTTTAAAAGATAGCCAAAAACTCAACCGAGAATTCCGTTTTATTAAACTTTGGCTCCAACCAATCCATTTAAAAGTATAGCATTCCCATTGGAATGTAGACATTGCCATGAAATCGGCTAATTAAACCCCGTTACCAAAATCCCAACTTTTTGCCAAAGTTTGAAAAAAACATAACACTTCGAGCGGCGATCGATCGCCTCTTTTGTCGCGATCGATCGCGCGCACCCGCTGCCAAACAGAAACATCTCGCGATCGATCGCGCGTCTCTGCGTTCGATGGCCAATCACCTCGCGATCGATCGTCGAGACTTGGCGATCGCCAGTACTGTACATCTTCACCAATTTTACAGCTGCTCGTCGCGCTTTTCCAAAAACTCGAGCTTCCATGGTGTTTTTGACACCCAAACTCAAAATCAACACCACTAACCTCCTTAACACCTCCAATACACTATTTAAACTCAATAAAAACTCTAAAAACAACATTTTGGATTTTTAAACCAAAACCCCCAAATCTCAAATCCAACCCAATACTTGACCAACAAGCACAATACCATAATCAAATCGAAGCTAAAGGTGAGGAGAAGAAGATTACCAGCTTTTCTTCAAGAAATCGGGCTTCCAAGATGAGCCCCCATCGATTTGCTTCCAAGAGAAGAAGAGGGAAGAGTTTGGGGTGAGAGAGAGGCGTGAGGGAGAGGAGAGAGGGAAGAGATTCCGTATAAGGACGGAATACCGAGTCCATTTGGTATATATAGCATAAAGGCTCCAAAATACCAATACATCCACAACTACATCATGATTCATTAAAAATCATCTGTTTTCAATAATTATCTCTCCAACTCAAATTCCATCACCAGGCCCAGTACAAAGTACTCCGGACCCCACAATCCACAAAAAACCAAATTCCAAGGTTATCACAACGATGAGAATACAATCTCAACCCTTGGATCCAACGACTCCAATTACAGGATTTAAACTCCCCAGGAGTCTCAATACCACAATTAATTCATAATTGCCACAAATAAAATCCATTAAGGATTATTACCACACCGGGATTGACACCATTAATCCCCGGGCATCACAAACAGGATGATGGATGAGACATGTCATGACATATTTGCATTGATGATGCATGATACAGAACAATCACAGTTGATGTTTCTAGTGCTTTATCGTTTTATATGTTTTATTAATATAGCACTGAGATGGTTGTTTATCTATACTCATGTTGTGTGATTGTTTCTTTAGGGACTCATAGACGTGGGAGGACGGGATTGTGAGTCTTATTTAACTGCGAGCTGAACCACTGCTTAGGAGTTGTATTGATTTAGTTTGTTTTGCCGTACATATGATGTATATTATGGACAGGGTTTTGTCAATATTGTAACAACCTACATAGTAAACTCTTAATCAGAGTATGATTTACTTAATTTCTACTCACATGATATGTATAATAAACTGATACATAACGGATTAAGTAACGAGGACCCCACATCTTTACTTGTCGGAATCTTGTTTTCCCAAAGAATTCTTCTCTTTGTTTCAAAGAGTTCTTTAGCAAATCTTGTAGTAGTTCCTGTCATAGAATTCAGCAAAAATGTTCCGTTGGCTGAATTTTGGAAGAACTTGAATCGAATAACTTTGTCCATCTCGGTTAGACAGACCCAGAGTCTCATGCTCGTCTATTTGAACTTCGTTTTCTGTTATTGCTCCAACTAATACTGGTGCGTCATCTGGTAACGTGGTCTTGAGGTCTTGATATTTTTCAAGGCGTTACTATCTGGTCGTCTGAGCTTCATGAAATGAAAAGCTTCCATGAAGCCTTTCTTTGCTGGTTCAGGGGCTGCACTGATAAAATATAACTCCAGTACTTCTCCTCAAATGTGGGTTATTCAACCATGTCGCGTGGACAGCTTCTCTAATCCATTTGGATAGTTTGGAAATTTCAGAGAAGGCTGGTGCAACAGTATAAACCGAAGCAAGAGCTCTGAAACTATACCATTCTTGTACACGATCGCGATTTATTTAAACAATAAAATATCAGAATGTCTCGATTATACCGCAAGTGCATGATATCAAGTTTTAGTATAGATATGAAGAATACAGATTGTCAAACCCACAGGGACTAACAAACAAGTACCAAATAAGACACTTTAATATATTTAACCTACGAATATGAATTTAATAAAATACTAATTAATTAATTAAACTACTAATCCAACCAAGTCAATAAAAGTAAACGAGAAAATTCTGCTAGAGAAGATTATCAAGACATCGGCTCACCAATGCAATCCCCTACAATTCTTGATTGAAAATCCAAATATTTCTAAGGTGGCATGTTCTCCCAATTTATCTAATATACTCTCTCAAGATATATTAAAGCTAATATTAAATTGCAGTAAGTCATTTTCGTGTACTTATTTGACAACTCAATACTGCATAAGTTTCGTGAAAACTTCTAGCTTTCGATTACTAGATATCTATAGCTATCACATATGTATTTGACTTTATCTCTCGACTTCAGTCTGAAATCCATGGTATGAGTTATTAATTCCGTATCATAAAATCATCTCTCGATCTCAATCACGATACTAACATCATTGAAAGGTGATCAATCTCTCAAAAGTATTAAAATCATAAATCATATACAAAGAATTATAAGGATTCAATCATTAAATCATAGGTTCATAACAAATGTTTATCTAATCTCGATAAATTTAGTGCATACTCATAAATAAACCCTAAACCCTAAACCCTAAACCCTAATACCAACACTCAAAGTTGTCTTGCAACAATCCAAGCATGATATAATCAAAACAAAACAATCAAAATTTAAAAGTAAGAATAAACTCTCAGCATCGACACCGGTTGCAGATCCTCGCTCCTTCTCTTGCTTCTTCTCGATCTTCTCTTTAATCACCTTGTTGAAGTTGTTCCAAAATCATAGGGTAAAAGGTTGAAGGTGGATGATAGATGGTTGTGAAGAAATCTGGACGTGAAGGTGAAGTGTGGCATGCAGGTGTGGTGAGTTGAAGGTGGCGTGTGGTGGAATCTGGATGTGAGGTGTATGGAATAGAAGAGGGCGTGAGTCCTCTCTTCAATATGCTTTTCCCAAAAGAATTGGCTCCGCTTGCTTCCGTCCAAAATCTGTTATCCTCTAATATTAATATAATAATATAATATAGTCAAAGTTTTCTTGTGTGCTCCTTTTTTTTTTTTTTCTTGTGTGCTCTTTTAAGTCTCCTTAGTAATGTTCATCCTCTGTAAAATTCCACTCCCGTGTAATCTTTCTCCCTCAAAATACGTCCTCAATATATGCTCAAGATTTTATCTCCATTCAACGTCTGTAAAATCTGCTTTCTCGGCCTATTAAGAGTTGAAGAGTCCATCGAGTGGAAAGATTTGAACAGGATTTAATTTCCATATCAGTCGTGGCATGGTGTGTTGTTATGTAAATAGGTTGATGCCGTGAATATGCTGAATTTTCCTTATGGTCCCATATTTCTTTAGTTCCTCGTTTCAAGCATCAAATTTGGAGATTATCACTTTTATGAACTTTTCATTATATTTTATTAATAAAATGTCTCGTCCCTTGGATTCCAACAAAATAACCAAAAATGACTCAAAACACATAATTATTGTCCAGGAATCACAGTAAAATTTAATGAGAGCATAGAAATATAATTGCAAAATGACAATTATCAGTACATCGTTTGGATGGCTACCTGGTTTCATCCAAACCCTTGGGTATTTTGCGGAGATATCAACAATTATTTTTTCTAGGTTGATATCCCGTCTGGTTATTAGTTTCTCCCAAGTGTGCTGCTAATCCTACATAGGAGAAGAAACTAAATCCTCATTAATTTGACCCTAGAAGTGCTTGTCTGAGGCCTAAGGTTCAACTTCCGATCTTTTACCCTTGAGGTGCTGGGTTGACTTGAAGGTTCAGATTGTGATGGCACATGACCCTCAACATTCGCTAAAGTTTGTACATCCTCAAGGAATGCATCATCTGCAGCACCTGTGACAGGGGTATGTGAATCCCTTCCCTCCGGGTTAGATGAGCCCCGTTTTCTAAACACTCATTTTTGCACCGTTGGAGATGCGGCCTGGAGGATAGGCCCCTCCAAGACTTCGAACATGCATTCTTGGGCATGAAGGTAAACTCGTATATGAACGAAAACTAAGTCCCAATCTGCCTATTGGAGTCGTTGCGACCTCAGCATTGAGACAAAGAGTCCCAAAATCTCGTTCAAGGATCTCTAGGTTTTCCATGAGATGCCTAACCCGTTCAAGGATATCTAGGTTTTCCCTGAGATGCCTAACTCGTTTGAGGCTATCCCTAGCAGTGTGTCCCTCCATCTCATGTCAAGAAATCTGCAAGAACATTTTTATCAGATTTCACAATGACAATATTATAATCATAATATTTGTGTGATGTCCAGATTTATTAATAATCATTTGTTGGACTAAATATGATTTGGATTTTATTGATAATTAATTTTAGAATTAATTAATTAGAAGTGGAATTGACCAAGTGAAGGTCAACTGCAAGTTAATCGGATCATAAAATATTTTGAGATTGTAAAATATACTCCGCTAATATTTTAGAGATAAGTTAATTAAAATGAAGAATTTAAGTTTTGGGTTTTTGGGGTGTGTATAAATCCCTATCGTTGTCTCTAAATAATATATCAGTACACCGGCGACACTTCGATGTACAAAACCAGGTTAGGATACAAAAAATAAATATGTTATGTTGGGCATTTTCGGAACACATAGTAAAAGGTGTAAAATCACGCACACAAAACCCGAACCCTCTCTTTTCTTCTCTGCAATCGCGCACATCCGACCCCTCGCCGCTAAAACCGCGCGCCCGCCGCCGTCGGACCTCCTTCCGGCGCGTCCGAACCACCATCGCCTTTGTCTATTCTAGGCGCATCTTTCCATACCAAGAACATGAAGTTTCGTCGCGGATTACATCCGGATCTAGCGAGGAAGCGCTGCGGTTCGATTTCCAAATTCGTCCGATTTTGGGGCGATTTTCTTCCAATTTTTTTGTGGGTAATCCTCCTCATCCTTCAATCGTTTTGTAACACCCCCAAAATGTTATATGATAATGTAATACCCCCGAAACGTTATATGATTATGTGCTACGATGATGATTTACGATGTGTTTAAGAGGGTTGTGGTACCTTAATTGGGGGTTATAATTATGATATGATGATATGGTTTAGGGAGCATGTTAGGTGTTTTTAATTGTTGTATTGATGTAGTACAATTATAAAATATCAAGGGGAGATATTTTTATACATCGTATGAAATACCGGGACACAATTAAACACCACAAGGCACCCCAACCACACCACCCCATTCGGCCACCACCCTTCCCCAAATGCAACCTCCTTTTCCCCCCACTTGTTCAACACCCATACCCCCACTTGCCCCAACCCATGCTATGACTATTGGCTTGCAATCAACTCCCCTCCACCTCCTTCTCCCTCTCTTTCCCTCCCAAAATCGGTGGAGTAAGCTGCTTGTAGGAGGAGGAAAAAGCTTGTGATTTTGTGTGCAAAAGCCTACCAAAGAAGAGGGGTAAAGTTTAATACTCTGTTTTTCAGAGTTTTGTTTGGGGTTTGGTTTTGGTGGGATGTTTTATTGCATGATAGGTATAGGTTTGGGTGGAACCTTGGTAGGGATGCTTACATGGTAGTATTATGTAACTACTAGCATGGTTGTTCGAGCATTTTACATGATTTATGTGATAGATTTCTTGTTATGAAACTATCGAAAATCTGGGAAAAGATAAGCATGCTCTGTTTCTGTTTAAGGTTGGCTGAGGATGAAGATTATGATGAGGTTATGATGCATGTTAGCTTAGGTTTTGCTAAATCTTTAATTTGAATACATGCATGGTAGTTTTATGAAGCTTGTAACATTTTTGTTCAGGCATGTTTTACGCCTTATGAAGTAGAAATGATGGTATGAAATGAGGTGCTCAAAAATCTGGGGAAGTCCCGATTTTTCAGAGCTCTCGATCGATCGAGTTTTTGGTCCCGATCGATCGAGCGAGGCAGGATGTTTAAAGCATGGTTTGAATTTCAGGTGCCGATCGATCGAAGGATTTCTCGATCGATCGGTGAAGCTCCTCGATCGATCGGTAAAATGTTTCGATCGATCGATCGAGGCAGAATGTTTGGGCACTATTTGTGCACAGTTTCTCGATCGATCGAGACCTTGGGGCCGATCGATCGAGAGAGACAGAAAGTTGAAAAAAATAAGATGATGTTTTACTTTGTTAAGTTTATGATGTGAGATGGTATTGAGGCATCTAATATGGTATTGTGTGGTCTTTTGTAGAACCATCCCAGGTACCGGCACCATCAAGGAGATAAAGTCTGTTGACTCCTCCTCCTTTTAAAAAGGTACGTAAGAGACGTACGGGCATCGGACTGTAAAACACATCCCTACACTATGACTATGCATTTATCGCATGAATAATTACGATGAAATGATGATGTTTATACGATGAAATGATGATGTTTATACGATGAAATGATGATGTTTATACGATGTTTATATGATGATGTTTATACGATGTTTATATAATGATGGGATACGATGTTATTATATGGTAAGATGCCACGGGGTAAGATGCCCATATGGTAAGATGCCATACGATGTTATTATGTGGTAAGATGCCACGGGGTAAGATGCCCATGTGGTAAGATGCCATACGATGTTATTATATGGTAATATGCCACGGGGTAAGATGCCCATGGTAAGAAGGCCATACGATATTAATTGTGGTAAGATGCCACGGGGTAAGATGCCCCATATGGTAAGAGGTCATACGATGTTATTTGTGGTAAGATGCCACGGGGTAAGATGCCCCATATGCATGAATATGAATCAGGGACAACGAAAGGAAGTTAATGAATAACCAGCATATTTACTTAACCAAATTTTCATGCATTTGTTGTGATGTTTTTATGATGTTAAGTACGATTATATATGCTCATGATGTGTTGTCCCTGTAGGTACACTTTTGGACTAAAGGACTAAGGGTCGGGTTGAGGCAGTGAGCTACGAGGAACACAGGAATGTATAGGATTCAAGTTATGATTAGTATCTACTCTAGGAGTAGTGTAAATCTAAATGTCATTCTTTTTGGAATGTAATGAATTATTTTTGAAGTTTTGTATTTTGGCCTGTAATCCTGTTAGCTCGTGTAACAACCGAAACCTTAAGATGTTATTTAATGCATGAACAGTCCTTCCTATGTTCTAATTAACACTGTTAAGGTAGGAAGACCCTACATTAGTGGTATCAGAGCAGTGGTTAGATAACTCGGGAATGAGTGAAGGGTAGCCTTAGCAATAAATTAGCTAGGTGCTTACTTTTGAACATGTTTTATAAGTATGTTGCATATGAAGTAGAAGATGTTATGCTAACATGTTTAATTATCTAACGATGTACTTTATGAACTGCTTTTGGGTATTGTTGTTAACCTTTGTGTTGCAGCATGGCAGCGAATATAGAAGTGGGTGACGCTATTAGTGTAAATGCAAGTGCTGGGCGTACGAACCCACTGCCACCGCCAGCCTTGGGCGAAGAGCCTTCGGAACAAAAGTTATTGCCCGGGGAGTTGAGCTTGGCACAATTTATGACGTACCGACCCCCGATGTTCGAAGGAACTGAATCAGGGGAAAAAGCTGAGGAATGGTTGGAGAGGATTGAACAGATATTTGTGGCAGCGCCTTGTGCAAAGACGGCATGGATCAGGTTAGCAGAATTTCAGCTGGCCAAGAAAGCACTGATGTGGTGGAAGACCACAGTGATTGAGCAAGAGGCTCAGGGTCAGGAGATCAATTGGAAACTATTCAGGACTAGGTTTCTGACTCGCTATTTCTCAGCTGCTGCGAGACAGGCTAAAGAGGATGAGTTTACCAACTTGAGACAAGGTACTATGCCTGTATCCGATTATGCTCTTCATTACTGTTCCTTACTCCGGTATGTACCTCATGTGGCTGCAAGTACCCAAGCTAAGATAAGGAATTTCATGAAAGGCTTGAGGCCTGAGCTGTATGACAGGGTCGTCACTTATGGCCCTGCCTGTTTTGACGATGCGCTTTCACGGGCCGAACTAGCTGAACTGGGAGTTGGTGCATATCCTAATGCCGTGCCACCTCCAGCACCCCCTCAGAGATCCACTTCTGACAATTTGAAGCCCAGGGGTGATCAGTTTAAGCCTAGGGGGAACACTTCAGCGTCGAGATTCAGTGGCAAGAGGCCCGAGAATCGATGGAAAGGGAACCGTAGGAATGATGCTCCGTCTGGGAGAGGACAGTCTCAGGGAGACAGATCTGGAAGAGTTCAGTGCACTCTTTGTGGGCAACCACATTTGGCAAAAGACTGCGTAGGATGCTATGTCTGTGGCGACAGAGGCCACTTTGCTCGGCAGTGTCCCAACAGGGGAAGACAGCAGAACTCTACGGGGAGGCCTGCGGACAGAGCGGCACAACACAGACCACCTTTTGCACCGAGGCAGTATGGAGGTCAGCCCACGGGTCCACCTGAGGGACAGGTGTATGCTTTGACGAGGGAGCAGGCTACAGTGGCTCCGGAGGAGGTTATAGCGGGTACGTATCTTTTATTTACGCACCCTGCTCTTATATTGATAGACACAGGTGCATCACACTCTTTTGTGTCGACGAGTTTTGTTGAAAGGCACCACATATGCACTTCTCCGTCGCCCATGCCTCTTGTAGTCTCGACACCCGCTGGAAGAAGTTTGACTACTGATCAGATTGTTTATGATGGCCTCATTTATTTTGAGAATAATGAGTTAAGATCAGATTTGATTATGCTGGGAATGACAGACTTCGATTGCATTGTGGGCATCGATGTTCTGAACTGGTATCAGGCAGTCGTGAACTGCAGGCAGAGGACTGTCCGATTCAGGTCTGATATGGGAGTCCAGTGGACATTCTTTGGAGATGGTTCTCGTCCAAAGATTCCAGTTGATATCTGCTGTCAAGATGGCACAGTTATTGGAACGAGGCAATACAGGATATCTCATATATGTCGTTGATGTTACGGAAAGGAAAGAAGAATTAAAGGTTGAGGATGTACCCGTGGTGGCGGAGTTTCCTGATGTTTTTCTGGAGGAGATTCCCGGTTTCCCACCGACTAAGAGAGGTCGAGTTTGGGATTGAGTTACTCCGGGGGACGTCTGCCATTTCTCGTGCCCCGTACAGGATGGCACCAGCGGAGCTAAGAGATTTAAAGATTCAGTTGCAAGAGCTCCTTGACAAGGGCTACATACGCCCTAGCGTATCGCCCTGGGGTGCGCCTGTCTTATTTGTTAAGAAGGAAGATAGATCGATGCGTCTATGCATTGACTACAGGCAACTGAACAAAGCTACAGTAAAGAACAAGTATCCACTTCCGAGGATAGATGACTTGTTTGATCAGTTGCAGGGTACGAGGCTCTACAGTAAGATCGATCTGAGGTCGGGGTACCATCAGATTCGAGTAAGGGAAGATGATGTTCAGAAGACGGCTTTCAGGACGAGATATGGGCACTATGAATTCCTGGTCATGCCTTTTGGGGTGACAAATGCCCCAGCTGTTTTCATGAGTCTGATGAACAGGGTGTTCCAGCCATATTTGGATCAGTTCGTCATAGTCTTTATTGACGACATACTTATTTACTCTCGAACTGAAGAAGAGCATGTAAGGCACTTGAGGACAGTGCTTCAGATCCTTAGGGATCATCAGTTTTATGCAAATCTTAGCAAGTGCGAGTTCTGGTTGGACAGCGTGGTATTCCTAGGCCATGTCATATCTAGCCAAGGGATATCTGTGGACCCCAGGAAGATTGAAGCTGTGATGGAGTGGGATGCACCCACTTCTGTAACGGAGATTCGGAGTTTCCTCGGTTTGGCAGGTTATTACCGACGTTTCGTCGAGGGTTTTTCAAAGATCGCCAAACCCCTGACACAACTGACTCAGAAAGGAGTCCCCTTCTTTTGGTCTGAGGCTTGTGAGGAAAGTTATCAAGAACTGAAGCGTCGCTTGACTACATCGCCTGTATTGGTGATTCCGTCTGAGAATGAGAGATTTGCCTTGTATACGGATGCGTCACTGCAGGGTTTGGGCTGTGTGTTGATGCAAGATAAGCATGTGGTGGCTTATGCATCGAGGCAGCTGAAACCACACGAGGCTAGGTATCCAGTGCATGATTTGGAACTGGCGGCCATCATATTTTCCTTGAAGATATGGAGGCATTACTTGTATGGCACGTCTTTCACTATATATACGGACCATAAGAGCCTGAAGTTCTTATTCACTCAGGAAGAGTTGAATATGAGGCAAAGAAGGTGGATGGATTTACTCAAAGACTATGATTGTGAAATTGAGTACCATCCAGGTAAAGCGAACTTGATAGCAAACGCCTTAAGTCGGAAGGTGAAGAGTACTGCAGAGGATGTCATGTGTTTGTCGACTTTGATGACTTCTTATTGCCATCTGGGCTATGATTTCGATGTAGACACGTCGCCTGTGCGAGTGTCAACCTTATTGGCGGAGCCAGATATATTTGAGGCAATCAGGAAGGCCCAGAAGTCGGATAATGAGGTTCAGAGATGGACGTCATTGGTACTTCAGGGTCAGCCATCCAAGTTCAGAGTGGCTGAGGATGATTCTTTGAGACTGGGCAACCGATGGGTAGTCCCAGATACACCAGAGTTACGTAGAGGAATATTGGAGCGAGCCCACAGTAGTCGGTTCAGTATCCACCCATGAGGAAAGAAGATGTACAAAGACCTATGCGGTCAATTCTGGTGGAGACGCATGAAGCGTGAGGTGATCGCTTTTGTTAAAAGATGCTTGATCTGCCAGCAGGTAAAGGCAGAGAGGTAGAGGCCTGGTGGTGAGCTGAAGAGCTTAGAGGTGCCTGAATGGAAGTGGGAGCATATATCTATGGACTTCGTGACCCACTTGCCGAGGACGGCCTCAGGATTTGATGCGATCTGGGTGATCGTGGATAGGCTGACGAAGACGGCTCATTTCATCCCTTACAGTATGTCATATACATACTTGAAGATGGCCAAGATGTATATACATGATGTGGTGAGATTGCATGGTATTCCAGTCTCGATAGTGTTTGATAGAGACCCGAGGTTCACTTCACATTTTTGGGAGGGTCTCCAGACAGCTTTGGGCACAAGGGTGAGACTGAGTACGGCCTATCACCCTCAGACAGACGGCCAAACAGAGCGTACCATTCAGACGCTCGAGGATATGTTGAGGGCATGTATCTTGGAGTTTGATACTCCATGGCAGGATTCAGTGCCGCTGGTGGAGTTCTCCTATAATAACAGTTATCAGGCGAGCATTCAAATGGCTCCTTTTGAAGCTCTGTATGGACGACGATGTAGATCACCGCTGTATTGGGAGGACTTGACTAGCAAAGCGGTCGGAGGACCGGATATGATTAAGGATATGGAAGGTAAGATAAAGTTGATACGCCAAAAGATGAAAGCGGCCTAGGATAGGCAAGCGGCCTATGCCAATAAGCGGCGACGACCGCTAGAATTCCAGTTAGGAGATAGGGTCTTTTTAAAGATCTCGCCCTTCAGGGGTGTGGTTCGTTTTGGGATGCGGGGAAAGTTATCTCCGAGGTATGTTGGGCCATATGAGGTTTTACAGCGTATCGGTACATTGGCATATCGTTTGGCTCTACCGCCATCCTTGTCTGGCATACACGATGTTTTCCATGTCTCTATGTTACGGAAGTATGAGCCAGACCTGTCTCATGTCTTACAGCCTACTGAAGTTCAGTTAGACTCAGATGTGTCCTACGTAGAACGAACGATCAGAATTCTGGATCGAGAGGATCGCAAACTACGAAGTAAAGTTATACCGATGGTCAAAGTTCAGTGGGATCGTCGGGGTGTCGAGGAGGCTACGTGGGAGACGGAACGACATATGGTGCAGCACTATCCAGAACTATTCTCTGGTATGTTTTTATGTTTAGTTCCGTTATGATGATGCATGTGGATTTCGAGGACGAAATCTTATAAGTAGGGGAGTAATGTAATACCCCCGAAATGTTATATGATTATGTGCTACGATGTTGATTTACGATGTGTTTAAGAGGGTTGTGGTACCTTAATTGGGGGTTATAATTATGATATGATGATATGGTTTAGGGAGAATGTTAGGTGTTTTTAATTGTTGTATTGATGTAGTACAATTATAAAATATCAAGGGGAGATATTTTTATACATCGTATGAAATATCGGGACACAATTAAACACCACAAGGCACCCCAACCACACCACCCCATTCGGCCACCACCCTTCCCCAAATGCAACCTCCTTTTCCCCCCACTTGTTCAACACCCATACCCCCACTTGCCCCAACCCATGCTATGACTATTGGCTTGCAATCAACTCCCCTCCACCTCCTTCTCCCTCTCTTTCCCTCCCAAAATCGGTGGAGTAAGCTGCTTGTAGGAGGAGGAAAAAGCTTGTGATTTTGTGTGCAAAAGCCTACCAAAGAAGAGGGGTAAAGTTTAATACTCTGTTTTTCAGAGTTTTGTTTGGGGTTTGGTTTTGGTGGGATGTTTTATTGCATGATAGGTATAGGTTTGGGTGGAACCTTGGTAGGGATGCTTACATGGTAGTATTATGTAACTACTAGCATGGTTGTTCGAGCATTTTACATGATTTATGTGATAGATTTCTTGTTATGAAACTATATGCTCGAAAATCTGGGAAAAGATAAGCATGCTCTGTTTCTGTTTAAGGTTGGTTGAGGATGAAGATTATGATGAGGTTATGATGCATGTTAGCTTAGGTTTTGCTAAACTTTTAATTTGAATACATGCATGGTAGTTTTATGAAGCTTGTAACATTTTTGTTCAGACATGTTTTACGCCTTATGAAGTAGAAATGATGGTATGAAATGAGGTGCTCAAAAATCTGGGGAAGTCCCGATTTTTCAGAGCTCTCGATCGATCGAGATTTTGGTCCTGATCGATCGAGCGAGGCAGAATGTTTAAAGCATGGTTTGAATTTCAGGTGCCGATCGATCGAAGGATTTCTCGATCGATCGGTGAAGCTCCTCGATCGATCGGTAAAATGTTTTGATCGATCGATCGAGGCAGAATGTTTGGGCACTATTTGTGCACAGTTTCTCGATCGATCGAGACCTTGGGGCCGATCGATCGAGAGAGACAGAAAGTTGAAAAAAATAAATGATGTTTTATTTTGTTAAGTTTATGATCTGAGATGGTATTGAGGCATCTAATATGGTATTGTGTGGTCTTGTAGAACCATCCCAGGTACCGGCACCATCAAGGAGATAAAGTCTGTTGACTCCTCCTCCTTTTAAAAAGGTACGTAAAAGACGTACGGGCATCGGACGGTAAAACACATCCCTACACTATGACTATGCATTTATCGCATGAATATTTACGATGAAATGATGATGTTTATACGATGAAATGATGATGTTTATACGATGTTTATATGATGATGTTTATACGATGTTTATATAATGATGGGATACGATGTTATTATATGGTAAGATGCCACGGGGTAAGATGCCCATATGGTAAGATGCTATACGATGTTATTATGTGGTAAGATGCCCATATGGTAAGATGCCATACGATGTTATTATGCGGTAAGATGCCACGGGGTAAGATGCCCATATGGTAAGAGGCCATACGATATTAATTGTGGTAAGATGCCACGGGGTAAGATGCCCCATATGGTAAGAGGTCATACGATGTTATTTGTGGTAAGATGCCACGGGGTAAGATGCCCCATATGCATGAATATGAATCAGGGACAACGAAAGGAAGTTAATGAATAACCAGCATATTTACTTAACCAAATTTTCATGCATTTGTTGTGATGTTTTTATGATGTTAAGTACGATTATATATGCTCATGATGTGTTGTCCCTGTAGGTACACTTTTGGACTAAAGGACTAAGGGTCGGGTTGAGGCAGTGAGCTACGAGGAACACAGGATTGTATAGGATTCAAGTTATGATTAGTATCTACTCTAGGAGTAGTGTAAATCTAAATGTCATTCTTTTTGGAATGTAATGAATTATTTTTGAAGTTTTGTATTTTGGCCTGTAATCCTGTTAGCTCGTGTAACAACCGAAACCTTAAGATGTTATTTAATGCATGAACAGTCCTTCCTATGTTCTAATTAACACTGTTAAGGTAGGAAGACCCTACAGATAATGTGCTATGATGATGATTTATGATATGTTTAAGGGTTGTAGTGTATTTAAATTGGGGGATTATAATTATGATATGATGATATGATTTAGGGGGCATGTAGGGTGTTTTAAGGATGTATTAATTAAACGAAGTTATAAAATATCGAGTGATGATATTTTAATACATCGTACTAAATACCGGGACACAATTAAACACCACATGACCACCCCAACCTTCACCACCCCCCTACTCGGCCACCATGCTCCCCCACTTGGCAACCCATGCCTTTTCCCACTTGGCAACCCATGCTTGCACTCATAACTTTCCAATCAACTCTCCTCCATCCCCTTCTCCTCCTCCCCTCCTCCATTTTCATTCCAGTTTTAGCTGCATTAAGGCAAGGAAAAGCTTGGTTAGAAGGGTGTCTAAAACCTTGCAAAAAGAGGAGCAAAAGTAGAGGGGTAAGCCTTACTCTGTTTTTCGGAGTCTTGGATTGAGTTTGGGTTTAGTTGAATGATTTTTATGCATGCTAAGTATAGGTTTGGGTGAAACCTTAGTATGAGTAATTACATGGAAGTATTATGTAACTACTAGCATGGTTGTTTGAGCATGTTACATATTTTATGTGATAGATTTCTAGTTATGAAACTATGTGCTCGAAAATCTGGGCAAATAAGAAGATACTCTGTTTTTCTGTATAGGTTGGTTGAGGATGATTTATGATGATGTTATGATGCATGTTAGCTTAGGTTTTGCTAAACCTTTAATTTGAATACATGCATGGTAGTTTTATGAATCTTATAACATTTTTGTTCAGGCATGTTTTACGCCTTATGAAGTAGAAATGATGGTATGAAATGAGATGCTCAAAACTATGGGGGAGTCCTGATTTTTCAGAGCTCTCGATCGATCGAGATTTTGGTCCCGATCGATCGAGCGAGGCAGAAAGTTTAAAACATGGTTTGAAGTTAAGGCGTCGATCGATCGAAGAACTTTCCGATCGATCGGTGAAGCTCCTCGATCGATCTGTAAAATCGATCGATCGAGGCAGAATGTTGAGCACTGTTTAAGCATGATTTCTCGATCGATCGAGACCTTGGGGTCGATCAATCGAGAGAGGCAGAAAGATGAAAAATAAGATGATGATTTATTTTGTTAAGTTCTTGGTATGAGATGATATTGAGGCATCTAATATGGTATTATGTGGTCTTGTAGAACCATCCCAGGTACCGGCACCATCAAGAAGATAAAGTTTGTTGACTCCTCCTCCTTTTGAAAAGGTACGTAAGAGACGTATGGGCATCGGACGGTAAAACACATCTCTACCCTATGACTAGGCATTTATCGCATGATGTTTATACGATGTTTATATGATGATGTTTATACGATGTTATATAATGATGTGATACGATGTTTATGATGTGGTAAGATGCCACAGGGTAAGATGCACATATGGTAAGATGCCATACGATATTTATTATGTGGTAAGATGCAACGGGGTAAGATGCCCATATGGTAAGAGGCCATACGATGTTATTATGTGGTAAGATGCCACGGGGTAAGATGCCCATATGGTAAGAGGCCATACGATGTTATTATGTGGTAAGATGCCACGGGGTAAGATGCCCATATGGTAAGAGGCCATACGATGTTATTATGTGGTAAGATGCCATGGGGTAAGATGCCCATATGGTAAGAGGCCATACGATGTTTATGATGTGGTAAGATGCCACAGGGTAAGATGCCCATATGTATGAATATGAATCAGGGACAACAAAACAAGTTAATGAATAACCAGCATATTTACTTAACCAATATTTCATGCATTTACTGTGATGTTTTTATGATGTTAAGTAAGATTGTTTATGCTCATGATGTGTTGTCCCTGTAGGTACACTTTTGGACTAAAGGACTAAGGGTCGGGTTGAGGCAGTGAGCTACGAGGAACACATGAATGTATATGATGCAAGTCATGATTAGTATCTACTCTAGGAGTAGTGTAAATCTAAATGTTAACATTCTTTTTGGAATTTAATGAATTATTTTTGAAGGGTTGTATTTTGGCCTGTAATCCTGTTAGCTCATGTTACAACCAGAACCTTAAGATGTTATTAGTGCATGATTAGTCCTTCTTATGTCATTATAATACTGTTAAGGTAGGAAGACCCTACACGTTTTTCCCCTGAAATCCCTCGATTTTTTGATGAAGCTTTGGTTCGATTTTTGCTAGCATTTTGGAAGGGTTTGCTGGTGTGTGTTCGTGTGTGTGCAGCAACGTGTGCATGAGTGTGTGTTCTGTGCGTGTGTTTGTATCCAGCATGTATTAGTGTGTATAGGTGAAGTTTATACAAGAAAATGTGTATTCCAACATGTATTGGTATAGGTACAAGACTTCTATATGTTGTGCCTTGTGGTTGGATGATGTTTTGTTAATGTAGAAGGCAAACGTGGTTTGGTGTAGTGGGTTAAGGCGACTATGTGGCTATAATTCGAGTATGAACATTATAATTGGAAACTCGATAGCATGAGACATGTTATTGATTGCTAGTATGAAATGTTGATTTATGCATTGGCTTAGTATTATTGTTGGTTAAAAGATGAAGATTAAAATCATGCATGGAATGTGTTTGTTAATAGGCTTAAATGAGATTCAAGTGTGGGTCTAAGTCTTGTTAGTGGGGTGAAAATGACTAACTTTTATGGCTTGTAGCCATTGTGATATTTGGTAGATGTTGGGCTATGGTATGAAATGTGTTACAATTGGAAGCATGTGTAGTGTGTAAATAAATGGGTTAGATGCATGCTAGTATGTATTATAACATGGAAAAGAGTTATGGTGATATTTATGATCAAATGGATAGCATAGCATGTATTAATGACTTATGTCACCTTATTGAGTTTCAAATCTTAATAGTACTAAATCAAGAATTTTGGAATCCAATGCATCTTTAAATTGTTAAAGTTGAATTTAATCAATAATGACTTTATGTAGGGATTAAGGGAATTAGATTTAAAAGGGTAGAATCTTGTATCTACATGGATCCTTTCTTTCATGTCTTGGTTTGAATCACCTCGGTGTGGGTTTGAATATTTGGAACATGTTATTTGACTTAATTGGATTGTTTTAGTTAGACACTCTAGTTGGATATTATTATGCATACACCCTTGCACTTCCTTTCCCTCTGTTGAACTTGTGTGTCTAGTGAACTGCTATGTGAGTTGGGCGTGATCTTGCACGTATGGGTGTGTGTATCCTGCATCATGTGTGTGATGTAGCGGATGATGGGAGAAAATGGGGTTTTTGCATCACCAATGAAATATCATGATTCATGTGAAGATGTGTGCATCAAAGTATTGATTACGATTTGATTCATAATATTGAGTTATTAATTTGAGATATGGAAATGAAAGTGTGAACTAATGATGGATATTCATTGCTTGGATTATGAGCTAATATTGAATTGATATTCGATATAGACTCTTCAGGAGACTTCGGACGTTGATGATAGCTTGTTCATGTTGTCTACTATAAGGTACGTGGTGACGTACGAGCAGGTATATCTAGTATCTATACATTCATGTATACATGCAATTTTGAATATGATGTTTCAGGTAAGTGTTTGACTTTAACAATTGAGTTTCATATACGAGTTATGGGGGACACGTAGTGGTACATGATCCAATTATACTAGTTGAGTATTGATGCCTTGGGCATGAGCATAATGAGAAAGTGTCGAGAATGAGATAGTGGGATAACCAGGTTTACACTGATGTTGAATTATTTATGTTGAGCATAAATGATGCATTGTTGTTGTATTGAATTCATAGTATTGTTGGATATCATATTTTCAATGATAATACTGAACTTGACATTATGAAAGTCCGTGAGTTTGAAACAGGAACAGTGTGTGGAAGCTATAGAGATTCGGAATTGTACAGGGAGTATATTTTATGAGTTTTGAATAATCTAAATTGTTGCATTATGATTTTGTATGTTGATTTGTGATTGAATATTGAGTTGGAGTGTGCTCACCCTGTGTAGGGGCTGTTTCTGTTGAAACAGGTACAACATGTACGATGCTGCTTTGGGGTGCTAGGCTCGAACCTTGTGGGATGATGCTTCCAGAAGCGTAGTATGAGATTGAGCTGATACACGAGGTTGAGCTGATGGTATATGTTATTTATGCATCAGGATTGGTATTTGTATTCGTTGCTCTTCTGTGAGCACTTGTGTCTGTATATGGACTGTAAAAGGGTGTTGAAACCCACTTATATTGTCTTATTAGTGTGGTGTCCTCCCTGGCTGTGAAATTACTTAGTGTTTCTGTATTCTGCTAAGTATTGCGTTCTCCCTGGCTGGGAGTTATTTTGGTAATGTGTTTATCTTGGGATAGCTCAATTTATGGGGAGACTCTGCCCAAATTTTTATAAAAGTCCACAATGTAAAAGTGGTGTAATGGGGATGGTAATGGGCGAAATCTTTGAGTCTATTTGTTGGTAGAGATGATCATATAATGTTGAACATTATTTATGTCATGGGATTATGGGAAGCATGTAATGATTCTTTTTAAAAAATGAAAAGAAAATGAAAAATTTATACATATACGACATCATAAATGAACTAATGACGAGTCTAGGTGTTGGGGTCTTACATTAGTGGTATCAGAGCAGTGGTTAGCTCTTTGGGGCTGTCGAGGGCCTGAAACATGCCGATAGGAATGGGTAGCACATATTTATGCATAATAGTAGTTAGTGTTGCGTGACACGGCTGTTTTGCTTATGTGTGTTTATGATATGTGATCATAGTGGAACAATTATATGTCATGGCATCTATGGAATCATAATGTAACGTGTTGATTATGATTGTGAGTCGTGGCACATGAACAACCAAATGGAGCATTTTGAAATGCATTGGAATACAGGAAGTACCTTGTACTCATAGTTTATGCATTTACTCGTTATAATCATATTGTGGTGAATATTGATTATTATATGCTCATGATTTGTGATTGTTCCTGTAGGGACACTATGACACGAAGGGCTAAGGCCAAGGTTGAAAGACACGAAATGGTAACCTGCATTTATGCATTATGGTTGCATGCATGGCGTAGCGATGTGAATACTTGCCGCTTCATGGCGTAGCGATGTGAATACTTGCCATTGTCATACCGTAGCGATTAGAGAATATTTGCCGCTGATATGAAGCGAAGAACACGGCCGCTGTCATATCATAGCGAGGGATATTATTTTCCGCTGGTATTGTCTAAGCGAGGGGTATTTCCGCTGTCATGTAACGCGAGGGGTATTTCCGCTGTCATGATTAAAACGAGGAGTAATGGTGCCACTGTCATACCGTAGCGATGAAAGAATACTTACCACTAATATGAAGGGAAGAACACGACCGCTGTCATATCATAGCGAGGGATATTATTTGCCGCTGGTAGGTCGATGCGAGGTAGCGATGAAGATATTTGCCGCTCATATGAAGCGAAGAACACGACCGCTGTCATATTATAGCGAGGGATATCATTCCGCTATTCTATTAGCGATGGTTTATGCCGTCGGGTATTCATAGCGATGGTTTATGCCGCTATTCTATTGGCAATGGTTTATGCCGCCGGGTATTCATAGCGATGGTTCCTTCCGCTATTCTATTGGCGATGGTTTATGCCGCCGGGTATTCATAGCGATGTCTCATTCCGCTATATCGATTGGCGATGGTTCTTGCCGCCGGATATATTGATAGCGATGTCTCATTCCGCTATATTGATTGGCGATGGTTCTTGCCGCCGGATATATTGATAGCGATGTCTCATTCCGCTATATTGATTGGCGATGGTTCTTGCCGCCGGATATATTGATAGCGATGTTTCAATCCGCTATATTGATTGGCGATGATTCATTCCGCCAGATGTATTGATTGGCGATGATTAATGCCGCCAGGTATATCGAGCGATGGTTCATGCCACTATATTATAGGCGATGGTTATTCCGCCAGGTATGTGTATAGCGATGTCTCTTTCCGCTATGTTATTGGTGATGGCTCATGCCGCCAGCCATGTGTTTAGCGATGGTGTATTCCGCTGATTCCATGGCGATGGTTCTTGCCGCCGACTATATATTTAGCGACGTCTCATTCCGCTATTCTGTTGATGGTGAGTATATCAATTTGTATATTGATATGAAATCATATTTTGGGGAATATTTATGTTGAGAACAAGGACAATTTAAAGGATCAAGTGTGGATCAACTGTGTACAGTAAGTGTTATTAGATCCTGTTGTTTTAAGAATGTATATTCATTGTGATTATGGATATTATATGTATGCCAGTAGTGGCGATGAGTATTATGTACCGCCGTAGGGCGATGAGGATTGATGCATTGATATTGTGTTAGCAATGAATATTTTTAGTACCGCTATTGTGATTAGCGATGAATGCTGTTGTATCGCAATTGTGTTAGCAATGAGTATTGATGATGCTTTGATTGCAGATGGCAATAGAAGTTGTGCTATGTACAGTTATGTTATTGCTCATTGGGTATATGTGATTTAGGCCCAAGAGGATATTGGATCGATCCAGGAGGACGAAGTATCGAGGTAAACCGTTTCAATTGGTTGAACATATTGATATATGTTGATTCGAGTTATTTTGTCGATTTATATTGATTTTGAAATCATGTACATGTAGAAAAGTTGATAATGGAATTGAAGTGGAACCTAGAGGTGTCATTCATATTTTGTTGCGGTAATAAGGCAAGAAAGGGTGTAACCTCTGTGATAACACTCTCATATCTACGGTGTATAATGATGAGATATTGAAAATAGATGTTAATAATTTTGTGACGATAATTATTGTTGTGAAAGCATGCTAGCTTTGTATGTGGTAGGATTAATAATTGATTAATCACCTATTATGTTGAATGGAATACAATCAGATAGACATGAGTTTAATGAGCGTGTCACAGGATGACATGAGTATGTCGCGGTATGACGCATGATTACTACGAATGTCGTGTGTGGACATGTGATCATGGTGAACATTCATGATTAATGAATTTTATGTTTCGAGGATGAGTTAAAGATTGATAAAAATGGCGTCATTGAAGCATGCAATTGATTCTTATGTTAAATTTAAATCACCCTATGTGATAATGTGCAGTAGCATGTTGTGTATAGAACTGCGAGAAACTTCTGATGCATGGAATTGATGTTTGATGACAGAAACATTATGAATGTCGAAATGCGTAAATGACAAGGTATGTGTTATGTTACTAGTATTTGATAAATACTAATGAGATTATTTTGTACTTGTCATATGACAGATAATAGTTGGGTGAAGTAATGTGGAAATTTTGATACGTAAGAGTATGTGAGTGCTATAATTAACATGATATTATGGTGCCATTGTGTATTGTAGATGATTCCATCTACAAAGGTATGTCACGAACTATTCGATATTGATGTTGATGCCTTGTGTTAGATGAGTATAATCGTGACATGAAAATATTGGTGTTAAGCCATTTATCATGATTTGATGCTGATGGTCTGTGGCTGATGGTGTGTATAATGTGTATATACGTATGTGAAAATGACTAATGGGCTTTCTAGTCATTACCTTGCACCAGATAACAGCCAGGAAATGATATATGAAAGATTGATGCGTAAAGGCTCAAGAGTACCGTTACTTCATACGGATGATGGTGATGATGTGGGGATAAGTTGCATACATTTGCAACGACACAGGTATGAAGTTAATTAAGATAAATGTTGATGTATTGTCATATATTCTTGAATATACATGAAAGCATGAGTTGCATGATTTAACGAGATTATATGATGGGTACTGTGATAAAAGTATATGACGGGAAATAAGATTGTGCAATGGAAATGTGTCGATGAAAGTACACAGGTAGGGAGATATGACAAAGAAGCTTGACGGTTAAACACTTCTTGCGATCGTTGGTGCAATGGGGCACATGTGTGAACCACGATGATTCCGATGACTGTCATCCTACAGATGGTAAAGTCACTATATCGAGCTATATAGGGTACGTAAATTTTACAGTTGGCTTTTATGGTAAGCATGCGTTGAAATTTCGAGGACGAAATTTTATATGTTGGGGAGAATTGTGATGTCCAGATTTATTAATAATCATTTGTTGGACTAAATATGATTTGGATTTTATTGATAATTAATTTTAGAATTAATTAATTAGAAGTGGAATTGACCAAGTGAAGGTCAACTGGCAAGTTAATCGGATCATAAAATATTTTGAGATTGTAAAATATACTCCGGTAATATTTTAGAGATAAGTTAATTAAAATGAAGAATTTAAGTTTTGGGTTTTTGGGGTGTGTATAAATCCCTATCGTTGTCTCTAAATAATATATCAGTGCACCGGCGACAGTTCGATGTACAAAACCGGGTTAGGATACAAAAAATAAATATGTTATGTTGGGCATTTTCAGACACACAGTAAAAGGTGTAAAATCACGCACACAAAACCCGAACCCCCACTTTTCTTCTCTGCAATCGCGCACATCCGACCCCTCGCCGCTAAAACCGCGCGCCCGCCGCCGTCGGACCTCCTTCCGGCGCGTCCGAACCACCATCACCTTCGTCTCTTCCAGGCGCATCTTTCCATACCAAGAACATGAAGTTTCGTCGCGGATTACGTCCGGATCTAGCGAGGAAGCGCTGCGGTTCGATTTCCAAATTTGTCCGATTTTGGGGCGATTTTCTTCCAATTTTTTTGTGGGTAATCCTCCTCATCCTTCAATCGTTTTTCCCCTGAAATCCCTCGATTTTTTGATGAAGCTTTGGTTTGATTTTTGCTAGCCTTTTGGAAGGGTTTGCTAGTGTGTGTTCGTGTGTGTGCAGCAATGTGTGCGTGAGTGTGTGTTCTGTGCGTGTGTTTGTATCCAGCATGTATTAGTGTGTATAGGTGAAGTTTATACAAGAAATGTGTATTCCAACATATATTGGTATAGGTACAAGACTTCTATATGTTGTGCCTTGTGGTTGGATGATGTTTTGTTAATGTAGAAGGCAAACTTGGTTTGGTGTAGTGGGTTAAGGCGATTATGTGGCTATAATTCGAATATGAACATCATAATTGGAAATTCGATAGCATGAGACATGTTATTGATTGTTAGTATGAAATGTTGATTTATGCATTGGCTTAGTATTATTGTTGGTTAAAAGATGAAGATTAAAATCATGCATGGAATGTGTTTGTTAATAGGCTTAAATGAGATTCAAGTGTGGGTCTAAGTCTTGTTAGTGGGGTGAAAATGACTAACTTTTATGACTTGTAGCCATTGTGATATTTGGTAGATGTTGGGCTATGGTATGAAATGTGTTACAATTGGCAGCATGTGTAGTGTGTAAATAAATGGGTTAGATGCATGCTAGTATGTATTATAACATGGAAAAGAGTTATGGTGATATTTATGATCAAATGTATAGCATAGCATGTATTAATGACTTATGTCACCTTATTGAGTTTCAAATCTTAATAGTACTAAATCAAGAATTTTGGAATCCAATGCATCTTTAAATTGTTAAAGTTGAATTTAATCAATAAATGACTTTATGTAGGGATTAAGGGAATTAGATTTAAAAGGGTAGAATCTTGTATCTACATGGATCCTTTCTTTCATGTCTTGGTTTGAATCACCTCGGTGTGGGTTTGAATATTTGGAACATGTTATTTGACTTAATTGGATTGTTTTAGTTAGACACTAGTTGGATATTATTATGCATACACCCTTGCACTTCCTTTCCCTCTGTTGAACTTGTGTGTCTAGTGAACTGCTATGTGAGTTTGGCATGATCTTGCACGTATGGGTGTGTGTATCCTGCATCAAAGTATTGATTACGATTTGATTCATAATGTTGAGTTATTAATTTGAGATATGGAAATGAAAGTGAGAACTAATGATGGATATTCATTGCTTGGATTATGAGCTAATATGAATTGATATTCGATATAGACTCTCCAGGAGACTTCGGATGTTGATGATAGCTTGTTCATGTTGTCTACTATAAGGTACGTGGTGACGTACGAGCAGGTATATCTAGTATCTATACATTCATGTATACATGCAATTTTGAATATGATGTTCCAGGTAAGTGTTTGACTTTAACAATTGAGTTTCATATACGAGTTATGGGGGACACGTAGTGGTACGTGATCCAATTATAGTAGTTGAGTATTGATGCCTTGGGCATGAGCATAATATGAAAGTGTCGAGAATGAGATAGTGGGATAACCAGGTTTACACTGATGTTGAATTATTTATGTTGAGCATAAATGATGCATTGTTGTTGTATTGAATTCATAGTGTTGTTGGATATCTTATTTTCAATGATAATACTGAACTTGACATTATGAAAGTTCGTGAGTTTGAAACAGGAAAAGTGTGTGGAAGCTATACAGATTCGGAATTGTACAGGGAGTATATTTTATGAGTTTTGAATAATCTAAATTGTTGCATTATGATTTTGTATGTTGATTTGTGATTGAATATTGTGGGGGTCCTCATTACTTAATCCATTATGTATCAATTAAACATACATACGTGAGTCTGAATTAAGTAAAAACATGCACTGATTAAGAGTATCTTACTAGTTAAGTTGTTACAAAACCTAACCAACTATGCATCACATGTACAAACAAAAACCTACTACAAGATAACTCCTAAGCAGTGGTTCAGCTCGCAGCGGAAAATGACTCACATCCCGTCTCCCCACGTCTATGAGTCCCTACAGAAACATTCACACAATGAGTATAGAGAACAACTATCTCAGTGCAATATCAAAACATACTATCAATATCAATGATAAAGCACAATAAATCATCTAACGTGAATGCTCTGTATTATGCATCAACAAATGCAATTTGTCATGACATGAGTCAACAATTACCCTATTATCACGAGCCCCATATGTTATGCCTATTCAGCTCAATATGTCAGTGGAACCACATCACATCTTCATATTAGCAGCACATATCATAGTACCATACTCATCTGTGATAATAGCCAGAGCATATACCCACACCAGGCGTATATCTCTTACTCATCTGTGATAATAGCCAGAGCATATACCCACACCAGGCGCATATCTCTCAAGCCAAAGCATATGTAGTATATCTATCGTGGCAACGATCCCAGCCAAAGCATATACCACACCAGGCATATCTATCAAGGCACTGATCTTACCAAAGCATATACACATATCTATCAAGGCATTCATCCCAATCATATGAAATCCATGTATGCACATGCATATAATACTACCAATCATATGACACAAAGATAACATAAACCATATGATAACAAAACCATAACATCATCATCATATCATCTATATACTCCGTACGTCAACACGTACCTGTAAAGCGACACAAAAGCGATAAATCAGGCGTTGATAGCTAATTACCACTTTGCCCTGTCCCCTGTGATGATGCTACAAGCACAAGAACAATAGACCATGTTATAAGAGGCTTCAATATCAAAAACTACAAAATATAACATTTAAGTCTACCGATCTATCGGTCACCCTAGCGATCGATCGGTCCAAACATGTAACCCTAGTGATCGGTCGGTCAAAAGCCAGCGATCGATCGCTTAATAGTTGAATTTCTAAAAAATGCTACGGCATTTCACCGATCGATCGGTCGCTTTCAGCGATCGATCGGTACATGCACCGCCTTAACTTTCCCCTGTTTTACCGATCGATCGGTACGATCCTAGCGATCGATCGGTCGATGATAAAATTTTGAAACCATGGCGATTTTGAGCTTATCTTCCTAGCCCTTCTCCTACAACTCGAAATTCAACATTACAACATATTTTATGCAAGCTTTATATGTTTCTCTCCTCATACAACTCAAAATCTTTGCATGAGAACAAGTATCAATTCACCATAAAAATCACATGTATCCATTTTCCCTTCACTAAGTCCATATACTTCAAGTTTGATGTATGAAACACATATCTCTATCAATTATGATACCAAAGCATGAACTTCTACTTTCCTTACCAAAATATATCTTTCCTTGATGTTCTTGCCAAGCCAACTCCCACAACAAGTCCAAGAGAATGAGAGCAAATGTGTAGAGATTACTAGGTGCTTTGAGGTGAGGTATGAGTTTATAAGCTGCTATTGAATTCTATCTTATCACCTCTACATACACTCCAAATGCAAATACACATGCTCTCCAAATTCATGTTAAAGGCAAGATACATTAGAAGTCAACTATGTGATTTCATTCATGCATAACATTAATCGTGCTCGGTTCAACCCGAAACCGAGTCCACATCGTACTGTAATTAATCATAATTATACCATAATCATCTAACATATGTATACATCATATCGAGGCATAACAAATATTGAGTTGGAGTGTGCTCACCCTGTGTGGGGGCTGTTTCTGTTGAAACATGTACAACATGTACGATGCTGCCTTGGGGTGCTAGGCTCGAACCTTGTGGGATGATGCTTCCAGAAGCGTAGTATGAGATTGAGCTGATACACGAGGTTGAGCTGATGGTATATGTTATTTATGCATCAGGATTGGTATTTGTATTCGTTGCTCTTCTGTGAGCACTTGTGTCTGTATATGGACTGTAAAAGGGTGTTGAAACCCACTTATGTTGTCTTATTAGTGTGGTGTCCTCCATGGCTGGGAAATTACTTAGTGTTTATGTATTCTGCTAAGTATTGCGTTCTCCCTGGCTGGGAGTTATTTTGGTAATGTGTTTATCTTGGGATAGCTCAATTTATGAGGAGACTCTGCCCAAATTTTTATAAAAGTCCACAATGTAAAAGTGGTGTAATGGGGATGGTAATGGGCGAAATCTTTGAGTCTATTTGTTGGTAGAGATGATCATATAATGTTGAACATTATTTATGTCATGGGATTATGGGAAGCATGTAATGATTCTTTTTAAAGAATGAAAAAAAAATGAAAAATTTATACATATACGACATCATAAATGAACTAATGACGAGTCTAGGTGTTGGGGTCTTACATTAGTGGTATCAGAGCAGTGGTTAGCTCTTTGGGGCTGTTGAGGGCCTGAAACATGCCGATAGGAATGGGTAGCACATATTTATGCATAATAGTAGTTAGTGTTGCGTGACACGACTGTTTTGCTTATGTGTGTTTATGATATGTGATCATAGTGGAACAATTATATGTCATGGCATCTATGGAATCATAATGTAACCTGTTGATTATGATTGTGAGTCGTGGCACAGGAACAACCAAATGGAGCATTTTGAAATGCATTGGAATACAGGAAGTACCTTGTACTCATAGTTTATGCATTTACTCGTTATAATCATATTGTGGTGAATATGGATTATTATATGCTCATGATTTGTGATTGTTCCTGTAGGGACACTATGCCACGAAGGGCTAAGGCCAAGGTTGAAAGACACGAAACGGTAACCTGCATTTGGTTATGCATTATGGTTGCATGCATGGCGTAGCGATGTGAATACTTGCCGCTTCATGGCGTAGCGATGTGAATATTGCCACTGTCATACCGTAGCGATTAGAGAATATTTGCCGCTGATATGAAGCGAAGAACACGGCCGCTGTCATATCATAGCGAGGGATATTATTTTCCGCTGGTATTGTCTAAGCGAGGGGTATTTCCGCTGTCATGTAACGCGAGGGGTATTTCCGCTGTCATGATTAAAACGAGGAGAAATGGTGCCACTGTCATACCGTAGCGATGAAAGAATATTTACCGCTGATATGAAGCGAAGAACACGACCGCTGTCATATCATAGCGAGGGATATTATTTGCCGCTGGTATGTCGATGCGAGGTAGCGATGAAGATATTTGCCGCTCATATGAAGCGAAGAACACGACCGCTGTCATATTATAGCGAGGGATATCATTCCGCTATTCTATTAGCGATGGTTTATGCCGCCGGGTATTCATAGCGATGATTCATTCCGCTATTCTATTGGCAATGGTTTATGCCGCCGGGTATTCATAGCGATGGTTCCTTCCGCTATTCTATTGGCGATGGTTTATGCCGCCGGGTATTCATAGCGATGTCTCATTCCGCTATATCGATTGGCGATGGTTCTTGCCGACGGATATATTGATAGCGATGTCTCATTCCGCTATATTGATTGGCGATGGTTCTTGCCGCCGGATATATTGATAGCGATGTCTCATTCCGCTATATTGATTGGCGATGGTTCTTGCCGCCGGATATATAGATAGCGATGTTTCAATCCGCTATATTGATTGGCGATGATTCATTCCGCCAGATGTATTGATTGTCGATGATTCATGCCGCCAGGTATATCGAGCGATGGTTCATGCCACTATATTATAGGCGATGGTTATTCCGCCAGGTATGTGTATAGCGATGTCTCTTTCCGCTATGTTATTGGTGATGGCTCATGCCGCCAGACATGTGTTTAGCGATGGTGTATTCCACTGATTCCGTGGCGATGGTTCTTGCCGCCGACTATATATATAGCGACGTCTCATTCCGCTATTCTGTTGATGGTGAGTATATCAATTTGTATATTGATATGAAATCATATTTTGGGGAATATTTATGTTGAGAACAAGGACAATTTAAAGGATCAAGTGTGGATCAACTGTGTACAGTAAGTGTTATTGCATCCTGTTGTTTTAAGAATGTATATTCATTGTGATTATGGATATTATATGTATGCCAGTAGTGGCGATGGGTATTATGTACCGCCGTAGGGCGATGAGGATTGATGCATTGATATTGTGTTAGCAATGAATATTTTTAGTACCGCTATTGTGATTAGCGATGAATGATGTTGTATCGCAATTGTGTTAGCAATGAGTATTGATGATGCTTTGATTGCAGATGGCAATAGAAGTTGTGCTATGTACAGTTATGTTATTGCTCATTGGGTATATGTGATTTAGGCCCAAGAGGATATTGGATCGATCCAGGAGGACGAAGTATCGAGGTAAACCGTTTCAATTGGTTGAACATATTGATATATGTTGATTCGAGTTATTTTGTCGATTTATATTGATTTTGAAATCATGTACATGTAGAAAAGTTGATAATGGAATTGAAGTGGAACCTAGAGGTGTCATTCATATTTTGTTGCGGTAATAAGGCAAGAAAGGGTGTAACCTCTGTGATAACACTCTCATATCTACGGTGTATAATGATGAGATATTGAAAATAGATGTTAAAAATTTTGTGACGATAATTATTGTTGTGAAAGCATGCTAGCTTTGTATGTGGTAGGATTAATAATTGATTAATCACCTATTATGTTGAATGGAATACAATCAGATAGACATGAGTTTAATGAGCGTGTCACAGGATGACATGAGTATGTCGCGGGATGACGCGTGATTACTACGAATGTCGTGTGTGGACATGTGATCATGGTGAACATTCATGATTAATGAATTTTATGTTTCGAGGATGAGTTAAATATTGATAAAAATTGCGTCATTGAAGCATGCAATTGATTCTTATGTTAAATTTAAATCACCCTATGTGATAATGTGCAGTAGCATGTTGTGTATAGAACTGCGAGAAACTTCTGATGCAGGGAATTGATGTTTGATGACAGAAACATTATGAATGTCGAAATGCGTAAATGACAAGGTATGTGTTATGTTACTAGTATTTGAGAAATACTAATGAGATTATTTTGTACTTGTCCTATGACAGATAATAGTTGGGTGAAGTAATGTGGAAATTTTGATACGTAAGAGTATGTGAGTGCTATAATTAACATGATATTATGGTGCCTTTGTGTATTGTAGATGATTCCATCTACAAAGGTATGTCACGAACTATTCGATATTGATGTTGATGCCTTGTGTTAGATGAGTATAATCGTGACATGAAAATATTGGTGTTAAGCCATTTATCATGATTTGATGTTGATGGTCTGTGGCTGATGGTGTGTATAATGTGTATATAAGTATGTGAAAATGACTAATGGGCTTTCTAGTCATTACCTTGCACCAGATAACTGCCAGGAAATGATATATGAAAGATTGATGCGTAAAGGCTCAAGAGTGCCGTTACTTCATACGGATGATGGTGATGATGTGGGGATAAGTTGCATACATTTGCAACGACACAGGTATGAAGTTAATTAAGATAAATGTTGATGTATTGTCATATATTCTTGAATATACATGAAAGCATGAGTTGCATGATTTAACGAGATTATATGATGGATACTGTGATAAAAGTATATGACGGGAAATAAGATTGTGCAATGGAAATGTGTCGATGAAAGTACACAGGTAGGGAGATATGACAAAGAAGCTTGACAGTTAAACACTTCTTGCGATCGTTGGTGCAATGGGGCACATGTGTGAACCACGATGATTCCGATGACTGTCATCCTACAGATGGTAAAGTCACTATATCGAGCTATATAGGGTACGTAAATTTTACAGTTGGCTTTTATGGTAAGCATGCGTTGAAATTTCGAGGACGAAATTTTATATGTTGGGGAGAATTGTGATGTCCAGATTTATTAATAATCATTTGTTGGACTAAATATGATTTGGATTTTATTGATAATTAATTTTAGAATTAATTAATTAGAAGTGGAATTGACCAAGTGAATGTCAACTGGCAAGTTAATCGGATCATAAAATATTTTGAGATTGTAAAATATACTCCGGTAATATTTTAGAGATAAGTTAATTAAAATGAAGAATTTAAGTTTTGGGTTTTTGGGGTGTGTATAAATCCCTATCGTTGTCTCTAAATAATATATCAGTGCACCGGCGACACTTCGATGTACAAAACCGGGTTAGGATACAAAAAATAAATATGTTATGTTGGGCATTTTCGGAACACACAGTAAAAGGTGTAAAATCACGCACACAAAACCCGAACCCCCACTTTTCTTCTCGGCAATCGCGCACATCCGACCCCTCGCCGCTAAAACCGTGCGCCCGCCGCCGTCGGACCTCCTTCCGGCGCGTCCGAACCACCATCGCCTTCGTCTCTTCCAGGCGCATCTTTCCATACCAAGAACATGAAGTTTCGTCGTGGATTACGTCCGGATCTAGCGAGGAAGCGCTGCGGTTCGATTTCCAAATTAGTCCGATTTTGGGGCGATTTTCTTCCAATTGGGGTGAAAATGACTAACTTTTATGGCTTGTAGCCATTGTGATATTTGGTAGATGTTGGGCTATGGTATGAAATGTGTTACAATTGGTAGCATGTGTAGTGTGTAAATAAATGGGTTAGATGCATGCTAGTATGTATTATAATATGGAAAAGAGTTATGGTGATATTTATGATCAAATGGATAGCATAGCATGTATTAATGACTTATGTCACCTTTTGAGTTTCAAATCTTAATAGTACTAAATCAAGAATTTTGGAATCCAATGCATCTTTAAATTGTTAAAGTTGAATTTAATCAATAAATGACTTTATGTAGGGATTAAGGGAATTAGATTTAAAAGGGTAGAATCTTGTATCTACATGGATCCTTTCTTTCATGTCTTGGTTTGAATCACTCGGTGTGGGTTTGAATATTTGGAACATGTTATTTGACTTAATTGGATTGTTTTAGTTAGACACTAGTTGGATATTATTATGCATACACCCTTGCACTTCCTTTCCCTCTGTTGAACTTGTGTGTCTAGTGAACTTCTATGTGAGTTGGGCGTGATCTTGCACGTATGGGTGTGTGTATCCTGCATCATGTGTGTGATGTAGCGGATGATGGGAGAAAATGGGGTTTTTGCATCACCAATGAAATATCATGATTCATGTGAAGATGATGTGCATCAAAGTATTGATTACGATTTGATTCATAATGTTGAGTTATTAATTTGAGATATGGAAATGAAAGTGAGAACTAATGATGGATATTCATTGCTTGGATTATGAGTTAATATTGAATTGATATTCGATATAGACTCTCCAGGAGACTTCGGACGTTGATGATAGCTTGTTCATGTTGTCTACTATAAGGTACGTGGTGACGTACGAGCAGGTATATCTAGTATCTATACATTCATGTATACATGCAATTTTGAATATGATGTTTCAGGTAAGTGTTTGACTTTAACAATTGAGTTTCATATACGAGTTATGGGGGACACGTAGTGGTACGTGATCCAATTATACTAGTTGAGTATTGATGCCTTGGGCATGAGCATAATGAGAAAGTGTCGAGAATGAGATAGTGGGATAACCAGGTTTACACTGATGTTGAATTATTTATGTTGAGCATAAATGATGCATTGTTGTTGTATTGAATTCATAGTGTTGTTGGATATCATATTTTCAATGATAATACTGAACTTGACATTATGAAAGTTCGTGAGTTTGAAACAGGAACAGTGTGTGGAAGCTATACAGATTTGGAATTGTACAGGGAGTATATTTTATGAGTTTTGAATAATCTAAATTGTTGCATTATGATTTTGTATGTTGATTTGTGATTGAATATTGAATTGGAGTGTGCTCACCCTGTGTGGGGGCTGTTTCTGTTGAAACAGGTACAACATGTACGATGCTTCCTTGGGGTGCTAGGCTCGAACCTTGTGGGATGATGCTTCCAGAAGCGTAGTATGAGATTGAGCTGATACACGAGGTTGAGCTGATGGTATATGTTATTTATGCATCAGGATTGGTATTTGTATTCGTTGCTCTTCTGTGAGCACTTGTGTCTGTATATGGACTGTAAAAGGGTGTTGAAACCCACTTATGTTGTCTTATTAGTGTGGTGTCCTCCCTGGCTGGGAAATTACTTAGTGTTTATGTATTCTGCTAAGTATTGCGTTCTCCCTGGCTGTGAGTTATTTTGGTAATGTGTTTATCTTGGGATAGCTCAATTTATGAGGAGACTCTGCCCAAATTTTTATAAAAGTCCACAATGTAAAAGTGGTGTAATGGGGGTAATGGGCGAAATCTTTGAGTCTATTTGTTGGTAGAGATGATCATATAATGTTGAACATTATTTATGTCATGGGATTATGGGAAGCATGTAATGATTCTTTTTAAAGAATGTAAAGAAAATGAAAAATTTATACATATACGACGTCATAAATGAACTAATGATGAGTCTAGGTGTTGGGGTCTTACAATTTGGCATTCAGCTTGCCATCTTAAAAGTCTTGCATTTTCTGGTTTTGATTCAATTTTATTTTTCAGAAAAGACTCAACACTAGTATTATCTATTTTTAAGAGAAATTTCTTTGCAAGTAAAAATAGTGGATTTTTTTAAATGCCTTTCGAACTTGTACATTGTGATCAAATACATGACATGTATCTGCGATCATTGGTATCTGATATGCATGTAACTAACTGCTGCTGGAACTGAGTGGTCAAAAAGAATAGCCACTCTGATATCTACCCCTAGCTTAGGGATATTTGTTGTTATGGCTGCATCTGTTCCTGAGCACCTAACGGACATGCTCTGACTGGCCACACACGATATCAGTTCCTCTTATTATTTCACATGGATCAGTAGATACTTACGTCCTCAGTGACCTCAAAAAGATCTGGTATCCTACAATCTTTTAGCACCTCTAGAATTACTAGTGCTGGATGAAATAGAATGCTACTTATGAACTGTTCTATAACTACTTGGATTATTCCAATGATAGTTACTTCATTAACATTTAGTCCAGTTCTAGCCCATCCTTCAGCCGGAACACTTTCCATGTAATCAACATGGCCTTCTCGTAAATACCTTTTCCCGCATCAACAAGAGGGAAACTTGACTTCCATCACTACCATTACTGTGAGGACCCGTTCCTAATCAAGTGTTTAATTATCACACAATGATTATTTATTTGTAAACAACGGAAGATTATTTAAAAGTCATGCCAACAAGTGGCTCTAAAAATTTCGGCATTACCTCCCCGCACGAGGGACATAAAAAAAAATGAAAAGCACAATAATCATTTCCAGTGCAACAAGTAAATACATAATATCATAGCATGCGCCATAGGCACCCATCACATAATCCGTACTAAAAATATTTACATCATATCATAGCATGCACAATAAGTCTCCATCACACATTTCATACTCAAAATATTTACATAATACCATCAGTAGTAAGTAAACACCGAATTCAAGACTGAACTAAAATAAACTTAATTTACATAGTTAAACTATCCAGGACACACCCTGGTGTACTTAACTATCCTAAGACTGGGAAAAGACAAAAGAAAACAACATCGGGTAAGACTTCCATCGAGCATTCCCTCTTTGCGATCCTGGTTACCTGTAATACCTATCATTGTCCACACACAAAGACCACAACAGCCCCCTTGGGGGTGAGCCAAAGCCCAATATGAAATTATCAAGTAAATACAACATGCATCTATTAAATGTGATATATGATGTAATGTAGTGCAATGTAATGCAATGCATGTAATGTAATGGATCGAATCTCAAGATACCCAAAATATCGAGGTCCAAAGAAAGGTATCATCAATCAATATCAAGCACGAGCAGAGAGTAACAACACACACGCTAGGAGAATCATCATGTGCTGTGCTCGTCATCCCTCGTGTCTAGCTCCGGTAGCAACTGCGCGTGACTACAGTTGCTACCTAAACTGTCTGTCATCGCCGTGCCCGTCGTCCCGACACCCAGAGTAAGTCAACTCAGTCATCGTCATGGATATCAAAGAAGTAGATAGATCAATATGATAAACCCATGTGTATGTCATATATCAATGTATATTTATCACAATGATGTGTGTTAACAAAACATTTATTTCCATACATCGATATGCCAATTATAAATGCTATGAATGCTCATAATTCAATTTTAGCTCACAAATTGACTATACTAGAAGCTCAACTCCTTAGACTTCAGAACCATAACGACAGCAACAAGAATCCCCAATAATATCCAAACATTACTGCAGATTATAGGACATGCAGCAATATCTTTGAGCTCAATGAATAATAACATTGCAACTTACAAAATTCTTGTAAGTAATCCATCAAGCATGGTACACAGCGGAATATAAAATTTTTATGGATTACAAATACACCGGATCTATACATAAGTTATCATATCAGATAAAGGAACAAACGGCTCACCCTTGTAGCGTGTTTGAGCAGATTCCACGAAGCAGCACCACGTCCAACGCCTCCTTCGAGTCACTAGCAAAACTTATCAAGTTTTGCCTCAACGGTATCCACACGATCAAATTGGGAAGGGATAGTTTAAGAACAAAGTGCTAGATTTGTACTTAAACCATATACACGAAGCACACTCGATTCACAATCGAAAGATGGCAGGAAATCACAAGAAAACAATTCGACTATGATGAAGCCGATCGCTTAAGTGAGAGGCGGCCATGAGCTTCTCAAGCTTTGGTGGCTAGGTTGTGTTATATAAAGTATCATTAACCATTAATCAAAACCTTGTATTTATATTATAAGACTTTAATTAAGGTTCAAGACTTTCTTAAAGTCTTATGGGCCCAAACCCATGATTTAATTAAATCCTTATAATCATTTAATTAAGACTCCTCTTAATTATTTAATTCATCCCATGAATTTAATTTACCTTATCGATTTAATCTTTTGTACGAGCCGATAGGATCTTGTAATGTTGGCAGTGACATAAAATCTCATTTTACATCACAAGCAATGAGCGGTATCTAGCAACACATCAAGGCTACCCAAATTACAAGAATGTCAATGACTCGACATAACCTTTAGAACTTGTGATAATATTAACCATGTAACTTAATCCCTTTGTCCTTTGTGTTTAGATTGAACACGAGTCATGTAATAGTCATACTCGTATATTCAATCATTTCTTGATCCCCAAGTAGAACTAGAATAAACGAATAAGATCGATATCACATATCGACTCATTCGAGCATGGCCATGCATTTTAGTTCTCACTTGATCAAGGGCCAAACACTTCTCCTGTTATATAGGAGGGACAAATCCTATCTCGATCAGTCAACATCCCTCTACATAATTCGTAGTGTATCCAATAGTCGCCTTTATAGTTTACCCTGTTACGGGTAACGTTTGACAATATCAAGATACATAACTCCTTATAATGGGATCTCTGATGATCACAAGTCGTAAGAATTACATACATTATTATCACTATGAGAATTGCATATGACAATCATATAACTATCCATGTTGCATTCTCATGGTGGGTCTGTCCAGTACATCGTTCTCTAACATGTATGTGTTGATTTGATATCTCATATCAATGAACAATTCATCAATCAATACATACTAGTCTCTATGTATTATCATTATCCTGATTCATGATAATACTTGACTAGGGACAATGTTTAAGAATAATACAATATTATTCTAAGGACATTAACATATATAGTAATTCACATTGCACAGTTAAACGAATAATATATAATAATGAATTGCCATTCATAAAATCATATACATTGTATGTCAAAACAATCATCCAATGACATGTCTTAGGGCATATCCCAACAATTCTCTCCTCAACGATTCATCAAGGTTAAAACATGATTTAACAAGCTTCACCAACACACGCAGGAATAAAAACTTGATCATCTTACTGTAAGTAATCCAACAAGCATGGAACGCAGCGGAATAATAAAATTATGGATTACTATAACCGCGGATCTATACATAGGATTCATATCGGATGAAGGTTTACAAAAGTCTAACCCTTGTAGCGTGTTTGAGCAGATTCCACGGAGCACCACGTCCAACGATCCCGAGTCACGAGCAACACCTCCAAGGTCTTGCCTCAACGGTATCCACACGATTAAACGAACAAGGGATGTTCAAGAACAAGTTGCTAGGCTTATTCTTGAACAAACAAGACTCACGGTTACAATAACCGATCGACGACCACCATGAACCACCAAGAAAACACACGGCGGCGATGGAGAAGCTCACGGCTTCAAGGAGGCGGCCGAGAGAGCTTGTTGATGTCTAGGTTTTAGTTTTATAAAATGTTATCAAGGAATAATAAACAATTAATCACCTTGTTATTTTATATATGATTTAATTAAAGCCTTTCTTAAAGCCTCATGGGCCAAAACCCATGATTTAATTAAAACCTTTTAATCACTTAATTAAGACTCTTCTTAAATATTTAATTCATCCAATGAATTTAATTTCCCTTCTCGATTTAATCTTTTGTGCGACCCGATAGGATCTTGTAATGTTGGTAGTGACATAAAATCTCATTTTATGTTACAAGCAAAGAGCGGTGTCTAGCAACACATAAGGCTATCCAAATTACAAGAATGTCAATGACTCGACATAACCTTTAGAACTTGTGATAATATTAACCATGTAACTTAATCCCTTTGTCCATGTGTTTAGATTGAACACGAGTCATGGAATAGTCATACTCGTATATTCAATCTTTATTTCTTGATCCCCAAGTAGAACTAGAATAAACGAATAAGCTCGATATCTCATATTGACTCATTCGAGCATGGCCATGCATTTTAGTTCTCACTTGATCAAGGGCCAAACACTTCTCCTGTTATATAGGAGGGACAAATCCTATCTCGATCAGTCAACATCCCTCTACATAATTCGTAGTGTATCCAATAGTCCCCTTTATAGTTCACCCTGTTACGGGTAACGTTTGACAATATCAAGATACATAACTCCTTATGTTGGGATCTTTGATGATCACAAGTCGTAAGGATTACATACATTATTATCACTATGAGAATTGCATATGACAATCATATAACTATCCATGTTGCATTCTCATGGTGGGTCTGTCCAGTACATCGTTCTCTAACATGTACCCATGTGTTGATTTGATATCTCATATCAATGAACAGTTCATCAATCAACACATACTAGTCTCTACGTATTATCATTATCCATATTCATGATAATACTTGACTAGGGACATCTTTAAGAATAATACAATATTATTCTAAGGACATTAACATATATATTAATTCACATTGCACAGTTAAACGAATAATATATAATAATGAATTGTCATTCATAAAATCATATTACATTGTATGTCATAAACAATCATCTAATGATATGTCTTAGGGCATATCCCAACACTTACATCAAGAATTCAAACTCAACCCAAAAATGCCATTGAAATTTCATGAAATCCTCTCAAACAGAATCATTAAACTACAATAGGGTTTACATGTGTTAGAATCAATTTAGGACCCCAATGGCAGCTCCAAAAATCGAACAAGATGATATTAACATTTCATGAAATCCTTCTATACTTGATTAATCAATCTAAAACATGATTTAATGGAATTAAACTCGACCAACAACAGAATTGAAGCAGTTCACGCTCACATGCAAGAGCTCGAGCGATACAGTAGCAACAAAAATCGAACCAGTCAACAATGTCATTGGAAATCACATACATTTCTCTCAATTCTAATTACTCATGCTAAAACATGGTTTGAGTGGTTTAAAAATCGATCAAAGACAAAATTTAAGCACTTCCACCCCAAAACTATGAAAATCCATCGGTTTTCTCCCAACATGCATCGGTAGAGTTCGAATCAAAATACTCAAAATTGCAAGGAAAGAATAGTTTAGAAGTAAGGAAGGATTACCTATACACGATTTAAGAAATCGCCCAAAAATAGCAAGAACCCTAGCTTGAGCGCACTCCATCGATTTATGGTATATGCCGATGCGAAACCGCGACGAAACTTCAAGTTCCTGGTATGGAAAGGTGCGCTGGAGAGAGGTGAAGGTGATGGTGGGTCTGGATCGTCAAGGCGGTGGTGCACGGCGGCGGGCGCACGGCTTTAGACGGAGGAAATCAGACACGAGCGTGGGAGAGAAAACAGAGAAAGGGGATCGGGTTTTTTCGCCTGAAGCGTGTGAAATTGTTTTACGTTTTTCTATGTGTGTAGCGATAAGTGTAATTACAACACATTATTAATTATATTCCAGTCCATTTTTATACATCGAAGTGTCACCGATGCACTGATAAATTAAATTTACAGTCGACACTTGCGATTTATATCCACTACTAAAACACAATTAAATTCTTCATTTTAATAATTTATTTCTAAAATATTATCGGAGTTTATTTTACCATTTCAAAAATATGCCATGTTTCGATTTTATTGTCAGTTGACATTCATATTGTCAGTTTTACATCAAATTAATTAATTACAAATAATTATTAATAACTTCTCAAATTATATTTAATTAACATTAATCAAATCTTGGGGCCTTACACTTCTCCCCCACTTAAACAGATTTCGTCCTCGAAATCTCAAACATAAATCCAAATCAATGCTGAAAACATCATATGGATCAGAATACACGACAGGATATATTGAATACAATTGAACAGGTATATATCCTTACGATCCAAAATGCGAACCATATGGTTAACACGAATGATCAAGCCTAATCTCATCAGGCTGAAAGACGTGATAGATTCAATAATATATATTCACGACGAGCAACATGAAGAAAGATACATCGCGAGTGACAGATACAACTGGTGACAATGCCAATCTATAGGCAAGATTTTCAATTCGATCTCAGATCTTGTACAGTCAACACAACAAGGTGATAACTTTCTTCGCATGCCAAAACGATTAGTGTCTCGAAAAGAGAAGTTTCCAGAAACATACGATCTCCCATCTGAAATTCTATGGGTCGTCTTCATTTAAAAGAATAACTTGCTTGACGATCCTGGGCGACCATCATCCGCTATCTGAACAACTGAATCTTATCATTCATTTTTCGTATAATATCCGATCCAGTCAACTGGTCTTTCACCGATTTCTTTCCAGACTAGAGGTGATCTACATTTTCTCATATGCGAGGCTTCAAAAGATGTCAAATCTAAACTCGTTTGGTCTGTAACAATATAGGAACTTCGATTAATGGCACAACTTCATGCCCTCCAAAGTTAAAATCATTCGCCATCGTAGGCAACATATCCTCAAAAAACAACGGTCATATACGTATAAGGATAAGTTCCGCTCATAAGGAAATAAAATTGCAGACTTAGGAAGTAGATCAATATTGTCCAAACAACATCACAGCATCTGGTGATCGAGGAATACGGGTCACAAAATCCATAGCCATAATTCTCAATCCCATTGGAGACTTTTGAAGCCATGAAGTGTGATATCCCCGAAATGATTATATGCATTTGGGCATTGATTATGTTTATGTGGTATGGTGTTAATTAATTTAGTGTTGAAATTAATTAATATGATGGAATTCTTAGTCATGAGGTGGGCGTGACCTGGTAATGCATTTCAGGGTGCATGTGATGCATGTTGGGAATTTGGTTGTTGGCATAGTTTATTTGTGGTGGATAAAGATTATTTTGGTGAAGCATGTTTTAATTAAGGTTATGGTGCATTTTTGTAAAATGCTTTTAAAATATCATGTTGAGATATTTTATACATCATGCCAATTAATGGGGTACATGTTATTATTAACCCCCCACACTTATACCCCACTATCCCTCTTTAACCCTCATTCTTTAACAAAAACACCCAACCCTTCCCCCAAAACCCCATTTTCATTCTTGTCTTGGAAAGGAGGAGGAAAACCTTGCAAAATCTTCATCTGGTGAAATCTTGGTAGGATTTGAAGTCCATAAGAGGTATGTATTCCTCCTTGTTGTGTTTATGAGCTTTTATTTTGGAAATGGGTTGGTATTTTGGGATTTATATTGGTTTGTTTTTGGTGTATGTTGTATGTAGTTGGGTTATGATTTTTGAGGTGTTTTATGTTGGTTTTATGGAGTTATTATGGTGTTGAGTTGATGGGATGTTTTGGTTTGAGGTGTATGTGGTGGAGCTTTGGATTTGTGCTCAAAAATGGTGGAAATCGTGCACACAGGGTGTGGCGGTCGATCGCTATATATGGAGCGATCGATCGCCGAGAAGCCGTAACAAAATTGGGTGCAAGCGATCGATCGCTATATATGGAGCGATCGATCACCTCGAGGCAGTGAGGTCTGGCGATCGATCGCTATGTCAAAGCGATCGATTGGTAACGTTAGTGATCGATCGCTTGGGAAATTGATTTTTTATGTTGGATTTTTGGTATTGGGCTATTATTTGGCTTCTAATATTGGTTTGTGTGATTGTGTAGAACCATCCCAGATGGAAACACAACCAAGGAAGTGAAGTCGTACCAAATCCTACTTTTGGAAAGGTACGTAGAGAGACGTACGGGCACCAACGGTACATGCATCTTATATACTCATTGGAATATGCATTGTGATGCAAGTATATATTGAATTGTGCATTGTGGATGCAAATACATGTTGAACTATGCATTATGATTGCATATGTGTATGTTGAACACTTGGTGCACATCCCATGAGTCATGGTTCATATTAGTGTATAAAATTGTTATACTAACAAGCTTAATGATGCTCATGTTATCTAACGGTGTAATACATGAATTGCTTTGGTATTGTTGTTAACCCTTGTATTACAGCATGGCGGCCGTAAATTTGGGGAACCTCAATGAGGAGGTGGGCGATGTTGGAAGTGTCAATGCTAGTATTGCTCAGACGAACCCTCTACCGCCACCTGCTGTGGGCATGGAACCGATAGCACAGTTGTTATTTCCTGGAGAACTGAGTCTGACACAGTTCTTGAACTTCCACCCACCCTGTTTTGAGGGGACAGAAACTGGAGAGGAAGCGGAGGAACGGTTAGAGAGGATAGAGCGGATCTTCGTGTCGGCACCCTGTGCCAAGACTGCTTGGTTAAGATTGGCAGAGTTTCAACTGGCCAAGAAGTCTTCCATGTGGTCGAAGACAACTGTGATGGAGCTGAGAGATCAAGAAGTACAGATTGACTGGAGCTTGTTTAGGAACCGGTTTCTGAACTGGTACTTTTCTGCTGCCGCTAGACAAATGAAAGAGGATGAATTTACCAATATGAAGCAGGGCAACATGACTGTCTCTGACTATGCCCTACAATACTCATCACTTTCGAGGTATGTCCCTCATATTGCTACAAGCAATCATGCCAAGATGAGGCATTTCCTGAAGGGCTTGAGGCCGGAGTTGTTTGACCGGGTTATCTCCAACAACCCCACCTCTTTTGATGATGCTCTTACTAGAGCAGAGCTGGCAGAAAATGGAGTTGGTGCCTATGCTGATATTGTACCCCCACATGTGCCACCGCAGAGGCCAGTTACTGATAGCTTGAGGCCACGAGGGGAGTCATTTAAGCCTCGTGGAGCTTCTTCATCCTCTCGGTTTAGTGGGAAGGAATCTTATAACCGGAAACAGGAGAGTCGAAAGAGCAATGTATCGACCAATCGAGGACCAACGCAAGTGAATAGATCGGGGGAAACAAGATGTGAAAATTGTGGAGGACAACACTCATCAAGTAATTGGCTAGCTTGTTACAGTTGTGGCAAAATGGGCCATATTTCTCGGTATTACCCCAACCGCGGAGGGCAGTCATATTTCAGGATGAACGGGCCACGATTTGATGGAAGGACAGGGCATCAGAGGCAGCATATTATGCCTCGATCATCGGGAGGTCAGACATTGGGACCGCCCCAGGGGCAAGGTATATGCACTTACTAAGGAGCAGGCCGAGGCAGCCCCAGAAGAGGTGATCGCTGGTACGTGCCATTTACTTACGTACCTTGTTGGGAAAACATTTCTAAGTTTTGGTGGTGACAAACATCAACTGGACAAAGACCTACCGGGTAACAAAGACTTACCGGGTGAGAAACATCAACTGGACAAAGACCTACCAGTAACAAAGACTTACCGGGTGACAAACATCAACTGGACAAAGACCTTGTAGGGTCCTTGTGAGACCCCGTTATCACATCAAGATATTAAGGTGCAATTTAGAGAACTAAACATTCATGTGAATATATCAGAGTAACGTGCCGTGTTGATTAACCTGAGCTTTAGAGATTACAGTACCAAAATGTTTCAAAAGGAAAGACACAATTCCTACAAAGGTACTACATTATAGTCTTACTCTACTCAGTAGAAGCTATACAAAAATTTTCTCTAACATGCTAATCCTGTAGCACTCCTTACAGCTCAGCATATCAACCCCGACCCTGGTTCTCGTCAACAAAAGCACCTACAAAGACAACCCCCAACACATGAGCATAAAACAATTCATATTCAACATAATATGAAAGTAAGGCATAAATGCACAATCTTAAACACAAGCCCTTCCTGTATTTCCAGCATTTATAACGCCCATTGGTTGTCCCTGTACCATAATTCATAATAAAAACACATTATAAGAATGTATGGTTTCACAAATAAATGTCATGACATCCTTCCTCCTTAAATCCTTATTTCAATCCTGAGCCCTTATCATTAGTACATTTTAATGCTTCTTGCTACTCCATGTAAGCGGAATTCTTCCTCGCTTCCAATGGACCTTAGCGTAAGCAATTAAAATCCTTACTAAGATAACCTTGACTCGTGAAATACACTTCTTATATTTCACAACATACATATGCAAAAACAATGCATAATAACATGTATCATAACCTTAATGCACCACATTGCATTCATCATGCGTCAAAAAGACAAACATAAAGCACATGTTACCGTTAGGATGCCCGTACGTCGCTTACGTACCTTTCCAAAAGATAGAGGAGTCAATCGACTTTATCTCTTTGGTTGTGATGGCACCTGGGATGGTTCTACATAGCCACACAACACAATATTAGGCACTTCATAATAATCCGGAAGCAAAACCAAATTAAAAACCAAATTTATCCTACAATATCATCTCGCGATCGATCGCCCATGAGCCCCGATCGATCGCGAGATGCTACTGCCTCGCATACCAAAAAAAAACAATCCGCGATCGATCGCCTCAATATTGGCGATCGATCGCCACAACTCACTGGAACGTCGCGATCGATCTTGCCTCTTTGGCGATCGATCGCCAACCCTGTTCCTTTGAGCGATTTTCCAGAATTACTCAACACCGATAATCATACCCTTAAAACTAACATGTAAGACATAATACATGCCAAGACCAACATGCTAGAAGTTGCACTACACTACCCTGAGTGTATACAATTCAACTTTACACCCTAAGCATAAGCCTACATGCACAAACGTCGATCATTTAAACCAGTACTGGATCAACTTTTCTGGAAACAGGGTAACATATTCATTTCCAGATTTCTTGAGCACCTCACTTCATGCTATTAAACCTATCACATATAGCATAAAGAAAGCTCGAACAAACATGCCATGGGCTTCACAAAACTACCATGAATAATTTCACATCAAAGTTTTACCAAAACCTAAGCTAGCATGCTTCAAATATTCATGGTAAAACCCTTCCTAACTTGAAAAACAGAGCACTTCCCTGCTCGGGTGTTCGAGGACCTACCCTTTCCTCTACTACAAATCTAGCACATAAAGCATGCAAGTTACTTAACTAAACATGCTAAGGGCTTCACAAACATCACATAAAGGTACTCATAACAATATAACATTATACCCTAAACTAGCATGCCAAATCTGCTACAAGGAACATGTATGCTAGAAAACTGAAAACTGGGAAGAACATGTGACTCCTCACCACTTTTGCCCTTCGATTTTCTATATGAAAGGATGAATGAAATCCGATCACTTTCCTCCTAGAAACCGACCAAGTTGCAGACAAATGAAGGGAAGAATAAGAAGTCTTTTTGGAAGAGGCACAATGAAAATATCTTCAAGTAAAGTTGCTTGCTTAGTCATCTGCTTTCCCAGAAAAACAGGGGAGGGGCGTGGGTTCAACCAAGTGGGGGTGGGGTGGTTGCATGTAGGGTGGTTTTGTGGTGTTTAATTGTGTCCCGGTATTTCATACGATGTATAAAAATATCTCTCCTTGATATTTTATTATTTTACCACATCAACACAATAATTAAAACACCTACATGCTCCCTAAACCACATCATCAAAATAAATAAATCACTCCCACATAAAATACGCCTTTAGCACATAGGCTCACAATTAACAACCTTTAATTGTATGATTACCCACATAATCATTTCGGGGATATCACAATACTCCCCTACTTATAAGATTTCGTCCCCGAAATCAAACATGCTGTCAACAAGATATAAAACAATACATAAACGCATACCAGAAAACAGCTCTGGATAGTGCTGCACCATGTGTCGCTCTGTCTCCCACGTGGCCTCCTCGACACCCCTACGGTCCCACTGAACCTTGATCATAGGAATAACCTTGTTCCGAAGTCTGCGGTCTGCCCTATCCAAAATCCTGATAGGCCGCTCCATATAAGAAACATCGGACTCTATCTGAACCTCTGAAGGCTGCAACACATGTGAAGGATCCGGCTCATACTTCCTCAGCATAGACACATGAAATACATCGTGTATACCCGACAGAGAAGGCGGTAAAGCCAAACGGTACGCCAGAGTACCCACACGCTGTAAGATCTCATACGGCCCCACGTATCTAGGAGACAACTTCCCTTGCATACCGAACCGTACTACGCCTCTGAAAGGTGAGATCTTCAGAAAAACACTGTCGCCTAACTGAAACTCCAACGGCCTACGCCGCTGATTGGCATATGCTGCCTGTCTGTCCTGAGCTGCCTTCATCTTTCTCTTGATAACCTTAACTTTCTCTTCCATTTCCTGAACCAACTCTGGTCCTCCAACCGACTTACGGTCCAAGTCATCCCAACACAAGGGTGACCTACAACGCCTACCATAGAGGGCCTCGAAAGGAGCCATCTGTATACTTGCCTGGTAGCTGTTGTTGTAAGAGAACTCCACTAAGGCTATCGAGTCCTGCCATGATATGTCGAATTCTAGCACACAAGCTCTCAACATATCCTCGAGCGTCTGTATCATACGCTCGGTCTGTCCGTCCGTCTGAGGGTGATAGGCTGTTCTCAGCCTCAACTCTGTACCTAGAGCTGACTGCAGACCCTCCCAGAAGTGAGATGTGAACCGCGGATCTCGATCAGGACACTATCGAAACAGGGATCCCGTGCAGTCTCACCACATCTCTGACATATAACTGTGCCATCCTCAAGTGCGTATATGTCATACAATAGGGAATGAAGTGAGCCACTTTAGTCAGTCTATCCACGACTACCCAGATGGCATCGAAACCCGTAACAGTCCTCGGTAAGTGGGTCACAAAATCCATAGACACGTGCTGCCACTTCCACTCGGGTATCTCCAAACTCCTTAGTTCACCTCCAGGCCTCTGTCTCTCAGCCTTCACCTGCTGACAAATCAAATAGCGCTTGACGAATGAAGTAACATCCTGTTTCATTCGCCTCCACCAGAACTGGCTGCGTAGATCCTTATACATCTTCTTCCCGCCCGGGTGGATACTCATCCTGCTGCAATGAGCTCGCTGTAATATACCCTGGCGTAACTCGGGTGTATCTGGAACCACCCATCTGTCGCCAAGTCTCAGAGAACCGTCCTCAGCCACTCTGAATCTCGATGGCTGACCTGAATGGACCACTAACATCCATCTCTGAACCTCTGCATCGGTCCCCTGAGCCTTCCTGATGTGATCATATATAACAGGCTCAGCTAGCAAGGTCAAAACCTGTACTGGTGAAGAAGATACATCATAATCAAAACCCAAATGGCAGTAGGAGCCAAACATAGCTGATAGAGACATAGCATCCTCTGCTGTGCTCCTCACCTTCCGGCTCAAAGCGTCGGCTGTCAAATTTGCCTTCCCCGGGTGATATTCGATTTCACAGTCGTAGTCCTTCAGCAGGTCCATCCATCTCCTCTACCTCATGCTTAGCTCAGCCTGTGTAAACAAGAATTTCAAGCTCTTGTGATCAGTGAAGATGGTGAATGAGGTACCGTACAAGTAGTGTCGCCATATCTTCAAGGCGAACACTATAGCCGCTAACTCCAAATCGTGGACTGGATACCTCGTCTCATGTGGCTTCAACTGTCTCGAAGCATAAGCCACTACATGTCTGTCCTGCATCAGTACGCACCCTAGGCCCTGTAACGATGCGTCCGTATAGAGAACAAATCCTTTGTTCTCTCTGGGAATCACTAGAACTTGCGCAGTAGTCAGTCTGTGCTTTAACTCCCGGAAACTCTGCTCACAAGCCTCTGACCAACAAAATGGGACTCCCTTCTGAGTCAGCTATGTAAGTGGCTTGGCGATCTTTGAGTAACCCTCGACGAAACGTCGATAATAGCCAGCCAGACCAAGAAAACTTCGATCTCACTGACTGAAGTAGGGGCAGACCAATCCATAACTGCCTCTATCTTCCTCGGGTCTACTGATATCCCCTCTCGTGATATGATATGGCCCAAGAATGCAACACTGCTCAGCCAAAACTCACACTTGCTGAGTTTGGCGTACAACTGATGATCCCTGAGGATCTGGAGCACTATCCTTAGATGATCGGCATGATCCTCCTCACTCCTTGAATAGACCAGGATGTCATCAATGAACACGATCACAAACTGATCGAGGTACTCCTGAAATACTCTGTTCATCAGGCTCATAAAGACTGCAGGTGCATTTGTCACACCGAACAGCATCACCAAGAACTCATAGTGCCCATACCGAGTTCTAAAAGCCGTCTTTTGGACATCACCAGCTCTAACCCGTACCTTGTGATAGCCTGACCTCAAATCTATCTTGGAGTACACCTCTGTACCCTGAAGCTCGTCGAACAGATCATCAATCCTCGGAAGCGGATATCTGTTCTTCACTGTAGCCTTGTTCAGTTGCCTGTAGTCAATGCACAGACGCATTGATCCATCCTTCTTTTTCACGAACAAGACTGGCGCACCCCAAGGCGATACACTAGGACGGATGTATCCCTTGTCGAGGAGCTCCTGTAACTGTACCTTCAGTTCCCTTAGCTCTGCCGATGCCATCCTGTATGGGGCACGAGAAATGGCTGATGTCCCTGGCAGCAGCTCAATAGCAAACTCAACATCCCTGACAGGCGGAAATCCCGGAATCTCATCTGGAAACACATCAATGAACTCCGCCACGACTGGAATGTCCTCGGCTCTCACTTCCTTCTCCTCTGAAGTATCCATGGCATAAATAAGGTACCCTAGTGTGGCCGCGTTCCAATAACCGCGACATCTTAACCACCGAGATTACTGGTATCTTTGGACGAGAGCCGTCCCCATAAAAAGTCCACTGGAACCCCTGATCAGACAGAAAACGAACCATCCTCTTTTGGCAATCTACCATAGCTCGGTATCTGCTCAACACGTCAATGCCGATAATGCAGTCAAAGTCTGCCATCTCTAACTGAATCAAATCGGCCCTCAGATCATTGCCCTCAAAATAAATGAGGCAATCAGATAACAGCCGATCCACAATCACATGCTTTCCCGTGGGTGTCAAGACCATGAGAGGCGTGGGTAACAGAGACGAGCACAAGCGGTGTCCTTCCACAAAAGCAGTAGATACAAAGGAATGGGAAGTCCCTGTATCTATCAATATAAGTGCAGGGTACGTAAGTAAATGGCACGTACCAGCAATGACTTCCTCTGGGGCTGCCTCAGCCTGCTCCCTAGTCAGTGTGTACACCTGTCCCTGCGGCGGTCCTGCCGTCTGACCTCCCTGTGGTCGTGGTGCAAACTGCTGTCTTTGTGGTGCCCTCCCAGCATCAAACCTTGGCCTATTCGGCCCTGAGTCTGTCTGAACTGCCCGATTTGGGCAACCTCGAGCCATGTGGCCCATCTTGCCACAAATATAGCAACCTAGACAGTCACGTAACAAGTGCCATCCTCCACAGTTGGTACACCTGGTCCCCCCCTGCCTTGCTCCCCTGTGTGGGTCCCCGGTTGTTCTGCTTCTGTCCCTGAGGCTTCTTCCCACTAAATTTGGAAGATGATGAGGCCCCACGAGCCTTGAACTGATCCCCTCGTGGCCTCAGACTATCAGTAACAGGCCTCTGTGGTGGTACTGAAGGGGGTACAACATCCTTGTACGCGTCCACGGCAATCTCCGCCAACTCTGCCCGTGTCAGGGCGTCATCAAATGAGCTGGGGTTGTTGGAGATAACCCGATCAAACAGCTCTGGCCTCAGACCCTTCAGGAAGTTCCTCATCTTGGCATGGCTGCTGACAACAATATGAGGTACATACCTCAGCAGTGAGGAATACTGCATAGCGTAGTCTGCCACTGACATGCTACCCTGCTTCAAACTGTTGAACTCGTCCTCCTTTAATTGTCTGGCAACTGCAGAGAAATACTGGTTAAGGAACCAGGTCCGGAATACAGTCCAGTCAACTGCCATACCTAGAGCTCTCAGCTGCATCACCGTGGTCTTCCACCACATAGCAGGCTTCTTAGCCATCTGAAACTCGGCTAACCTTAGCCATGCCGTGCGTGCACAGGGTGCAGTCACAAGTATCTGCTCTATACGTTCCAACCATTCCTCAGCTACTTCACCAGACTCAATTCCCTCAAACATGGACGGATGGAAACTCAGAAACTGCTTCAAACTGAGCTCCCCTGGCAGTAACATCTGTACACTGGGCTCCACGCCCACAGCAGGTGGTGGTAAAGGGTTCGGCTGAGAAATATTGGCATTCTACTGTCCATATCCCCTACCTCTTCATTGAGGTTCGCCATGCTGTAACACAATAGTTAACAACAATTCCAAAAGCAGTTCATAATATAAGCCGTTAGATAACAAGAGTATAATATTCAAATCACAAATAAACCAAACGAAAAACCAAAATATATTCAATCAATAATCAATGACATAGTTTCAAATCAAGATCCGTCTAACTCTAGAATAATAAATTAGTTCATGAATACATTAAATAAACACATAGACATGTTCTTAATCATCATAAACATAAAGGAAGAGATAATCAAACGAATTGGATGATGGCCCTCCGTCCCCGGTAGTCGCCGTCTTCTTCTCCGTTGTCAAAATCTCTACCCTTCGTTGTACGCGCACCGCCTCGATTGATCTCCTCCCCTTTTTGGTTCACTCTCGGCTACTGCTCTTCCTCACGCTGCTCTTCTATTATTTACGTGAAATCCTCACGTAAATCCTCTTCTGTTCGTGTACTGCTCTCCAAGTTATTTACGTCAAAACTCCCTCGTCCGTCTCTAAATCTCTTCGTCCCTGAATATGTATCAAAATCTCTTTTAAATATGTGGATCGTCCCCACCAAATCCCTTCTTTCCTCCCTTTATTTACGTCTGTTCACGTCTCTAAAATCTACGTGATTTCCTTCCCCTATTGCGTAAATATCTTCCCTTTTATAATTTATTCCCAAATCTCATGTATATATATTATATTATATTATAATATAATATAATATAATATAATCTTGCCATTTGACATGTCCCGGTACATGATTATTTCACCGTTGAGTCCCGTGCATCAAATAAGGAAAGTCTCCAAAATTACCAAAATTCCATTGGCGTAATTACGCCTCCGAAGTGGCATAGTTACGCCTGTCGATGTGTCACCAAATCTGGCTTCCCGCGTGATAGGGGTAATTACGCCTCCAAAGTGGCGTAGTTACGCCACTTAAATTCTCAAAAGCGGTGGGCTAGGCGTAGTTACGCCTCAAAGTAGGCGTAATTACGCCTGTATGAAATTCTTTAAAAACTCAAATGCCGTGAGTTAGGCGTAGTTACGCCTCAAAGTAGGGGTCTTTACGCCTGTTGCCATGATTGATAGTGTAGATTTTTGGTTTCAATTCATCCGTTCCTTCCGTCATTTGCACCCTTTTAGTCCACAAAACATGTAATTACCTGGATTCCTGCAAAACAACACAGAACAAGACCAAAAGTGTAATTCTGATCGAAAACTAACACTAAACCATGCAAAATAAGAGGAAATATAAGTGTATAAAATACACTTATCACTTTCACCGATCGATCGTTACTTCCACCGATCGATCGGTAATAACTTGGAATTAAAATTTAATGCTACGGCGTATGCACCGATCGATCGGTGTTCTTCAGCGATCAATCGGTAGCCCTGTTTCATGTGCGATTTTTCCAGAATTACCAAGCACCTCATTTCATACCATCCAAACTTCAACATAAAACATATAACATGCTTGAACAAACATGCTAAGGGCTACAATATACTACCATGATATATTCATCAAAGTTCCACCCAAACTTAAACCCACATGCATCAAAATTGCCCAACTCTATCAGTACTCACCCAAGCTCTTCAAAAACAGGGTACCATATTCTTACCCATATTTTCGAGCACCTCTTTTCATACCAACAAATCCACCCAATTAAACATGCATCATGCTTAAGTAAACATGCTAGTAGCTTCATAATAACACCATGTAGGTACTTAAATCGAAGGTTTAATAAAACCTAAGCTAGCATGCATCATATCATCTTCACAAAGTTCAAACCCATCCAAAATCTTAGAAAAACAGAGTCATAGTTACCTCACCCTTTTTTGCTCCCTTTTTTGCAATGATTTTTTAACACATTTACCAAGCTCTTTCCTTGCCTTAAAGCTGCTTACCAGGGACGAAAATGGAGAGGAGGAAGGAAGAGAAGGGAGGTGGGAGGTGGAATGATTGAATGAGGAGAGTGGGAGCATGGGTTGAACCAAGTGGGGGGAATGGGTTGCCATGTGGGGGAGGTGGCTGATTGATTGCGGGTGGGGTGGTGTGGGTTGGGGTACCATGTGGTGTTTAATTGTGTCCCGGTATTTAGCACGATGTATAAAAATATCCTCACGCGATATTTCATAACATTACTTAATTAATACATCCCATAAAACACCTAACATGCCCCCTAAATTATATCATCATAACATAAATATTACCTCCAATTAAAATGCACCACAACCCTTAAACATATCATAACCGTTCAAGATAGCACATAAACACATAGACATTTCGGGGGAATTACATTTATGGTAATTGCTACAATATACATATATGCATTGGCAATCATATGGTGCCGCTTTGAGCGGGCAATGATTTGGATGTCGTCGCCTATGAGCGAACATCGGTTATGACGCCACTGCTGTTGAGAATACGTGGGAATGAAATGCCGCTGTTGTAGAGCGAGCAATGGAATAGAACTATGGAACCATAAGTGAGATATATGGAATATCTGTAATCATTGTTTAATGATTTGATGCTATTGATTATGATATCGGTATATGGGTAATGGATATGTTAATCAATGTAATGATTAACTGGCATTGGGGAATTTGATGGTTTCAGTGTTTTGAGAACAGGGACAGTACGGGAAACTCTGGATGAGGATGATACCATCTAGGGAGTATATTTTGTATTTCATAGCATTTACATTGTTATAAATTATGAATTGTATTATTGTGATTATTGGATTTGGGATATTGGTATGCTCACCCCGTGTGGGGGCTGTCTCTGTTGGGGCAGGTAATTAGGTACATCGATGGCTTTGGAGTTGAGCTCGAGCTATGGAATGGAGGTGATTCCAGGGATAGAAGTACCAGTGACGGTATTGAGCACGACGTTTTATACATTTGATACACATAGACTTATTCGATGCTCGCATGTGAGCACTATTATGTGTATATGGTATGTATAAAAAGGTGAGGGCCTTTTCTCTCTTCATTTATGAGTAGCATGCAATTAATTATTGAATTGCTAAATGAATTGAGAATATGTTAGTGTATTATATTAGTGCATGAGATTTATGTGATCATGGTTGGGGAAATTGGACATTATGTTGAATAATGTAAAGAAATATTATTATATGCATGATTGGCTATGATGATAAGTGGTTTTCCCCCTACATGTATGATTGTATGCACTAATGGCATGGATTAATACACTAATAATGGGGTTAAGGGCACGGGGGTCCTTACATTAGTGGTATCAGAGCAGTGGTTAGCTCTTTGGGGCTGTTGAGGGCCTGGAACATGCTGATAAGAATGGGTAGCACATATTTATGCATGATAGTAGTTAGTGTTGCGTGACACAACTATTTTGCTTATGTGCGTTTTTGATATGTGATCATAGTAGAACAATTAAATGGCATGACTTCTATGGAATCATAATATAACCTGTTGATTATGATTGTGAGTTGTGGCACAGGGACAACCAAAGAGAGCATTTTGAAATGCATCGGGATACGGGAAGTACTTTGTACTCATATTTTATGCATTTACTCATTATAATCATATTGTGGTGAATATGGATTATTATGTGCTCATGAGTTGTGATTGTTCCTGTAGGGACACTATAACATGAAAGGCTAAGGCCAGGGTTGAAAGACACGAAACGGTATGCTGCATTTTATATACAACATGGATTATGCATTGTGGTTGCATATATATATTGGAGTGATGATTTTAATGCTTTGCCGCCAATGTTGAAGCGAGGGTGTTGCCGCATGTCGCATTTGAGCGAGGTGCATTAAAATACACTCATTGTGGTGGTATATATTGGAGTGATAATTTTAATGCATTGCCGCCAAATGTTGAAGCGATGGTGTTGCCGCATGTCGCATTTGAGCGAGGTGCATTAAAATACATTCATGATGATGTATGTTGGGATATGTAATATACATTGTATTGCAGGTATGGATGGAATGCTTGGTGAATATCCCATGAGTCGTTGTTATGGATGAGTGATGATTTTAAATGCTTGCCGCTATTTATTTTGTGCCGCTAAATGTGAAGCGAGGGGTGGGAGTACCGCATGTCACATTGAAGCGAGGTTATCATATGAAGCGAGGAAAGAATATTTGCCGCTAAAATGCGAAGCGAGGGGTGGGAGTACCGCATGTCCATTGAAGCGAGGTTATTCTATACCGCTTATATGTGAAGCGAGGTGCATTAAAATACACTACCGTAACAAGACTAGGGATCCGCTATTCTATTGGCGATGGTTCATGCCGCCGAGTATCTATATAGCGATGGTTCATTCCGCTATTCTATTGGCGATGGTTCATGCCGCCGGGTATCTATATAGCGATGGTTCATTCCGCTATTCTATTGGGGATGGTTCATGCCGCCGGGTATCTATATAGCGATGGTTCATTCCGCTATTCTATTGGCGATGGTTCATGCCGCCGGATATATATATTGTGATATCCCCGAAATGATTATGTGATTTTAATCATTTATTAAATTATGATGATTTTGGTGTTAATTCATGGGGTTGAATTAATATTATTGAGGAGATACATTTCAGGGTGCATGTGATATATGTTGGGATTTTGGGGTTGTGGCATGTTTATTTGGGATGTGTGTTATTTGTTTTGGTGAAGCATGTTAAATGGGAATTGAAGTATTTTATTGAGAAAATACTATAAATATCATGTGAGGATATTTTAATACATCGTTCTAAATACCGGGACCAAAACATAACACATCATACCACCCAACACCCAACCACCCCCCAACCCATACCAATCAAACTGTGCACAGGCTGATTAATCACCCCACTTGGCACAATTATTGAGCCTTCTCCTCCATTTCCAAATCTCGAGCCTTCTCTCCCACACAAACTCCAGCACCTGCTGAGCAAAACCGTGTGGAGCCTTTCCATTTTCATTCCTTGGAAGCCTCTCAAAAATCGGAGCAAAGTAGGGTGAGAAACCATGCCCTGTTTTTCCTTTAAACTTGTTTAAGTTCTACTGTTGAGTAGTGTGTAAATGGCATGTTAGCTTAGGTTTATTAAAACCTTCGATTTAAATGCTTACATGATGTTATTATGAAGCTCTCAGTATTTTTCCTTGAGCATGTTACATGTTTTATGTGAAGGATTAAAGCATGTGAAATAGGGTGTTCGAAAATCTGGGTAGATAATTGCCCTGTTTTTCTGGAAAATGTGGATTGGGAGTGATTTTGAGGAGGTGATATTATGCATGTTAGATGGGTTTTTGGGTGAACCTTCGATTTGAGTACATGCATGGTAGTTTTGTAAAGCCCATGACGTTTTTGTTTGAGCATGTTTTATGAGATATGTTGTAGTTTTTATAGCATTAAATGAAGTACTCAAGAAATCTGGAAATGAAATATGTTGCCCTGTTTCCGGAAAAGTTGATCGAGTACTTGTATAAATGGACGACGTTTATGCATGTGGATTTATGTTTGGGGTGTAAATTTGATTTGAATACACTCAGGGTAGTGTAATGCAACTGCTAGCATGTTGGTTTTGACATGTTGTATGTCTTACATGTTAGATTTAAGGGTATGAATATCGGTGTTAGGAAATTCTGGAAAACCTGGGTTGAAACAGAGCGACCGATCGATCGGTGAAGAACACCGATCGATCGGCAAAAGCCGTAGCTTTTTTCCATAATTCGAACAGTTCACCGATCGATCGGTGATGAGGGCCGATCGATCGGTAGTGCCTTTTTTTTTAAATGTGGAAATTGTTTTTTTTTTGATATTGGATTATAATGAGACATCTAATATTGTGTTGTACACTGGTGTAGAGCCTTCACAGACAGCTACACAGCGCAGGGGATAGAGTCCCACAACACACTACATTTTGGAAAGGTACGTAAGCGACGTACGGGCATCCCAACGGTAACATGTACTTTATGTTTGTCTTTTGACGCATGATGAATGCAATGTGATGCATTAAGAGTATGATACATGTTATTATGCATTGTTGTTGCATATTGTGATGTGGAATAAAGAGGTGTATTCCACGAGTCAAGAGAGATCACAGTATATGTTTAATGCTTATGCTTGTTCTGTAGTAATGAAGCGGGGAGGATTGTACCGCTCATTATGAGGTTCTGTAGTAATGAAGCGGGGAAGATTGTACCGCTCATTATGAGTTAATGTAGTAATGAAGCGGGGAGGATTGTACCGTTCATTATGAGTTGTTGAAGCATGAAGCATTAAAATAACTGTTGATATATGACTCAAAAGCCATGTAAAGAAAGAGGTGATATGCCATGACATTATTAAAGGATCCATAATTTCATATAATGTGTTTTATTATGAGTTATGGTACAGGGACAACCAATGGGCGTTATAAATGCTGGAAATACAGGAACTGCTTGTATTTATGATTGTGCATTTACGCTTTACTTTCATATTATGTTGAATATGAATCACGGTATGCTCATGTGTTGGGGGTTGTCTTTGTAGGTGCTTTTGATGATGAGAACCAGGGTCGGGGTTGAATTGCTGAGCTATAAGGAGTGCTACAGGATTAGCATGTTAGAGAAATTTTTTGTATAGCTTCTACACGAAGTAGAGTAAGACTATAGTGTAGTACCTTTTGGTAGGAATATGTGTAATTCCTTTTAAACTTTTGGTACTGTAATCTCTTAAGCTCAGGTTAATCAACACGACACTATTACTCTGATATATGCACATGTGTAAGGCCCCGATGCTAATTAATCCGGATTAACGATGATTAAGCAAACCCGGATAATTAAAAGTGCAAATTTGAAATAAGGAATTTTGGACTACGATGAGTCGACCAACTAGTGGAACATGTTTAGTGCATGAGCATGTGCATGATCACATGGCACTTGGAGAACACATGCCACTAATTAATTTAACTCATGTTTAATACATGATTTTGGACCATTAATCTTGCAAGAGAGTGATGTATTGACATATGGATTCCACAATACATCAAATAAATTAAAAACCATGGGAAAGTGGCATAGAAAGCCACGCTTATCACCTTATTTTTCAGATTTGATTTTGTAAAATTTAAGCATGAAAATCCTCCTCTCTCTTCATTTTTCCCCACCAAACCACTCCACCTTCTCTCCTCCTTCTCTCTTATTTTCGAATTTCCAGCCTCTTTTTCCTACCAAATTCTTGTGAAATCTTTAGTGCATGTTACATGCAATTAAGGATTTAGAAGCTACAAGGCTAGGGAAGAGGAACCCATCAAGAATTTTCTAATTTGGAGCAAATTGGAGAAATGAAAGCTTGGTTTGAGCTACGTTGATGGTTTGTGCATCAAATCTTCAAGAGGAGTGAAGGTATAACACTTTTATTGAGTTTTATATACCTTGGTGTTGTTTAAGGATCGAAATTTAGGAGTCTTGGCATGAGAAATGTAGAGATAACTTGCTGTCAAAAAGTGTGCAACAGATTTCAGCATGCATATATCTGTCATTTCGAATTTTGGGTTTAGTTAAGTTTCGAATTTGAGGTTAGGGTTCAAATACAAGTTGTAGCTTGTTGGAATACCTTCGATTTGACAGTAAATTCGACTAATTTGGAGTTTTCGTGATTTTACCACTGGCCCCAAGTCTTTTGGACATCATATGAATTTATTATGATTTTTATACAAAAATGGGTCAGGCTAAAATTTGGTGAATTGTTCTTTTTTTCTAGCAGATTGTTCTTGGCCATTTTACCTAGGCTAAATGAACGAAATTGAAGATGAGTTGAACTGATGAAATGTTCGTTTTTGAGTTATATTTGAAAATAAATTGGACCCATGTGATTTTATTAAGTATCGGACAAGTTATGAGCCGATCTCTACGGTTGCACAGGCTGAAATTTAGAGAATTGGTTTTGGGTCTAAGTTTGAGTTTTATTTGATATGTTTAAGGCTAGTATGTGACATTATGTCGTATTTGGAACTGTTATGGCCAGGTTTATTAATCCTGAGATTGATTCGAGGATCACTTGGTAATTAGCTAACGGTTTGAGGTACGTAGAAAACGGGTTTTATCACAATGTCTGGCAAAGACATGTGATGTTCCCGGGTATGATTTACTTGTCATTACTTGCTCCTTATGTGACTATGTGATAAGTTGATTTGCAGTATGTGAATTACATGGTACATTGACTGCATGATATATGATGACATGAGATTTGAGGTGCATCACATGAGATTATGATATTGCATGATGCATTGACACGCATGGACATTGAGCATGTCATGTTGAGCCTATTGATTCGTTCTTGGTACCTATATCTTTTCTTGGTATGAGTGATGCGTGTCTGGGGATGATGGGCAGCCGTTGGCTCGGCAGGAGTGAGAGTGAGCTGAGGGATGCCGGAGCGACGAGCGTGCCGACGTCGCCCAGACACGAGGATGATGGACCGCCGATGGCTCGACTGAGAGATAGATCGGAGCGCGGAGCGTGTCACGTCCTGCTCGAGCACTGATGAGTGATTGATTTTCCTTTGGACCCTTGAGACAGGGATATTCGAGATTTGATACCCTTCATGTGCATTTGCATTCATGCACGTCATACATCGCATGTTATTTGTCATACACTGTGATTTTATCTGTTTCTCGTACTGGGGTTCTGACCCCCTTCGCGGGGGGCTGTCATGTCTTTGTTGGATGGACATGACAGGTATTGCAGGTGGACGTACTGTGGATGCTCGAGATGAAGCATCGATAAATACCAGAGCTCCTTGAGAGCGAGCTCAGGTATACGATTTATGTTTTGAGTCCCAGTAGTTGTTTAGTATTTTTACTTATGTTTTAAATTACCGGGGTATGCCCTGAGTATCTGTATTTTTAAGTATTACTTTACTGAGAAATTATATGTAATGCTTATGCGATGAATATCATGTTAGATGTAAAACTGGAAATAAATATTTTCACTATTCGGAAATGTTTTAGAAACAAAATGCGAAAAATTTTGAGGGTCACTTTGATAAAGTTTTTAACTAAATTTTCCGCTGTTTACGTTAATATAACAATCGTGTGTTAATTAAACCTCTGATTAGGACCAGGCCCTCACAGTTGGTATCAGAGCATAATCTGGGATATGCTCGGACTAGAGTTAGGACACTGAGTATAGACACAAATGAATTGTTTGTGCATGTGTCTGACTATCTGATTTATATGCTCTTGCCTGCTATGTTTACATGTTCGATAATGATATTTTATGCATGTACTGGATTAGTAAGCAGGAATAATGAGATGTCATATCTCTGAAGATTTTAATATGCCGAGTTGCTCATAATCTAGAGAATGTGAATGCTGAGTTGCATATATTATGCTGAGTTGCATATAATTTTGAGAATTTTATCTGTTAGCACTGATAGTTGCTGATAAGATGTTGATGTAGAATGAATGATGATAACATCTATGACTTGAGATGTATGAATTATGTTGGACAGTTAGTGTTTGGACAGGTAGCAGTGATATAGACTTTAAGAGTTACTATCGAACCTGTAGACACTATAAACTGTTAATTGCACTATAATTTAGTGATAATGTGGCCATTATTGGAAATTGTATTTATCACTTTGGGATTTAATCCTTATGATTAGTGGATGCCACTAGAATTATTTAGAACACTTTTTGTCGATTGACATCGGGAATTTAAGTCTAAAAGACCAAGGTTATACGTATGAGTTTACGTCAAAACCTGTGTACGCCAAGATGATAATTTAGAACTTGAGAATATTGAAACTAGCAATATTTCAACTGAAGAATGGAGTGTTGTTGTGAGAAACAACGAGAATTTGTTTGAACGAGGACTTGGATTTGGGGACTGTAGTAATTTAGTTCCAGTCTATGTGTCCGAACTATGAATAAATACTACAATACAAACTCTTTTATATGAGAGTATCTAGAGTAATGGTAGTGATGGAAGACGAATTTTCCCTCTTGTTGACACGGGAAAGAATGTTACGAGAAAGTCATGTTGATGACATGAAAAATGAAAATTGATTATCGTGGAATTGAGAAATGGAAATATCTGCTTAATCTCGATAGCTAATCACTAGTGAAGAGATTAGATATCGACTGAAGAATAAGACACCAATGTGGTGCGAATTAATTAGAACTGGATTAAAGATTAATGAAGTGACTATCATTGGGATAATCCAAGTAATCCTGGAAAAGTTTCAGAAGTATCACTCAAATTTATCCAGCTCTAGTAGTTCTAGAGGTACTATGAGATTGTAGAATACCAAATCTTTTGAGGTCACTGTGGATGTAAATATCTACTGATCCATTTGAAAGAATAATAGAAACTAATATCGATTGTGGCCAGTCAGAGCATGTCCATGACGTGCTCAGGAACATATGCAGCCATGACAACAAATACCCTGAGCTAGGGGTAGATATCATGGTGGTTATTCTTCACGACCACTCAGTTTCAGCAGCAGTAAATTACCTGTAGACCAGAGAGTATACCTTGACAATGGGATTGAGATGTCTCCAGGATATATAACCATTTCGATTTTGGCAATGATAGAGATGCTAGTGATCACAGATACATGTTGTGTATTGGTCACATGGCACGAGTTTGATCTGAGATAAAATCATTGGTTTCATATATTGCATCAAATGTGCATTGATAATGATGATTGGAAAAATACATCAGCAGTGATAATTATTCTATCCACACTTGTAATAGTGAACTACAGATTACAGTTTATTGATAGTGTTGTGGATTTGAATTAAATGATGTTGTCGAAATATGGTTTTGATTGTATCAAGGCATGGATACTCTGATAAATTTTGAGGATATCGTAAGTTGATTTCAGGGTATAATGAATTTTTAACCGTCTTCTGGATACAAATGAAATGTTTATCGCCACGAATAGCAAGCTAATATACTGATAGTATCAGCTATGACAATATTATGGTTGAAATACTTGGAAAACGAGGGATAATTGATAATAAGCAGTTGATGCTTATCAAAAAGAGTCGAGGTTGACTGATATTATAGAGGTAAGAAAACCTACCAAGATTTTCCTGAGGAAATGAAAGAATTTTCACTAAAGAAGGAAATTGATTTTAACTATTCGTTGATGACAAGGAATAGATTTGATATCGAAAGCACTGTACGGAATGTCATCAGCAGAGTTGATAGATATATGAATAGTTGCTTAATATCCTCGATACTGGTACATATGTCTGAGTATGTCACCTTGAGGGAACATCAATATTGTTCGTGAAGAAGAAAAATGATATGATGAAGATGTGTATCGATTAAAGGTAGTTGAATCGGGCTATTGTCAAGAATAGATACCCACTACCTAAGATCGAAAAGTAACTGATCAAGTTGTAATGAACTTTAATGTATAAGAAGAATGATTTTTACTCTGGTTACCATCAGTTTGAGTCAGAAGAGAAAATGTTCTCTAGGCAATTGGTCAAACCAGATATAGACATTTTGAATTTTTGGAAATGTCGTGTGGTCTGACAACTATACCGGTAGAGTTATGAATTTGATGAAGAAAATTTTTCGTAACTTTTGGGCGGAAGTGTAATGATATTCATCAGTGGTATACTAGTGTATACGAGATCCGGAAGGAACCACACAGAACACATGTGATTGATTTTTCAGACGCTTCGTGAAGCTCAAAGGGTGTACCAAGTTAGTGAAATGTAAATCTTGGTTGAATCAAGTGTTGTTTTGGGATAGATGATATCATCTCACCAGATACCTGTTGATTCCAGTAAAGTAAAGATAGTACTAATTTGGCCAAGACCAATCATTGTACTCAAGATGAAAAGTTTTATGAATTTTGACAGATACTACATGCTTTTACGGAAGGATATTCTAGGATAGCCTGTCTTATGAACTAATTGACCAAGAAGAAATTTGATATTCGTTTGGTCAGATGAATGAGAAAGCAGTTTTCATAACTGAAGCTGAAATGGACTACAACCCCAATGTTGTTTTGGTTTAACTGGTTCAGGGAGATATGTAGTTGTGCAAAGACGTATGTCAAAGATTTTAAGATATGTTCTAATGTATCATGAAAAGATGATTGCATATTCTTGAGATATAAGCGATGACTAGATTTTTTTTAAAAAAAAATTTGACTTTGATAGTCAATATAAATCAAGGAAAATGAAACTAGTAGCAGATGCACTGAACCTAAAAGTGCAAGATGCAATGGTAGCATCGATGTTTGCTTTGCAGTTTGATAACCTCTGATTTCGACGATCGGAAAGACTCAAAGGACAGACCCATACAGATATTAAGAAATTGGTTCTGTCTTATCAACAAAGTAAATTTAGTATGCCATTTAGTGGTGGTTGCGAATGAAAAATCAGTGTATATCATCGAATTTTACTGATTTGAAAGACGTATTACAGCAGAAAGCACACTATAGAGAACATAGTGTTATTCTGGGAATGATGTGATGTAACATTCCTGAGATCCTATTTCTGACGGGATGGTATAAAGGAAGAAATTTTTGAATTTTGTGGCAATTTGTTTGACATGCCAGCAGGTCAAGATAAAAATACGAGACCTAATGGGATAGTACAGGATTTGTAAGTACCACAATGAATTTTGGAATTTTCTAGTTTTGGGTTTTATAGCTCAAATTGTTTAGAACAAACAGAGATTGTGAAATAAGTCGAATTGGAATTGATTGACTATCCAATACAAGATATTGATTTCATATGATAGTCTATATGTCTATGAGAGGACGACATGTTTAAGATATGGTTAATATGGTTTAGTTACAGTGGTTTCTGTAATAAATGTATCTGATTGAGATCCGATGATAATATCAGAATTCGAAACAATCTTCAGAATGTAATGGATACTAAGTTAGCAATGTGTATTGCTTAGCATACCCATACAGATGGATCAACTGAGAAAATATCCAGACTTTGGAATCTATGTTCCGATTAATAGTGGTGAATTTAGTGAGAACTGACAGAATCACTATTCACTAGTAGAATTTTCTTATAATTTAAGTTTCAGAAAACTTTTGGGATGGCATCGGTTCAGGTTTTGCAGAACCAGAATTACCGATCGCTGATGTGATGATAGAAAATTGATAAGAAATTTGGGCATAACTTAAGATTTTTGAGAAAAATGCCAGGAACGATAAAATTTTCTGCGAAAACGATTGAAATTGGCTTAAGGTGAGCAGATTTGCTATGCCAAAGAGAAATATATCGTCAGACTTCGAGTTGAGAATCAGGTAAATATGGAAATATTACATTTGCGATGATCAATATGATTCGTTAAGTGAGGTTTGATGTTGCCTTGATATTTTGAACTTTGTGGAATCATAGAGAAGTTTGATTAAGTGGTAGATCGTTGAGACGACCACAACAGTTGTCATTGATACATGATGATCCTTAAGTATCTATGAATGAGATTGAGACATCTCATATGTTTTGATTTATTGAGTTATACTCAGTGTTGCGATTTCGAGGATGAAATCTTTTGAAGAGGGGAAGAAATGTAAGGCCCCGATGCTAATTAATCCGGATTAACGATGATTAAGCAAACCCGGATAATTAAAAGTGCAAATTTGAAATAAGGAATTTTGGACTACGATGAGTCGACCAACTAGTGGAACATGTTTAGTGCATGAGCATGTGCATGATCACATGGCACTTGGAGAACACATGCCACTAATTAATTTAACTCATGTTTAATACATGATTTTGGACCATTAATCTTGCAAGAGAGTGATGTATTGACATATGGATTCCACAATACATCAAATAAATTAAAAACCATGGGAAAGTGGCATAGAAAGCCACGCTTATCACCTTATTTTTCAGATTTGATTTTGTAAAATTTAAGCATGAAAATCCTCCTCTCTCTTCATTTTTCCCCACCAAACCACTCCACCTTCTCTCCTCCTTCTCTCTTATTTTCGAATTTCCAGCCTCTTTTTCCTACCAAATTCTTGTGAAATCTTTAGTGCATGTTACATGCAATTAAGGATTTAGAAGCTACAAGGCTAGGGAAGAGGAACCCATCAAGAATTTTCTAATTTGGAGCAAATTGGAGAAATGAAAGCTTGGTTTGAGCTAGGTTGATGGTTTGTGCATCAAATCTTCAAGAGGAGTGAAGGTATAACACTTTTATTGAGTTTTATATACCTTGGTGTTGTTTAAGGATCGAAATTTAGGAGTCTTGGCATGAGAAATGTAGAGATAACTTGCTGTCAAAAAGTGTGCAACAGATTTCAGCATGCATATATCTGTCATTTCGAATTTTGGGTTTAGTTAAGTTTCGAATTTGAGGTTAGGGTTCAAATACAAGTTGTAGCTTGTTGGAATACCTTCGATTTGACAGTAAATTCGACTAATTTGGAGTTTTCGTGATTTTACCACTGGCCCCAAGTCTTTTGGACATCATATGAATTTATTATGATTTTTATACAAAAATGGGTCAGGCTGAAATTTGGTGAATTGTCCTGTTTTTCTAGCAGATTGTTCTTGGCCATTTTACCTAGGCTAAATGAACGAAATTGAAGATGAGTTGAACTGATGAAATGTTCATTTTTGAGTTATATTTGAAAATAAATTGGACCCATGTGATTTTATTAAGTATCGGACAAGTTATGAGCCGATCTCTATGGTTGCACAGGCTGAAATTTAGAGAATTGGTTTTGGGTCTAAGTTTGAGTTTTATTTGATATGTTTAAGGCTAGTATGTGACATTATGTCGTATTTGGAACTGTTATGGCCAGGTTTATTAATCCTGAGATTGATTCGAGGATCACTTGGTAATTAGCTAACGGTTTGAGGTACGTAGAAAACGGGTTTTATCACAATGTCTGGCAAAGACATGTGATGTTCCCGGGTATGATTTACTTGTCATTACTTGCTCCTTATGTGACTATGTGATATGTTGATTTGCAGTATGTGAATTACATGGTACATTGACTGCATGATATATGATGACATGAGATTTGAGGTGCATCACATGAGATTATGATATTGCATGATGCATTGACACGCATGGACATTGAGCATGTCATGTTGAGCCTATTGATTCGTTCTTGGTACCTATATCTTTTCTTGGTATGAGTGATGCGTGTCTGGGGATGATGGGCAGCCGTTGGCTCGGCAGGAGTGAGAGTGAGCTGAGGGATGCCGGAGCGACGAGCGTGCCGACGTCGCCTAGACACGAGGATGATGGACCGCCGATGGCTCGACTGAGAGATAGATCGGAGCGCGGAGCGTGTCACGTCCTGCTCGAGCACTGATGAGTGATTTATTTTCCTTTGGACCCTTGAGACAGGGATATTCGAGATTTGATACCCTTCATGTGCATTTGCATTCATGCACGGCATACATCGCATGTTATTTGTCATACACTGTGATTTTATCTGTTTCTCGTACTGGGGTTCTGACCCCCTTCGCGGGGGGCTGTCCTGTCTTTGTTGGATGGACATGACAGGTATTGCAGGTGGACGTACTGTGGATGCTCGAGATGAAGCATCGATAAATACCAGAGCTCCTTGAGAGCGAGCTCAGGTATACGATTTATGTTTTGAGTCCCAGTAGTTGTTTAGTATTTTTACTTATGTTTTAAATTACCGGGGTATGCCCTGAGTATCTTTATTTTTAAGTATTACTTTACTGAGAAATTATATGTAATGCTTATGCGATGAATATCATGTTAGATGTAAAACTGGAAATAAATATTTTCACTATTCGGAAATGTTTTAGAAACAAAATGCGAAAAATTTTGAGGGTCATTTTGATAAAGTTTTTAACTAAATTTTCCGCTGTTTACGTTAATATAACAATCGTGTGTTAATTAAACCTCTGATTAGGACCAGGCCCTCACAACATGTATGATTAGTTCTCTTATCGCACCTAAATATCTTGATTAATAACGGGGTCTCACATATATAGCGATGGTTCATTCCGCTATTCTATTGGCGATGGTTCATGCCACCGGGTATTCATAGCGATGGTTCATGCCGCTATTCTATTGGCGATGGTTCATGCCGCCGGGTATTCATAGCGATGGTTCATTCCGCTATTCTATTGGCGATTGTTCATGCCGCCGGGTATTCATAGCGATGGTCCATTCTGCTATTCTATTGGCGATGGTTCATACCGCCGTATATTTATAGCGATGTTTTATGCCGCCGACTCTATGGCGAGGAATCATACAACTGATTCTATGGCGATGGGTTATATCGCTATGTACGTAGCACTGGATTATGCCGCCTACGAGCGATGGGTGCTGATTGCGTACCACTGTTGGATGACGGAGACAGGTATGCCGCTATCTCATTAGCGATGAGCTATGGTTTATTACTGTTTTATTATCATTATTGTGGATGATATGCATGGATATACATATACCGTCATGTGTTTGACGATGAGGCCATGGATGCCGTGTTTCGACACGTACTGTCACGAGTTGACGATGTTATATTGAATGTCATATGTTGACAGGTACCGTCACTAGATGACGAAGACATAATGTCTATATAGACGTGTAGCGTCGTTTCGATGATTAATACATTTAAGTATATGTATTTAGTCGTGTAGTTTGAGTGCCAATGGTGAGCACATGTAGTGTCTGGGCCACTAGTTGATGAGACCATTATGCCGCAGGTTGCTCGATGAATTATTAGGTGCGCCGTACAGGAAGTATACCGCATCACATATTTGAGGTAAATACTTTACGAATGGTGGTACCTTTGGGTATACTCGTTGGAATGGCTTTGGCCAAGTGACTGGTAATAGGAGTAGTGGTTGAGGACACTACTTGCTCATGCCGAGGTGACATGTGGTAGACATGATCACACCCACCCTGAGGGTGTGGAATAAATCCTACGGAAATTAGGATTGCTTTGTGGTTGAGCAAGGACACCGAGATGTCCTTTGTGCTTTAGTATTAGAGAAATATTGGGTGATGACCCACCACTCTAATGGATGTTACGGTATGGTGTACCGGGATGGAACGTATGATACGTTGGTAGGCTTGGTATAAGCCTATGGAGGCAGCGTTTTGCTAGCCAGGTATTGTAGCAGTGTTATAGTGTGCTTGTTGTGGCCATTACACTGCACGTTGGGACTGGGTTCGGTGGATCGTGTGTTGATACTACGAAGACCTATGGTAGACTCTTGTAGTCTCTATGTGGTATGTTGATTGAGGCAGGGAATGCCTCACAAGGACGTTTATACGTCAAATGTTTCGAGGGACTCGTACTGGGACAACTCAATTCTGTTGGAAGTACCAACGTGAGTGTCGACAAGTCATTTTTGGCTCGGGTTGAGCATCTTGCATATGGCATGCAGTGGTGAAACACAATTGGGTTTGTGAGATATAGCTAGTGGGGTTACACTACTATATTGATTTTATCTCTTGGGGAGATTTGGATTGTACTGTCATGGAGACAGCTGGTATTGGTTGAGTGTTGATTGTGAATCAACCGGGGTAAGCCCTACTAGTGTTGGACTAGGTGATGACTTCGTACTTTTGGAGAGACGTTCGAGGAGACGTCTCCGGAGAAATGCTCGAGATTGTGTGGTGCTATGGTATTAGTACAGAGCATTGTTGGAATGAGTATACATGGCGTATACGGGTTTCGATTTGGTAATAGTGGTTTGATGCACTATTCTGAACCAGTTGCGTATTTGTGGTTCTGTGTTTTGGGCATAAAATATCTAGGTTTTCCGAACGACGGTTCAAGGTTAGAGGGTTATGGGTCCATGACGTTTTTCCTTGTGAGGAAGGTAGTATTGATATACCCATCGATTGGGAATCTTTGGGTGACTCAATGAGTCGGTTTGTGAGGTGTTAATGTTGAAATCACACCTTTTGGTTTTGGTTTGTCAACCATCATTCTCCGTGGAGTGAGAATAATCGGGTTTAGACAGTTGAGTTTTGGGACCTTGGGTATGATTGGAGATACCCAAGTCTATTGCATTGTGTATGCATGTTGTGTAGGTACTTGGGCATGTATGTGTGTACGAATGCCCGCGTTTCGGTACTTTTGAGTATCGGATTAGTACGCTTGGTTTGGTGAATCTCTGTGTGAGATTGTGGCACTTTGAGATTGGTAATCTCGATGGCACGATGCATTCTGATGAATGATCGTGGGGGTTACTTGATTTCCCCTGAAGGGGGGGATTGTCGTGTGTTGGAACCATGGTAGTTCTTGTTGGTTAATTCGATATCCTCCTTGTTTTAGGATTGTTGAATCCCAGGATAAACGAGGGATGGCCATGATTTGGATTTGTTAGTGTCGTGATTGACACGTGTGGCGGGAATCGATTTTCTTTCATGTCCTTTCGAGAACTTGAGACCTTGTGAAGTATCGATGCGTGTTTGGACCAAGATGTGATTTCTTGGAACAGACGTATGTAGACATCTTTGGAGATGTGATTTGTGTCGATCGGTGACCGTGAGTTGTCTGATCTGTATTGCAATATGGCGCAACTACTCCCCTGTTGGAGATGGATTTGGAAATTGGGAACCAGATGTAGTTTTGGTACACTGTGGTGTACTAATGGTCACTTTGGTAACGATGTATGTTTAACATCGGTGACTAAGTCTTGGAGATATCATTGGGGCGATATCTGTTTTGGAATCACGAATGATTCATTTGATTAGCAGTTATGGTTGACTGACTGCCTTTGAGATGGTTAACATCGGGGAATGATGATGTCTTCCGTGGCTTTGTGTCGGTTGGAGAGGTTACTCCATTCCAGGTTTGGTGCGAGGTTGGTATACTCGCGGTCGGTGTGTCGTTCATGTTATGTTTGTGATTCGACATCGTGGATCCGTTTGGATTGCATGTTCTTGGCGTTACGTGGAGTACGCCGTGCAAATTTTGAGGATGAAATTTTATTAGTGGGGGATAATTGTGATACCCGGGAATTATTGGTACTAATCCCGGTGTGGTAATAATCCTTAATGAATTTTTATTTGTGGCAATTATGAATTAATTGCGGTTTTGGGACTCCCGGGGATTTTAAATCCGGTTTTTGGAGTCGTTGGATCCAAGTGATGAGATTGTATTCTCATCGTGGTGATAACCTTGGAATTTGGTTTTTGGTGGAATCTGGGGTCCGGAGTACTTTGTACTTGGGCTGGTGATGCAATTTGAGTTGGAGAGATATTTATTGAAAACAGATGATTTTTAATGAATCGTGATGTAGTTGTGGAAGTATTGGTATTTTGGAGCCTGAGTGCTATATATACCAAATGGACTCGGTATTCCGTCATTATACGGAATCATTTCCCTCTCTCCTCTCCCTCACGCCTCTTTCCCCTCACCCCAAACCCTTCCCCTCTTCTCCTCTTGGAACAATCGATGGGGGCTCGTCTTAGGAGCTCGATTTCTTGAAGAAAGGATGGTAATCTTCTTCTCCTAACCTTTAGCTTCGTTTTGATTGTGGTTTTGTGCTAAATGTTGAGTTTTGGGTTTTGGGAGATTTTTGTAAAATCTTGAAATCTTTTGGGTTTTGTGTTTAAATGGATTATAACCCTTGTTAGGTGTACTAGGGTGTTAGTATGTGGTTATTTTCGAGTTTGAGGAAGTTTGGGTATGTTAGGTGGAGGTTTTCAAGCTTTAAAAAAAAATGGTGATTTTTCGGGTTCGCACAGCGACCGATGGATCGGTAGCTTGGACCGATCGATCGGTGCAAGTGCGTAGCGATGGGAGTTTATTTCGGTCTTTAGCGATCGATCGGTAAGAGCGACCGATCGATCGGTGGGTGGCTAGTGATCGATCGGTAGCTTGGACCGATCAATCGGTGCAAAGCCGTAGCTTGAATTGTTTTTTTGAACAGTTACCGATCGATCGGTAATGATGACCGATTGATCGGTAGGGCGATTTTGGAAAATTGATTTTTGGGGTCCTCCCTCGGGTTTTGGGGAGCGATTATCGACCATTTACTATTTAATCATCGTGTTGGGATGATTGGGTCGAATTTGATGCTTGTGCATATTAATTTGGGATTACTCATTGATTATGAGTTATTGGAATTGTGTTTAGCACATTTCTTCATCGGACCTCGGGACTGAGGCAATCTTTGGACTTGAACTACGGGAATATAAGGTACGTATGACGTACGAGCATAGCCCTTTTATATAATTGCATTTGTTGAGTGCTTGGTACACTGTATTGCAATGAATGTGTATGGGAATGCATGATATATTGTATTAGCAATAAATGTATATGAAAATGCATGGTTTATGGTAATTGCTACAATATATATATATGCATTGGGAATCATATGGTGCCGCTTTTGAGCGAGCAATGATTTGGATGTCGTCGCCTATGAGCGAACATCGGTTATGACGCCACTGCTGTTGAGCATGCGTGGGAATGAAATGCCACTATTGTAGAGCGAGCAATGGAATAGAACTATGGAACCATAAGTGAGATATATTAATATCTGTAATCATTGTTTAATGATTTGATGCTATTGATTATGATATCGGTATATGGCTAATGGATATGTTAATCAATGTAATGATTAACTGACATTGGGGAATTTGATGGTTTCAGTGTTTTGAAAACAGGGACAGTACGGGAAACTCCGGATGAGGATGATACCATCCAAGGATTATATTTTGTATTTTATAGCATTTAAATTGTTATAAATTATGAATTGTATTATTGTGATTATTGGATTTGGGATATTGGTATGCTCACCCCGTGTGGGGGCTGTCTCTGTTGGGGCAGGTAATTAGGTACATCGATGGCTTTGGAGTTGAGCTCGAGCTATGGACTGGAGGTGATTCCAGGGATAAAAGTACGAGTGACGGTATTGAGCACGACGTTTTATACATTTGATACACATAGACTTATTCGATGCTCGCATGTGAGCACTATTATGTGTATATGGTATGTATAAAAAGGCGAGGGCCTTTTCTCTCTTCATTTATGAGTAGCATGCAATTAATTATTGAATTGCTAAATGAATTGAGAATATGTTAGTGTATTATATTAGTGCATGAGATTTATGTGATCATGGTTGGGGAAATTGGACATTATGTTGAATAATGTAAAGAAATATTATTATATGCATGATTGGCTATGATGATAAGTGGTTTTCCCCCTACATGTATGATTGTATGCACTAATGGCATGGATTAATACACTAATAACGGTGTTAAGGGCACGGGGGTCCTTACAACATAAACATAATTAATGCCCAAATTGCAATTAATCATTTCGGGGATATCACAACAAGTTTGAAGCTAGGGAGCATGACAATCTCGGACTATGCCATGCATTATTCATCCTTGTTGAGGTATGTTCCCCATATCGTAACAAACGGGCATGCCAAGATGAGGCATTTTCTAAAAGGGCTGCGACCAGAACTTTTTGATCGAGTTATCTCCAACAACCCCACATCTTTTGATGATGCTCTCACTAGAGCGGAACTGGCAGAGATCGGAGTTAGTGCTTACCCGGACGTTGCACCCCCACAAGTCCCACCGCCGAGGCCAATGTCTAATAATCTGAGGCCACGAGAAGAATCATTTAAACCTCGTGGGGCTTCTTCCTCTTCTTCTCGGTTTGGTGGGAGGAGAATGGATAACCGGAGGGGTAGTGCGCCTAGAAACAGAGGGCAGGCTCAAGTGAGTAGGAGTGGAGTGGTGAAGTGTCACTTTTGTGGAGGACCACATCACATGCGAGACTGTACGGCTTGTTATAAATGTGGCAAGATGGGCCACATATCTCGGTTCTGTCAAAATAGTGATGGTCAGGTGGATCTCAGAGGAGGCAGAGGGAGGTTTCTAGTGGGACAGTACAGCAGAGGCCGCCAGTGGCGCCTCGACAGATGGGAGGACAGGCGATGTGGCCACCTCAGGGACAGGTCTATGCAGTGACTAGGGAGCAGGCCGATGCAGCTCCAGAGGAGGTGATAGCTGGTACGTGCCTTTTATTTACATATTCCGCCTTTATTTTGATAGACACAGGTGCTTCGCACTCCTTTGTGTCTGCATATTTTGTGGAGAGACATCATATGTGCACGTCTCTGTTGCCCACGTCTTTATTGGTATCGACACCCACCGGAAAGAATATTGTTGCTTATCGGTTTCTGATGGACTGCCTCATTTATTTTGAGGGCAATGAGATAAAGGTAGATTTGATTGTTTTGGGTATGTCAGACTTCGACTGCATTGTGGGCATCAACATTCTGAACAGATATCAGGCAGTAGTGGATTGTCGGCAGAGGACAGTTCGGTTCAGATCTGTTATGGGGATTCAGTGGACTTTCTATGGCAATGGTTCTCGTGCGAAGATTCCGTTGATTTCAGCAATCAAAATGTCTCAGTTATTGGAATGTGGACACACGGGCTATCTTATCTATGCCGTGGACACGTCGGGGAAGGGTAAAGAGTTGAGGGTAGAGGATGTACCCATGGTAGCAGAGTTTGCTGATGTATTTCTAGAGGAGATTCCAGGGTTCCCACCGGCTAGAGAAGTCAAGTTTGGGATTGAGTTATTACCGGGAACATCCGCTATTTCTTGTGCCCCTTACAGAATGGCACCGACGGAGTTAAGACAACTGAAGGAGCAGTTGCAGGAGCTCCTTGACAAAGGATGTATATGCCCTAGCGTATCGTCTTGGGGTGCACCGGTTCTTTTTGTGAAAAAGAAGGATGGTTCGATGCGGTTGTGCTTCGATTACCGGCAACTGAATAAGTCCACGGTGAAAAACAAGTATCCTCTCCCAAGGGTTGATGATTTATTTGATCAGTTGCAAGGCACGAAGCTGTATAGCAAGATTGATCTGAGATCCGGGTAACACCAGATACGGGTCAGGGAGGAGGATGTACAGAAGACAGCGTTCCGGACTCGATATGGGCACTACGAGTTCCTAGTTATACCGTTCGGTGTGACGAATGCCCCGGCTGTCTTTATGAGCTTGATGAACCAGGTGTTCCAACCATATCTGGATCAATTCGTCATTGTGTTTATTGACGACATACTAATCTACTCCCGGAGTGAGGAAGAGCACGTGAGACATTTGAGGACAGTGCTCCAGACCCTCAGAGGTCATCAGCTATTTGCCAAGCTCAGCAAGTGTGAGTTTTGGTTGAGCATTGTAGTATTTCTGGGTCATTTTATATCTAGCAGTGGGATATCAGTGGATCCCAGGAAGATTGAGGCTGTGATGGAGTGGGATGCACCCACTTCTGTGCCCGAGATTCGGAGTTTTCTTGGTTTGGTAGGTTATTACAGACGCTTCGTCGAGGGATTTTCTAAGATTGCTAAGCCGTTGACACAGTTGACCCAAAAGGGGTACCATTCTTTTGGTCAGAGGCTTACGAGGAGAGCTTCCAGGAGTTGAAGCACCGGTTGACCACATCACCCGTGCTAGTGATTTCTACGGAGAACAAGAGGTTTGTCCTTTATACTGATGCATCACTGCAGGGCTTGGGTTGTGTATTGATGCAAGATAAGCATGTGGTAGCTTATGCATCGAGGCAGTTGAAGCCGCATGAGGCTAGATACCCAGTCCATGATTTGGAATTGGCGGCTATTATCTTTGCCCTGAAGATTTGGAGGCACTATCTGTATGGTACATCTTTTACCATATATACGGATCATAAGAGCCTGAAATTCTTGTTCACTCAGACGGAGTTGAACATGCGTCAGAGGAGATGGATGGATCTACTCAAGGACTATGACTGTGAAATAGAGTACCACCCGGGAAAAGCAAACTTGACAACAGACGCCTTGAGTCGGAAGGTGAAGAGTACTGCTGAGGATACCATGTACTTATCGGCTATGATGACTTCTTACTGCCATCTGGGCTATGATTTTAATGTGGACGCATCGCCGGTATGGGTATCGACTTTATTGGCAGAGCCGAACATTTATGAGAATATCAGGAGAGCCCAGAAGACGGATGATGAGGTTCAGAGATGGTCATCACTGGCACTCCAAGGACAGCCATCAAAGTTTAGAGTGGCTGAGGATGGTTCTTTGAGACTCGGTAACCGATGGGTGGTTCCGTGTACGCCGGAGTTGCGTAGAGGGATCTTGGAGCGAGCTCATAGTAGCCGATTTAGTATCTACCCAGGAGGAAGGAAAATGTATAAGGACTTATGTGATCAGTTCTGGTGGAGACGGATGAAGCGTGATACGATCGCTTTGTCAGGAGATGTTTGATTTGTCAGCAGGTCAAGGCAGAGAGGCAGAGACTTGGTGGCGAGCTGAGGAGCTTAGAGATACCGGAGTGGAAGTGGGAGCACATATCTATGGACTTTGTGACCCACTTGCCGAGGACTACTTCGGGTTGTGATGCCATTTGGGTGATCATTGATAGGCTGGCGAAGGTAGCTCACTCCATTCCCAATAGTATGACGTACACATACTTGAGGATGGCTCAGCTGTATGTCCGGGACATAGTGAGACTACATGGGATTCCAGTATCCATTGTGTCGGACAGAGACCCGCGATTTACATCTCATTTCTGGGGAGGACTTCAGTTAGCTTTGGGTACTGAGGTGAGGTTGAGCACAGCATATCATCCCCAGACGGACGGTCAGACTGAGCGTACTATACAAACGCTCGAGGACATCCTACAGGCTTGTCTTTTAGAGTTTGATGCCTCATGGCAAGATTCATTGGCCTTGGTAGAGCTCTCATACAACAACAGCTATCGGGCGAGTATTCAGATGGCACCGTTTGAGGCTTTGTATGGTAGGCGTTGTAGGTCACCATTATACTGGGATGACTTGACCAGTAAAGCTGTAGGAGGACCGAACTGATTCGGGAAATTGAGGATAAGGTAAAGGTTATCCGTCAGAAAATGAAGGCAGCCCAGGACAGGCAGGCAACCTATGCAAATAAACGGCGGAGACCGTTGGAATTTTAGTTGGGAGACAGAGTCTTTTTGAAGATCTCACCTTTCAGAGGTGTGGTTCGGTTTGGTATGCGGGGGAAATTGTCTCCGAGGTATGTGGGACAGTATGAGATTTTACAGCGTAACGGTACCTTGGCTTACCGTTTGGCACTGCCACCGTCGTTGTCTGGTATTCACGACGTGTTTCACGTATCTATGCTATGGAAATGAGCCGGATCCGTCGCATGTATTGCAGCCTTCTGAGATTCAGTTGGATTCTGATATATCCTATGAGGAACGGCCAGTCAGGATTCTGGATAGGGCTGATCGCAAACTTCTGAACAAAGTGATACCGATGGTCAAGGTTCAGTGGGATCGCAGGGTGTCGAGGAGGCCACGTGGGAGATGGAGCGGCATATGGTGCAGCACTACCCGGAACTATTTTCTGGTATGTGATTTATGTTTGGTTTCGTTTTGGGTAAGTGCATTCGATTTCGAGGGCGAAATCTTATAAGTAGGGGAGTATTGTGATATCCCCGAAATACTTAATTGCAATTTGGGCATTAATTATGTTTATGTGACTATTTATGGTGATAATTAATTATGTGTTGGAAGTAATTATCTTGGTGAAATGCTTAGTCACATGGTATGCGTGACCCGATGGTGCATTTCGGGATGCATTATTATGGTTGATTATGGTAATGGATAATTAATTGGTGGAACATGTATTTAATTGAGATTTTGATGCATTTTGGTAAAATGCTTTTAAAATATCATGTTGGGATATTTTATACATACCTCCTTGTTGTTTTTATAGTGTTTGGTTTGGGTTTGAAATGGTTTTGGTTAATTTGGAAATGGGTTTGTTTTTGGTTGGTATTGTTTTGGTTGGGTGTTGGATTTTTGGTTGTTTAAAGGTGTATGATGAAGGTTTTTTAGTGTTTATATGTTGTTGGTTTAATGGTTTATGTGTTGGTGTGGATTGGGGAAGAAAATGATACAAAAATGGTGGAAATCACGTGTTCTGGTTGTGGCGATCGATCGCCACAAATGGCGCGATCCATCCCCGAGAGCCAGTGGCGAAATCGAGTGCAGGCGATCGATCGCCACAAATGGCGCGATCGATCGCCTCGAGCCAGTGAAGTCTGGCGATCGATCTCCATGTCAAGGCGATCGATCGGTAAGGTTCGCGATCGATCGCCTCGACACAGCGATCGATCGCCAGCAGTGAAATTTTGGGAAAATGATTATTTTTGTGGAATTTTTGATATTAGACTATTACTGACTCCTAATATTGGTTTGTGTGAATGTGTAGAACCATCCCAGGTGGCCACACAACTTAAGAGATAAATTCCACGACATAACACATTTTGGGACTAAGGTACGTAGTGAGACGTACGAGCATCGGATGGTAAAAGGTATTATTACGCATTGAATTGGTTATGCACTACGGTTGCACACATGGAATTAATTATGCATTGTGGTTGCATACATGGTTTTGGTTATGCATCATGGATTGCATACACGGTTTGGTCATGCATTGTGGTTGCATGTGTATATTGGACGCATTGGTGCATGTGATTGTGAGTCGAGATTATATTCCAGAGATGGAGAATACTTGCCGCCAGTGGCGTACCGATGTGAATACTTGCCGCTGTCATACCGTAGCGATGAGAGAATATTTGCCGCTAATATGAAGCGAAGAACACGACCGCTGTTATATTTATAGCGAGGGATATTAGTGCCGCTGGTATTGTCTAAGCGAGGGGTATTTCCGCTGTCATGTTAACGAGGGGTATTATGCCACTGATATAATAAGACTTGGATTTGGGGTTGTTCCTGTGATACCCGGGAATTAATAGTGTTAATCCCGGTGTGGTAATAATCCTTAATGGATTTTAATTGTGGCAATTATGAATTAATTGTGGTTTCGAGACTCTCGGGGATTTTAAATCCCGTATTTGGAGTCATTGGATCCAAGGGATGAGATTGTATTCTTGTTGTGGTGATAACCTTGGAATTTGATTTTTAGTGGAATATGGGGTTCGGTGTACTTTGTACTGGGGCTGGTGATGGAATTTGAGTTGGAAAGATAATTTTTGAAAACAGATGATATTTAATGAATCATGATCTATTTGTGGAGGAGTCGGTATTTTGGAGCTTTGGAGCTATATATACCAAATAGACTCGGTATTCCGTCATAATTTTTAGTGGAATCTGGGGTCCGGTGTACTTTCTACTGGGGCTGGTGATGGAATTTGAGTTGGAGAGATAATTTTTGAAAACAGATGATATTTAATGAATCATGATCTATTTGTGGAGGAGTCGGTATTTTGGAGCTTTGGAGCTATATATACCAAATAGACTCGGTATTCCGTCATTATACGGAATCATTTCCCTCTCTACTCTCCCTCACGTCTCTCTCCCTCACCCCAAACCCTTCCCCTCTTTTCCTCTTGGAAAGAAATCGATGGTTGCTCGTCTTGGGAGCCCGATTCCTTGAAGATAATCAGGTATTCCTCTTCCCCTCACCATTGTCTTCGATTTGATAGTAGTATGGTGGGTTTTGGTTGAGTATTTTTGTTGGGTTTGGTAATTGGGGATTTTTTTGACAAAAATCCAAAATTGTGTTTTTAGTGTTTTTATTGGTTACAAGTGGTTTTTTGGATGTGTTGAGGAAGTTGGGGTGTTAGTTTTGAGTTTGGGTGTCAAAAACACCATGGAAGCTCAAGTTTTTCGGAAAATCGCAGGTCGCGATCGATCGGCGCTCTTTTTCGGAAAATCGCAGGTCGCGATCGATCACCGAGGAGCGCCGATCGATCGCGACGAGCTTCTGGAAATTTGAGGAAGACAAACAGTGCGGCGATCGATCGCGACTTCTTGGCGATCGATCGCGAGGCGCTTGGCGATCGATCGCCAAGACATGGCGATCGATCGCGAGCTGATTCTGCCCGGCCGTGAGGAACGGCGATCGATCGCGCGTAAATGGCGATCGATCGTGGCTTGCTGAATAGTGATTTTTCACTATTTATTTTAAAACTTGGAATTTTTGGACTTGGGGTTTAAATAGCCGATTTGCGGGGCGATGTCTACATTCCAATTGAAATGCTATACTTTTAAAATGGATTGGTTGGAGCCAAGATTTAATAAAATGGAATACTCGATTGAGTAATTGGCTAACTTTTGAACTTGCAAAATGGTATATTTTGGGTATTATGCATGCTTAGCCGGGGGCTTTTATTTTTGGTAATCGTCATGAATGACGATATAATTGGAAGTTGTGAACGTGCTTGTGCACGTAATTGCATGCCTATGTTTGATTGAGAGTTATTTGTGTGTTAGCACTTAACTCATCGGGTCGTGGAACTCAGGCAAGGTTGGACTCAAACTACGGAATTATAAGGTACGTATGACGTATGAGCATAGCCCTTTATTATAATTGCAATTGTGAGTGCTGGTACGCTATATTGCAATAAATGTATATTGAATTGTATGGTTTATGGTAATCACTATGAATAGACATATATACATTGGGAATTATATGGTGCCGCTTTTGAGCGAGCAATGATTGAGATGTTGTCGTCTTTGAGCGAACATCAGTTATGACACCACTGCTGTTGAGCATGCGTGAGAATGAAATGTCGCTATTGTAGAGCGAGCAATGTGATAGAACTATGGAACCATAAATGAGATAAATGGGATAATCGTGATCATTGTGTAATGATTTGATATTATGGTTGTGATATCGGTATATAGCATATGGATTCGTTAATCAATGTAATGATTAACTGGCATTTAAGAATTTGATGATTTCAGTTGTTTTGAGAACAGGGACAGTAAAGAGAACCCCGGATGATGATGATACCATCCAGGGAGTATATTTTGTATTTCGTAGGATTTACATTGTTGTAAATTATGAATTGTATTATTATGACTGTTGGATTTGGGATATTGGTATGATCACCCCGTGTGGGGGCTGTCTCTGTTGGGGCAGGTTATTATGTACATCGACGGCTGGGAGTTGAGCTCGAGCTGTGGATTCGAGGTGATGCCAGGATCGTGGTACCAGCGACGGTATTGAGCATGATACTTTATACACTAGATACACGCTTACTTATTCGATGCTCGCATGTGAGCAGTTGTGACGCCCCGAAATTGATTAATTGCAATTAAGGCATTAATTATGTTTATATGATGAATTATGTGGTAATTGATTTAGGTGTTGGGTAATAAGGTGTTAACATGATTTAATTGTATTGGTTGTTAATTATGAGGAAAGTATGGATTTAATGAAGTTTAGCGCATTTTGTCGAAATGCTTTTAAAATACCACGTTGGGGTATTTTATACATCATGTTAATTACAGGGGTATAAATCTAATTAATAACCCTTATACCCCACTACCCCCACCTTTTCACCACTTTACCAATCACTCACTTAACCCCCAAATTTCATCCCTCAACCCTAACCCCACACCATTTTCGAAATCTAGCAAAAGAGGAAGGAGGAATCTTCACAAAACCTTTGTTTGTGAGATTTATTGAAGGATTTGGAATCCTTAAGAGGTATGGAGCCCTTCCTAAAGTTTTTATGATGTTTGGTGTTGAAATGGGTTAGCTTTTGATGTTTTTATGTGGCTTGTTTTGGGGTATATGTTATTTATGGTTGGGGTATGATTTTTGAAGTGTTTTATGTGGGTCTTTGTGAGTTATGATGATATTGATGTTGTAGGAAAGTTTGGGTTTGTAAGGAATGAAGTGGAGCTTGAAAAATGCTCATTAATGGCGATTTTTCGTGGTTCAGTACTCGGCGATCGATCGCCCGTTTTTGGCGATCGATCGCGAGCCTCCAGTGCGTGCCAGTAGCATTTGGCGATCGATCGCCACTTTTGGGCGATCGATCGGCGAGCTGGCGATCGATCGCGCCAAAAGTGGCGATCGATCGCCGAAGACTCAAAATTTCAGCAACGGGCAGTGTGATCTCGCGATCGATCGGGACAACCCAGCGATCGATCGCGAGACACATAATTATGTGTTTTCGATGTTTTTGTGGGGTTTTTGGATATGGAACTATAATTAGCTTCTAATATCAATTTGTATGGTTATGTAGAACCATCACAGGTACCCACAACTTCACGGAGATAAAGTTCTACAACTTCTCCATCTTTTGGAATTAAGGTACGTAAGAAACGTACGGGCATCGGACGGTAAACCATATTCCTACATATGATGTTTATGATGATAATTGTGATAAGTAAGTTTATGATGATGATGTTTATGGTGATGTTTATGATAAGTAAGTTTGTGATGATGTAGGGTCTTCCTACCTTAACATCATATTATACACGTATTATGGACTAAACATGCATTCATAACCTCTTATGGGTTCCGATTGTAATTTTTGAGCTAATAAGATTACGAGCCAAGGATGAAATTTCAACCTTAAATAATTTCATTCTCAATACGAATGTTAAAGCGATAGAATTATGCTACTACTAGAGTAGAGACTATCTAGAAATCCTGAATCCTAACATCTTTCATGCTCCTCATAGCCCACTGCCTCAACCCGGCCCTTAGTCCTTTAGTCCAAAAGTGTACCTACAGGAACAACCCATCATGAGCATGTATATCGTTACTTAACATCATAAGGCAATGACATATAAATAAATGAATGAAAATAATTGGTAACGTATACTTCCTGGTTAATTGCCTTAACCCTCTTTGGTTGTCCCTGTTTCATAGCTATGCATATAATCATTGATTCTTGACATGAATGATTAAAATCATCATCTTATAATATCATCATCATGTAAGCATCATCATCTTATAGCATCATCATCGTATAGCATCATCATAATATAAGCATCATCATCATATAGCATAATCATCTTATAGCATCATCATCATATAGCTTCATCATCGTATAACGTCATCATCTTATAACATCATCATCATTTAAGCATCATAACAACATACAACAGTAAATGTACGAAGTCTTGGTTAAGTAATTTGCGGGTTATTTGTTAACTTCTTTTGTTAACCCTGATTTACCTTCATGCACATGGGCATCTTACCCCGTGGTATTTTACCACACAATAACATCGTATGGCCTCTTACCATATGGGCATCTTGCCCCGTGGCATCTTACCACATATAACTTCGTATGACATCTTACCATATGGGCATCTTACCCCGTGGCATCTTACCACACATAACATAGTATGGCATCTTACCATATGGGCATCTTACCCCGTGGCATCTTACCACATAATGACATCGTATGGCCTCTTACCATATGGGCATCTTACCCCATATAACATCGTATGACATCTTACCATATGGGCATCTTACCCCGTGGCATCTTACCACATTATAACATTGTATGGCATCTTACCATATGGGCATCTTACTCTTTTATACACATCGTATAACATTATTATAAACTTACTTATCACAATCATCATCATAAACTTACTTATCATTATCATCATCGTAAACATCATCATCATAAACTTCATCATCATAAACTTACTTATCATAATCATCATCGTAAACATCATCATCATAAACTTCATCATCATAAACTTACTTATCATAATCATCATCGTAAACATCATCATCATAAACTTCATCATCATAAACTTACTTATCATAATCATCATCGTAAACATCATCATTATAAACTTCATCATCATAAACTTACTTATCATAATCATCATCGTAAACATCATCATCATAAACTTCATCATCATAAACTTACTTATCATAATCATCATCGTAAACATCATCATCATAAACTTCATCATCATAAACTTACTTATCATAATCATCATCGTAAACATCATCATCATAAACTTATGCAATTAACACATAGTCATAGTTAGGAGGGTGTTACCGTCCGATGCCCGTACGCTTCTTACGTACCTTAATTCCCAAAAGTGGAGAATTTGGAGAGCTTTATCTCCTGGATGTTGTGGGTACCTGGGATGGTTCTACACAACCATACAAATTGATATTAGAAGCTAAACATAGTCCAATATCCAAAAATCCCACAAAAATATCAAAATCCACTTTTTTTTACAGCTCGCGATCGATCGCCGCCCAGGCGCGATCGATCGCGAGATCGCACTGGACGAGGGGCCAAAATCTCCTTCTTGGCGATCGATCGCCACTTTTGGCGCGATCGATCGCCAGGCTCGCCGATCGATCGCCCAAAAGTGGCGATCGATCGCCAAATGCCTCTGGCTGGTACTGGACGCTCGCGATCGATCGCCAAGGACGGGCGATCGATCGCCGAGTGCTGTACATCGAATTTTCGCCATTAATGCTCATTTTTCAAGCTCTTTCACATGCTACCCAAAACCAAACTTCTTAACAACTTCAATAACATCATAACCCACCAAAACCAACATAAAACACTTCAAAAATCATACCCCAACCATAAACAACACATACCCAAACAAACCCACATAAAACATCAAAAACTTGACCCATTTCAACACCAAACATCATAAAACTTATAGGAATGGTTCCATACCTCTTGTAGGCTCCAAATCCTAGCAAAGATCACACAAACAAGGTTTTTGTGGAACTTTCCTTCTTCCTTTTTGGTGGATTTCGAAAATGGGTAGGGTTTGGGATTGGGAAGTGATTTGGGGATTTTTAAAAGGTGAGAGTAAAGTGGGGGGTTTAAAGTGATGGGTATGGGATTAAAAAGGGGTTGTAATGACTTAATAAAAATTGTACCCCAAACTTAACATGATGTATAAAATACCCTACTTGGTATTTCAAAAGCATTTTTCAACAATGCTCTAAACTTCATTTAAAATCACATCTTCCTCATATTTGATAATTTAACACAATTAATCATGTTAACATCTTAATACCCAACACATAAATCCATCAACACATGATACATCATATAAACATAATTAATGTCCAAGTTACCATTAATTAATTTCGGGGCATCACATTACTCCCCTACTTACAAGATTTCGTCCTCGAAATCGCATGCACTTACCCAAAAGAAACTAAACATAAATCATACCAGAAAATAGTTCGGGGTAATGCTGCATCATATGCCGCTCCGTCTCCCACGTAGCCTCCTCGACACCCCGACGATCCCACTGAACTTTGACCATCGGTATAACTTTGCTCCGTAGTCTGCGATCCTCACGATCCAGAATTCTGACTGGTCGTTCAACGTAGGATACATCTGAGTCTAACTGCACTTCAGTAGGCTGTAAAACATGAGACGGATCTGGCTCATACTTTCTCAACATAGAAACATGGAAGACATCATGAATTCCAGATAAGGACGGTGGTAGAGCCAATCGGTAAGCCAAAGTGCCGATACGCTGTAACACCTCATACGGTCCAACATACCTCGGGGATAACTTCCCCCGCATACCAAATCGAACAACACCCCTGAAGGGTGAGATTTTCAAGAAGACCTTGTCTCCCACTTGAAATTCTAGCGGCCGTCGCCGCTTATTGGCATAGGCTGCTTGCCTATCCTGGTCACCTTCATCTTTTGGCGTATCATCTTAATCTTTTCCTCCATGTCCTTAATCATATCCGGTCCTCCGACCGTTTTACTCGTCAAGTCTTCCCAATACAGCGGTGACCTACATCGTCGTCCGTAAAGAGCTTCAAAAGGGGCCATTTGAATTCTCGCCTGATAGCTGTTATTGTATGAGAACTCTACCAGTGGTATAGATTCTTGCCACGGAGTATCAAACTCCAAAACACATGCCCTCAGCATATCTTCGAGCGTCTGTATAGTACGCTCCGTTTGGCCATCAGTCTGAGGGTGATAAGCTGTACTTAGTCTCACCTCTGTGCCCAAAGCTGTCTGGAGACCCTCCCAGAAATGAGAAGTAAACCTTGGGTCTCTGTCAGACACGATCGAGACTGGAATCCCATGCAACCTCACTACATCCCGTACATATAATTGGGTCATCTTTAGGTACGCAAAAGTCATACAGTAGGGGATGAAGTGAGCTACCTTCGTTAGCCTACCCACGCTCACCAGATCGTATCAAATCCAGAGGCCGCTCTTGGCAAGTGGGTTACAAAGTCCATAGGTACATGTTCCCACTTCCATTGGGGTACTTCCGAGCTCTTCAGCTCGCCATCAGGCCTCTGTCTTTACCTGCTGGCAGATCAAACATCTTTTGACAAGGCCATAACATCACGCTTCATACGTCTCCACTAGAAGCGACCACTTAGGTCCTTGTACAACTTTCTTCTTCCTGGGTGGATACTGAACCGGCTACGGTGAGCTTGCTCCAAGATCCTTTACGCAACTCCGGCGTATTTGGGACTACCCATCGGTGGCCCAATCTCAATGAATCATCTTCTGCCACTCTGAACTTTGATGACCGTCCTTGAAGTACTATAGATGACCATCTTTGAACCTCATCATCCGATCTTTGGCTTTTCCGAAAACCTCAAATATGTCAGGCTCAGCCAACAGGGTCGACACTCGCACCGGCGACGTGTCCACATCAATATCATAGCCCGGACGGTAATAAGAAGTCATCATCGCTGATAAACACATAGTGTCCTCAGTAGTACTTTTCACCTCCGACTTAAGGTGCCTGCTAATAAGTTGCTTTACCAGGATGGTACTCAATCTTACAGTCAAAATCCTTGAGTAAGTCCATTCATCTTCTTTGTCGCATATTCACTCAGCCTGTGCGAACAAAACTTCAGGTTCTTATGGTCCGTGTAGATGGTAAACGACGTACCATCCAAGTAATGCCTCCAAATTCCAAGGCAAACATAATGGCTGCCAGCTCCAAAACGTGGACTGGGTACTTAGCCTCACGTGGTTTCAACCGCCTCGATGCATAAGCCAGCACAAGCTTATCTCGCATCAACACATAGCCCAAACCTTGGAGTGATGTATTCGAGTACAAGGCAACCTCTTGTCTTCAGAAGGAATCACCAACCCTGGCACTGTCGTCAGACGACGCTTCAATCCTTGGAAGTTTTTCTCACAAGCTTCGAACCAAAAGAATGGGACTCCTTCCTGAGTCAACCGCGCCAGTGGCTTAGCGATCTTGACATAACATGATCTAAGAATACTACACTGCTCGACCAGAACTCGTACTTACTGAGCTTTGCATACAACTGATGATCCCTAAGGATCTGGAGTACTGTTCTCAAGTGCTTTACATGTTCCTCTTCAGTTCGAGAGTAAACAAGTACATCGTTAATGGAAACTATGACGAACTGATCCAAACATGGTTGGATCACCCTGTTCATCAGGCTCATAAAATAGTTGGGGCATCCGTCACCCCAAAGGGCATGACTAAGAATCCGTAGTGCCCACATAAGGTCCTGGAAGCTGTCTTCTGTACATCATCCTCTCGAACTCGAATCTGATGATACCCCGATCTCAGATCGATCTTACTGTAGAGCCTCGTACTCTGCAGCTGATCAAACAAATCATCCATCCCTGGAAGCGGATACTTATTCTTCACTATGGCTTTGTTCAGTTGTCTGAAATCGGTGCACAACCGCAACGAACCATCTTTCTTTTCGACAAATAGGACTGGTGTATCCCAAGGCGATATGCTAGGGTGTATATAGTCCTTGCCAAGGAGCTCTTGCAACTGAACATTTAATTCCCTTAACTCCGCTGGTGCCATCCTATACGGGCACGAGAAATGGTAGGCGTCCCTGGTAGTAACTTAATCCCAAACTCGACCTCTCTCGTCGGTGGGAATCCGGGAATCTCTTCCGGAAATGCATCAGGAAACACCGCCACTACGGGCACATCCTCAACCTTTAACTCTTTCCTCTTTCAGTAATAACCACAGTATAGTTGAAATATCCTTTGTGGTCTCGTTCCAATAACCGTGCCATCTTGACAACAGATATTAACGGAATCCTTGAACGGAAATCATCCTCATAGAATGTCCATCGGACTCCCATATCAGACCTGAATCGGACAGTCCTCGTCTGCAGTCCACAACTGCCTGATACCTGTTCAGAACATCTACAAACTGACATCCCCAGAACAATCCAGTCTGTCCTCAGTTCGTTACCCTCAAAATAAATGAGGCCGTCTTAACCAATCTGATCAGTTACCAAACTTCTTCCAGCGGGGGTCGAGACTACAAGAGGCGTGGGCGACGGAGAAGTACATATGTGGTGCCTTTCCACAAAACTTGTTGACATTTGCTGCCATACTGCAATACAAGGGTTAACAACAAGATCCAAAAGCAGTTCACATAATACATCGTTAGAGAAGCGAAACATGTTAGTACCACATCACATACTTCATATGCAACTTATGCACAAAACATGTTTAAAAGTAAGCACCTAGCCAACTTATTGCTAAGGCTACCCTTCACTCATTCCCGAGTTATCTAACCACTGCTCTGATACCACTAATGTAGGGTCTTCCTACCTTAACATCATATTATACACGTATTATGGACTAAACATGCATTCATAACCTCTTATGGGTTCCGATTGTAATTTTTGAGCTAATAAGATTACGAGCCAAGGATGAAATTTCAACCTTAAATAATTTCATTCTCAATACGAATGTTAAAGCGATAGAATTATGCTACTACTAGAGTAGAGACTATCTAGAAATCCTGAATCCTAACATCTTTCATGCTCCTCATAGCCCACTACCTCAACCCGGCCCTTAGTCCTTTAGTCCAAAAGTGTACCTACAGGAACAACCCATCATGAGCATGTATATCGTTACTTAACATCATAAGGCAATGACATATAAATAAATGAATGAAAATAATTGGTAACGTATACTTCCTGGTTAATTGCCTTAACCCTCTTTAGTTGTCCCTGTTTCATAGCTATGCATATAATCATTGATTCTTGACATGAATGATTAAAATCATCATCTTATAATATCATCATCATGTAAGCATCATCATCTTATAGCATCATCATCGTATAGCATCATCATAATATAAGCATCATCATCATATAGCATAATCATCTTATAGCATCATCATCATATAGCTTCATCATCGTATAACGTCATCATCTTATAACATCATCATCATTTAAGCATCATAACAACATACAACAGTAAATGTACGAAGTCTTGGTTAAGTAATTTGCGGGTTATTTGTTAACTTCTTTTGTTAACCCTGATTTACCTTCATGCACATGGGCATCTTACCCCGTGGTATTTTACCACACAATAACATCGTATGACCTCTTACCATATGGGCATCTTGCCCCGTGGCATCTTACCACATATAACTTCGTATGGCATCTTACCATATGGGCATCTTACCCCGTGGCATCTTACCACACATAACATAGTATGGCATCTTACCATATCGGCATCTTACCCCGTGGCATCTTACCACATAATGACATCGTATGGCCTCTTACCATATGGGCATCTTACCCCATATAACATCGTATGACATCTTACCATATGGGCATCTTACCCCGTGGCATCTTACCACATTATAACATTGTATGGCATCTTACCATATGGGCATCTTACTCTTTTATACACATCGTATAACATTATTATAAACTTACTTATCACAATCATCATCATAAACTTACTTATCATTATCATCATCGTAAACATCATCATCATAAACTTCATCATCATAAACTTACTTATCATAATCGTCATCGTAAACATCATCATCATAAACTTCATCATCATAAACTTACTTATCATAATCATCATCGTAAACATCATCATCATAAACTTCATCATCATAAACTTACTTATCATAATCATCATCGTAAACATCATCATTATAAACTTCATCATCATAAACTTACTTATCATAATCATCATCGTAAACATCATCATCATAAACTTCATCATCATAAACTTACTTATCATAATCATCATCGTAAACATCATCATCATAAACTTCATCATCATAAACTTACTTATCATAATCATCATCGTAAACATCATCATCATAAACTTATGCAATTAACACATAGTCATAGTTAGGAGGGTGTTACCGTCCGATGCCCGTACGCTTCTTACGTACCTTAATTCCCAAAAGTGGAGAATTTGGAGAGCTTTATCTCCTGGATGTTGTGGGTACCTGGGATGGTTCTACACAACCATACAAATTGATATTAGAAGCTAAACATAGTCCAATATCCAAAAATCCCACAAAAATATCAAAATCCACTTTTTTTTACAGCTCGCGATCGATCGCCGCCCAGGCGCGATCGATCGCGAGATCGCACTGGACGAAGGGCCAAAATCTCCTTCTTGGCGATCGATCGCCACTTTTGGCGCGATCGATCGCCAGGCTCGCCGATCGATCGCCCAAAAGTGGCGATCGATCGCCAAATGCCTCTGGCTGGTACTGGACGCTCGCGATCGATCGCCAAGGACGGGCGATCGATCGCCGAGTGCTGTACATCGAATTTTCGCCATTAATGCTCATTTTTCAAGCTCTTTCACATGCTACCCAAAACCAAACTTCTTAACAACTTCAATAACATCATAACCCACCAAAACCAACATAAAACACTTCAAAAATCATACCCCAACCATAAACAACACATACCCAAACAAACCCACATAAAACATCAAAAACTTGACCCATTTCAACACCAAACATCATAAAACTTATAGGAATGGTTCCATACCTCTTGTAGGCTCCAAATCCTAGCAAAGATCACACAAACAAGGTTTTTGTGGAACTTTCCTTCTTCCTTTTTGGTGGATTTCGAAAATGGGTAGGGTTTGGGATTGGGAAGTGATTTGGGGATTTTTAAAAGGTGAGAGTAAAGTGGGGGGTTTAAAGTGATGGGTATGGGATTAAAAAGGGGTTGTAATGACTTAATAAAAATTGTACCCCAAACTTAACATGATGTATAAAATACCCTACTTGGTATTTCAAAAGCATTTTTCAACAATGCTCTAAACTTCATTTAAAATCACATCTTCCTCATATTTGATAATTTAACACAATTAATCATGTTAACATCTTAATACCCAACACATAAATCCATCAACACATGATACATCATATAAACATAATTAATGTCCAAGTTACCATTAATTAATTTCGGGGCATCACAGATGATGATAGTTACGATGATGGTTATGATAAGTAAGTTTATGATGATGATGTTTATGATGATGATTATGATAAGTAAGGTTATGAAGATGTTTATACGATGATTATTTAATGATACGATGTATATGATATGGTAAGATGCCATATGATTGGGTAAGATGCCCAAGTGGTAAGATGCCATATGATTGGGTAAGATGCCCAAGTGGTAAGATGCCACCCGATGTATATGATTGGGTAAGATGCCCATGTGGTAAGATGCCACCCGATGTATATGATTGGGTAAGATGCCCATGTGGTAAGATGCCACACGATGTTTATGATATGGTAAGACGCCATACGATTGGGTAAGATGCCCATGTGGTAAGAAGCCACATGATGCTTATTTTATGGTAAGATGCCATACAATGGGGTAAGATGCCCTTATACTTGAACGAGAATCAGGGACAACAAAAGAAGTTAAAGAACGACCAATAACTTTTACCTAACTAAGATGTTATGCATTTACTGTTATGCCTTTTAATATGATGTTAAGTAAATATTTGTATGCTCACGATGCGTTGTCCCTGTAGGTACACTTTTGGACCGAAGAGCCTAGGGTCGGGTTGAGGCAGTGAGCTAAAAGGAGCAAGATGAATATAGGATACAGGATTTTGATAGTCTCTATTCTAGGAGTAGTGTAAATCTATAGCTTTAACATTCATTATTGAGAATGTAATTAATTAGCTTTTGAAATTTTATTTTGGCCTGTAATCTTCTTATCTCAAAGCTACAACAGGAACCCTTAAGAGGTTATGAATGCATGTGTAGTCCTTAATACGTGTACTATATGATGTTAAGGTAGGAAGACCCTACATTAGTGGTATCAGAGCAGTGGTTAGATAACCCGGGAATGAGTGAAGGGTAGCCTTAGCAATAAGTTGGCTAGGTGATTACTTTTAAACATGTTTTGTGCATATGTTACATATGAAGTATATGATGTAACACTAACATGTTTTGTTTCTCTAACGATGTATTATATGAACTGCTTTTGGGTATTGTTGTTAACCCTTGTGTTGCAGTATGGCAGCAAATGTGGAAGTAGGAGATGCAGTGAGTGTTAATGCAAGTGCTGGACGTACGAATCCCCTACCCCCGCCAGCTTTCGGCGAAGAACCGTCCGAACAACAGTTGTTGCCTGGGGAACTGAGCTTGACTCAATTTCTTGCATATCGACCTCCGACATTTGAAGGAACTGAGACAGGGTAACAGGCAGAAGAATGGTTGGAAAGAATAGAGCAAATATTTGTGGCAGCTCCTTGTGCTAAGACGGCCTGGATATGACTAGCGGAGTTCCAATTGGCCAAGAAGGTGCTGATGTGGTGGAAGACCACAGTAGTAGAGCAAGAGGCTCAAGGTCATGAAGTTAATTGGAAGCTGTTCAGAACTCGGATTCTGACCCTCTATTTTTCGGCTGCTGCACGACAGGCTAAGGAAGATGAGTTTACTAACCTCAAGCAAGGTAACATGCCGGTGTCAGATTATGCTCTTCAATACTGTTCTTTACTCAGATATGTGCCTCATATCACCACAAGTACTCAAGCAAAGATGAGGAACTTCATGAAGGGCTTGAGGCCGGAACTGTATGATAGGGTGATCACTAATGGCCCTACTTGCTTTGATGATGCACTTTCAAGGGCTGAACTAGCCGAACTGGGAGTTGGTGCATACCCTGATACTGTACCACCTCCAGCACCTCCTCAGAAATCCACTCCTAAAAATTTGAAGCCGAGGGGTGATCAGTTCAAGCCAAGAGGGAACACATCGGCGTCAAGGTTCAGTAGTAAGAGGCCCGACAATCGATGGAAAGGAAATCGTAGGAACGATGCCCCATCCGGAAGAGGGCAGTCTCAGGGAGACAGATTTGGGAGGGTCCAGTGCAATGTTTGCGGGCAACCATATTTGACAAAATACTGTGTGGGATGTTATGTTTGTGGCAATAAGGGCCACTTTGCTCGGCAATGTCCCAACCGAGAGGGACAACAGAACTCTGCTCGGAGGCCTGCAGACAGAGCAACACAGCACATACCACCTTTTGCACCAAGGCATTATGGAGGTCAGCCTATGGGGCCACCTCAGGGACAAGTTTATGCTTTGACGAGGGAGCAGGCTACAGCAGCTCCGGAGGAGGTTATAGCGGGTACGTGTCTTTTATTTACGCACCCTGCTTTTATATTGATCGACACAGGTGCGTCACACTCTTTTGTGTCGACAAGTTTTGTGGAAAGGCACCACATATGCACTTCTCCGTCGCCCACGCCTCTTGTAGTCTCGACCCCCGCTGGAAGAAGTATGATTACTGATCAGATTGTCTATGATGGCCTCATTTATTTTGAGGATAACGAGCTAAGGTCATACTTGATTGTTCTGGGAATGTCAGACTTTGACTGCATAGTGGGCATTGATGTCCTGAACAAGTATCAGGCAGTTGTGAACTGCAGGCAGAGGACTGTCCGATTCAGATCTGATATGGGAGTCCAGTGGACATTCTATGGGGATGGTTCTCATTCAAAGATTTCGTTGGTATCTGCTGTCAAGATGGCACAGTTGTTGGAACGAGGCCATACAAGATATCTCATCTATGCCGTTGATGTTACTGAAAAGATGGAAGAATTAAAAGTTGAGGATGTGCCCGTAGTGGCGGAGTTCCCTGATGTCTTTCTGGAGGAGATTCCCGGATTCCCACCGATGAGAGAGGTCGAGTTTGGGATTGAGTTATTACCGGGAACGTCTGCCATTTCTCGTGCCCTTTATAGGATGGCACCAACGGAGCTAAGGAAATTAAAGATACAGTTTCAAGAGCTCCTTGATAAGGGCTATATACGCCCTAGCGTATCGCCCTGGGGTGCACCAGTTTTATTTGTCAAGAAGAAAGATGGTTCGATGCGTCTGTGCATTGACTACAGACAACTGAACAAAGCCACAATGAAGAATAAGTATCCACTTCCAAGGATCGATGACTTGTTTGACCAGTTGCAGGGTACGAGGCTCTACAGTAAGATCGATCTGAGGTCGGGGTACCATCAGATTCGAGTAAGGGATGACGATGTCCAGAAGACAGCTTTCAGGACTAGGTATGGGCACTATGAATTCCTAGTCATGCCTTTTGGGGTGACGAATGCCCCAGCTGTTTTGATGAGTTTGAGGAACAGGGTGTTCCAGCCATATTTGGATCAATTTGTCATAGTTTTCATTGACGATATACTCATATACTCTCGGACCGAGGAGGAACACGTAAAGCACTTGAGGACATTACTTCAGATCCTTAGGGATCATCAGTTATATGCAAAGCTTAGCAGGTGAGAGTTCTGGTTGAGCAGTGTGGTGTTCTTGGGTCATGTGATATCTAGCAGCGGGATATCTGTAGATCCCAGGAAGATTGAAGCTGTGATGGAGTGGGCTGCACCCACATCTGTACCAGAGATACGAAGCTTCCTTGGTTTGGCAGGTTACTACCGATGTTTTGTCGAGGGGTTTTCTAAGATCGCTAAGCCATTGACACAGCTGACTCAGAAGGGAGTCCAGTTCTTTTGGTCCGAAGCTTGTGAGGAAAGCTTCCAAGAGTTGAAGCGTCGTTTGACGACAGCGCCAGTGTTGGTGATTCCTTCTGAGAATAAGAGATTTGCTTTGTACACGGATGCATCACTACAAGGTTTGGGCTGTGTGTTGATGCAAGATAAACACGTGGTGGCTTATGCTTCGAGGCAGTTGAAACCTCATGAGACCAGGTACCCAGTTCATGATCTAGAACTGGCGGCCATCATTTTCACCTTGAAGATTTGGCGTCATTACCTTTATGGTACGATGTTTACCATCTATACGGACCATAAGAGCCTGAAGTTCCTATTCACTCAGGCTGAAGTGAATATGAGGCAAAGAAGGTGGATGGATCTACTCAAGGATTATGACTGTGAGAATGAGTATCATCCTGGTAAAGCAAATTTGATAGCAGACGCCTTAAGTCGGAAGGTGAAGAGTACTGCTGAGGACGCTATGTGTTTATCCGCTATGATGACTTCTTATTGCCATCTGGGCTATGATTTCAATGTGGACAGGTCGCCGGTGCGATTGTCGACCTTGTTGGCTGAGCCAGACATATTTGAGGCAATCAGGAAAGCCCAGAGGTTAGATGATGAGGTTCAGAGATGGTCATCGATAGTACTTCGAGGACAGCCATCAAAGTTCATAATGGCAGAAGATGATTCCTTGAGGCTGGGCAACCGATGGGTAGTCCCAGATACACCAGAGTTGCGTAGAGGAATATTGGGGCGAGCCCACAGTAGTCGGTTCAGTATCCACCTAGGAGGAAGGAAGATGTACAAGGACCTATGCGGTCAATTCTGGTGGAGACGCATGAAGCGTGATGTTATAACTTTTGTCAAAAGTTGTTTGATCTGCCAACAAGTAAAGGCAGAAAGACAGAGGCCTGGTGGTGAGCTGAAGAGCTTGGAAGTACCTAAGTGGAAGTGGGAACACATATCTAGGGACTTCGTGACCCACCTACCAAGAACGACCTCTGGATTTGATGCGATCTGGGTGATCGTTGATAGGCTGACGAAGGTATCTCATTTCATCCCTTACAGCATGACTTTCACACACCTAAATATGGCCCAATTATATGTACGGGATGTAGTGAGGTTACATGGGATTCCAGTCTCGATTGTGTCCGACAGAGACCCAAGGTTTACCTCACATTTCTGGGAGGGTCTCCAGACGGCTTTGGGTACCAAAGTGAGACTGAGTACAGCTTATCACCCTCAGACAGATGGCCAGACAGAGCGTACCATACAGACGCTCGAAGATATGTTGAGGGCTTGTGTGTTAGAGCTTGATACTCCATGGCAGGATGCGGTGCCATTGGTGGAGTTCTCCTATAATAACAGCTATCAGGCGAGCATTCAAATGGCCCATTTTGAAGCTCTTTATGGTCGACGCTGTAGGTCACCGCTGTATTGGGAGGACTTGATGAGTAAAGCGGTCGGAGGACCGGATATGATTAAGGACATGGAAGAAAAGATTAAGATGATACGCTTAAAGATGAAAGCGGCCCAAGATAGGCAAGCGGCCTATGCCAATAAGCGGCGATGACCGCTAGAATTCCAAGTAGGAGACAAGGTTTTCTTGAAAATCTCACACTTCAGGGGTGTGGTCCGTTTTGGTATGCGGGGAAAGTTATATCCGAGATATGTCGGACCGTATGAGGGGTTACAGCGTATTGGTACATTGGCTTACCGTTTGGTTCTACCGCCGTCTTTATCTGGGATTCATGATGTTTTTCACGTTTCTATGCTACGGAAGTATGAGCCAGACCCGTCTCATGTGTTACAGCCTACTGAAGTGCAGTTGGACTCAGATGTATCCTACGTTGAACGACCGGTCAGAATTCTGGGTCGTGAGGATCGCAGATTACGAAGTAAGGTTATACCGATGGTGAAAGTTCAGTGGGATCGTCGGGGTGTCGAGGAGGCTACGTGGGAGACGGAACGGCATATGGTGCAGCATTACCCGGAACTATTTTCTGGTATGATTTATGTTTAGTTTCTTTATGGGTAAGTGCATGCGATTTCGAGGACGAAATCTTATAAGTAGGGGAGTATTGTGACGCCCCGAAATTGATTAATTACAATTAAGGCATTAATTGTGTTTTTATGATGAATTATGTGGTAATTGATTAAGGTGTTGGGTAATAAGGTGTTAACATGATTTAATTGTATTGGTTGTTAATTATGAGGAAAGTATGGATTTAATGAAGTTTAGCGCATTTTGTCGAAATGCTTTTAAAATACCATGTTGAGGTATTTTATACATCATGTTAATTACTGGGGTATAAATGTAATTAATAACCCTTATACCCCACTACCCCCACCTTTTCACCACTTTACCAATCACTCACTTAACCCCCAAATTTCATCCCTCAACCCTAACCCCACACCATTTTCGAAATCTAGCAAAAGAGGAAGGAGGAATCTTCACAAAACCTTTGTTTGTGAGATTTATTGAAGGATTTGGAATCCTTAAGAGGTATGGAGCCCTTCCTAATTTTATGATGTTTGGTGTTGAAGTGGGTTAGCTTTTGATGTTTTTATGTGGGTTGTTTTGGGGTATATGTTATTTATGGTTGGGGTATGATTTTGAAATGTTTTATGTGGGTCTTTGTGAGTTATGATGATATTGATGTTGTAGGAAAGTTTGGGTTTGTAAGGAATGAAGTGGAGCTTGAAAAATGCTCATTATTGGCGATTTTTCGTGGTTCAGTACTCGGCGATCGATCGCCCGTTTTTGGCGATCGATCGTGAGCCTCCAGTGCGCGCCAATAGCATTTGGCGATCGATCGCCACTTTTGGGCGATCGATGAGCGAGCTAGCGATCGATCGCGCCAAAAGTGGCGATCGATCGCCGAAGACTCAAAATTTCAGCAACGGGCAGTGTGATATCGCGATCGATCGGGACAACCCAGCGATCGATCGCGAGACACATAATTATGTGTTTTTGATGTTTTTGTGAGGTTTTTGGATATGGAACTATAATTAGCTTCTAATATCAATTTGTATGGTTATGTAGAACCATCCCAGGTACCCACAACTTCACGGAGATAAAGTTCTACAACTTCTCCATCTTTTGGAATTAAGGTACGTAAGAAACGTACGGGCATCGGACGGTAAACCATATTCCTACATATGATGTTTATGATGATAATTGTGATAAGTAAGTTTATGATGATGATGTTTATGATGATGTTTATGATAAGGAGGTTTGTGATGATGATAGTTACGATGATGGTTATGATAAGTAAGTTTATGATGATGATGATTATGATGATGATTATGATAAGTAAGGTTATGATGATGTTTATACGATGTTTATTTAATGATACGATGTATATGATATGGTAAGATGCCATATGATTGGGTAAGATGCCCAAGTGGTAAGATGCCACCCGATGTATGTGATTGGGTAAGATGCCCATGTGGTAAGATGCCACCCGATGTATATGATTGGGTAAGATGCCCATGTGGTAAGATGCCACACGATGTTTATGATATGGTAAGACGTCATACGATTGGGTAAGATGCCCATGTCGTAAGAAGACACACGATGTTTATGTTATGGTAAGGTGCCATACAATGGGGTAAGATGCCCTTATACATGAACGAGAATCAGGGACAACAAAAGAAGTTAAAGAACGACCAATAACTTTTACTTAACTAAGATGTTATGCATTTACTGTTATGCCTTTTAATATGATGTTAAGTAAATATTTGTATGCTCACGATGCGTTGTCCCTGTAGGTACACTTTTGGACCGAGGGCCTAGGGTCGGGTTGAGGCAGTGAGCTAAAAGGAGCAAGATGAATATAGGATACAGGATTTTGATAGTCTCTACTCTAGAAGTAGTGTAAATCTATAGCTTTATCATTCATTATTGAGAATGTAAAGCTTTTGAAATTTTATTTTGGCCTGTAATCTTCTTAGCTCAAAGCTACAACCGGAACCCTTAAGAGGTTATGAATGCATGTTTAGTCCTTAATACGTGTACTATATGATGTTAAGGTAGGAAGACCCTACAACAGTGTTATGTGTATATGGGTTGTATAAAGAAGGCTAGGGCCTTTCTCTTTTCATTTATGTGTTGCATGCAATTATTTATTGAATTGCTAAATGAACTGAGAACATGTTAGTGTATTATAATGGTGCATGATGTGTACGTTGACTCGGGTAGGGGAACTAGGCATTATATGGAATAATGTAAAGCAATTTTGTTATTGGCATGATTTGATATGGTGACAAGTATATTTCCCCTACGTGTATGAGTGTATGATTACATGTACTAAATGCTTGGATTAATACACTAAGAACGGGTTAAGGGCACGGGGGTCCTTACAGTTCCTGTAGGTACTTTTGGGCGGACGGGCTAAGGCAGGTTGATGCGGTGAGCCAGTGAGGAGTGCTTTTGGCATAGTAGGCTTAATTCTTTTGTATGTCTCTACTCTAGGAGTAGTGTAAAACTATAGGATTAGCATTCAATTGGTTGTGAATGTAATTAATCCCTTTTGAAAATTTTATTTTGGCCTGTAATCTTAACGGCTCAAGGCTTCAACACGGACTTTATCTTCTTAGATGTATGTTTAGCTCTATTACGCCTTTAATCCGCACTTAAGGAACTAGGGTCTTTACACTCTCCTCCCTCCCTCTCTCCTCTCACCTGCGATTTCCCCTCTCCCCCAAACCCCTCTTTTCTCCCTTTGGTAAAAATGGCTAGAGGCTTGGCCCGGGAGCCGGATTTCTCGAAGATAATAAGGTATTGTTCTTCCCCTCGTTCTTATCTTCGATTTGATAGTAATATGGTGGATTTTGGTTGAGTATTTTGTTGGGTTTGGAAATTGGGGGTTTTTGATAAAAAAAAATCAAAGTTGAGTTTTTAGTGTTTTTATTGGTTACAAATGGTGTAATGGAGGTGTTGAAGGAGTATGGGGTGTTGGTTTTGAGTTTGGGTGTGAAAAAACCCATTAAAACTCGAGTTTTTCGGAATAATGCAGGTCGCGATCGATCGCGGCTTGGCGCCTATCGATCACGACATAATTCTGGAAATTGGGGGATGATGAATAGTACTCGCGATCGATCACGAGATGTTACTGATCGATCGCGAGTGGCAGATAAAATTGGCGATCGATTGGCATTTGTAGGCGATCGATCGCGGCTTTATTTTTCGGGCAATATGGTTGCGCGATCGATCGCCGTGCGGCGATCGATTGCGGCCCTATTTGTTGTGTTTTTTTCAAATGTTGGGATCTTGGAATCGGGGTTTAATTAGCCGAATTTCCGGGGCAATGTCTACATTCCAATGGGACATTTGATACACACATACTTATTTGATGCTCGCATGTGAGCACTATTATGTGTATATGGCATGTATAAAAAGGCAAGGGCCTTTCTCTCTTCATTTATGAGTTGTGTGCAATTATTTATTGATTGCTAAATGTACTGAGAACATGTTAGTGTATTATAATGGTGCATGATATGTATGTGGACTTGGTTGGGGGAAATTAGACATTATATGGAATAATGTAAAGAATTTTATTATTGGCATGATTTGCTATGATGACAAGTGGGTTTTCCCCTACATATATGATTACATGCACTAAATGCTTGGGTTAATACACTAATAACGGGATAAGGGCACGTGGGTCCTTACATTAGTGGTATCAGAGCAGTGGTTTGCTCTTTGGGCCTGTTGAGGGCCTAAGATCATATTGATGAAAATGAGTAGCACATAATTATGCATGATGGTAGTTAGTGTTATGTGACACCACTATTTTGCTTATGTGCGTTTATGATAGTGATCAAAGAACAATTATATGTCATGACATCTATGGAATCATAACGTGATCTGATGATTGTGAGTTATGGTACAAGTACAACCAAAGGGAGCATTTTGAAATGCATTGGGATACATGAAGTACTTTGTACTCATGGTTTATGTATTTACTTATTATAATCATATTGTGGTGAATATGGATTATTATATGCTCATGGTTTGGGATTGTTCCTGGAGGGACTTATGGCATGAAGGGATAAGGCCAGGGTTGAAAGACACGAAACGGTAACCTGCATTTTATATGCATCACGGATTATGCATTGTGGTTGCATATATATTGGAGTGATGATTTTAATGCTTTGCCGCTAAATGTTGAAGCGAGGGTATTGCCGCATGTCACATTTGAAGCGAGGTGCATTAAAATACACTCATGGTGATGTATATTGGGATATGAAATATGCATTGTGTTACAGGTATAGATGGAATGCTTGGTAAATATCCCATGAGTCGTTGTTATGGATGAGTGATGATTTTAAATGCTTTGCCACTGTCACTTGGCGCGATGATAGAATACATGCCGCTGTCATATTGTACAGAGGAAAGAATATTTGCCGCTAAAGTGTTGAAGCGAGGGTATTGCCGCATGTCGCATTTGAGCGAGGTTATTCAATGCCGCTGATATGTCGAAGCGAGGGGTATTGGTGCCGCGGTCATGACAAGAGAGGTGCATTAAAATACACTACTATAACAAGACTAGGGATCGGCTATTCTATTGGCGATGGTTTATGCCGCCGGGTATTCATAGCGATGGTTCATTCCGCTATTCTATTGGCGATGGTTTATGCCCCCTTGTAATCATAGCGATGGTCATTCCGCTATTTATTGGCGATGGTTCATGCCGCCGGGTATTCATAGCGATGGTTCATTCCGCTATTCTATTGGCGATGGTTTATGCCGCGGGGTATTCCTAGCGATGGTTCATTCGGCTATTCTATTGGCGATGGTTTTTGCCTCCGGGTATTCATAGCAATGGTTCATTCTACTATTCTATTGGCGATGGTTTATGCCACCGGGTGTTCATAATGATGGTTCATTCCGCTATTCTATTGGCGATGGTTTATGCCGCCGGGTGTTCATAGCGATGGTTCATTACGCTATTCTATTGGCGATGGTTTATGCCGCCAGGTATTCATAGCGATGGTTCATTCCGCTATTCTATGGGCGATGGTTTATGCCGCCAGGTATTATATAGCGATGGGTCATTCCGCTACATCTATTGGCGATGGTTGTTACCATCGGATATCTATAGCAATGTTTTATGCCGCTGATTCTATGGCGATGGGTTGTACCGCTATGGACGTAGCACTGGATTACGCCACCTACGAGCGATGGGTGCTGATTGCGTACCACTGTTGGACGACGGAGACAGGTATGCCGCTATCTTATTAGCAATGAGTTATAGTATATTGTTGTTTTATTAGCATTATTGTGGATGACATGCGTTGATATACATATACCGTCACTGTTTGACGATGAGATTATGCATGTCGTGTGTCGACATGTACCGTCACGAGTTGACGATATTATTTTGGGTGTCATATGTTGACAGGTACCGTCACGGGATGACGAGACCATTATGCCGAGCAGGCTGCTCAAAGAATTATTGGGTGCGCCGTGCAGGAAGTGTACCGCAGCACATATTTGAGGTATATATTTTACGAGTAGTAGTACCTTTGGGTATACTCGTTGGAATGGCTATGGCCAAGTGACTGGTAGTAGGAGTAGTTATGTGATATCCCCGAAATGATTATATGCATTTGGGCATTAATTATGTTTATGTGATTATTTATGGTGTTAATTAACTTAAAGAGGAAATTAATTAATATGAGAAATGCTTAGTCACATGGTGGGCGTGACCTGGTAATGCATGTCAGGGTGCTTGTTATGCATGTTTGGAAATTGGGTGTTAACATGGCTTAATTGTGATGATTAATGATTATTTGGAAAAACATGTATTTAATTGAGGTTTTGGTGCATTTCTAGAAAATGCTTTTAAAATATCATGTTGGGATATTTTATACATCATGCTAATTGTTGGGGTATGTGTTTTAATTAACCCCTTATATCCCACTACCTCACCCCTCCCACCACTCTTTACCAAACAACTCTCCCAACCCTACCCCCAAAACCTCATTTTCGATTTTGGCTAATAGGAGGAGGGAAAACCTTTGCAAAAACTTTGTTTGTGAGATTCTTGGTAGGATTTGGAGTCCATAAGAGGTATGGATCCCTCCTTGATGTTTTTGTAGGGTCTTCCTACCTTAACATCATATTAACAATACGTATCATGAACAAATTATGTATTAATGATACCTTAGGGTTCCGGTTGTAGTTTGAGCTATTAAGATTACAGGCCAAAATGAAATTTCGAACTTAATTTATTACATTCTCAAAATGAATGTTAAAGCGATAGGATTATACTACTCCTAGAGTAGAGACTATCCCAAAAAAATCCTGAATCCTAATTCCTCTCAAGCTTCTCATAGCTCACTGTCTCAACCCGACCCTGAGCCTTCTGTCCAAAAGTGTACCTACAGGGACAACACATCGTGAGCATATACATATTTACTTAACATCATAACTAGAGGCATAACAATAAATGCATGAAATCTTGGTTAAGTAAACTTGCTGGTTATTCATTAACTTCTTTTTGTTGACCCTGATTTACCTTCATGCATATGAGCATCTTACCCCGTGGCATCTTACCACGCAATAACATCGTATGGCCTCTTACCATATGGGCATCTTACCCCGTGGCATCTTACCACATAATAACATCGTATGGCATCTTACCATATGGGCATCTTACCCTTTTATAAACGTTGTATGGCATCTTACCATATGGGCATCTTACCCTTTCATAAACGTTGTATGGCATCTTACCATATGGGCATCTTACCCTTTCATAAACATTGTCATAAACTTACTCATCATAATCATCTTCCTAAACATCATCATTATAAACATCATCATCACATACATCATCATCATAACTATCATCAACTTAAACTTACTTATCACAATCATCATCATAAACATCATCAACTTAAACTTACTTATCATAATCATCATCATAAATATCATCATCATAAACATCATCATCATATATATCATATGTAGGAGTATGGTTTACCGTCCGATGCCCGTACGTTTCTTACGTACCTAAATTCCCAAAAGTGGAGAAATTGGAGAGCTTTATCTCCTTGAGGTTGTGGGTACCTGGGATGGTTCTACACAACCATATAAATCAATATTAGAAGCTAAACAATAGCCAAATACCAAAAATTCATCAAAATCATCATTTTCCATGTTTTACACAGTGGCGATCGATCGCTACTTGAGGCGATCGATCGCCTCGCTCTTTTGCCTTGCGGCGATCGATCGCTTAATTTTAGGCGATCGATCGCCTGCTATGTGAAATGGCTACTGGCCATCGGCGATCGATCGCCTCATAAAGGGCGATCGATTGCCACCCACTGGTGAGCGATTTCCACCATTTCCTTGAGCATTTTCTAAGCTCGATCCCATACCATTCAAACCCAAACTTTCCAACCACACTAACATCATCATAACTCGTTAAAACCCACATAAAACACTTCAAAAATCATACCCCAACCATAAATAACATAGATGCAAACAAACCCATTTCAAAACCCTCCAAAACCATAACAAACTCAAATAAAACTTTACAAAAACATCAAGGAGGTATCCATACCTCTTGGGGACTCCAAATCTCCCAACAAATTCCACAAATCAAGATTTTTGAAGGATTCCTCTTCCTCTTTTAAGCCATGGACGAAAATGGAGGGGGTAAGGGTTTGGGTTGTTGATTTGGGGATTTAGAGTATAAAGGGGAAAGTGAGTTAAAAGGTGGGGTAGTGGGGATTATAAGGGTTTAATTAAATTTGCACCCCAACACCTAACATGATGTATAAAATACCCCAACATGGTATTTTAAAAGCATTTACAAAAATGCAACCAACTTCATTAAATCCATACTTTCCTCATAATTAACAACCAATACAATAAAAATCATGTTAACACCTTATTACCCAACACCTAAATCAATTACCACATAATTCATCATATAAACATAATTAATGCCTTAATTGCAATTAATCAATTTCGGGGCATCACAATACTCCCCTACCTATAAGATTTCGTCCTCGAAATTGCATGCACTTACCCAAAATGAAACTAAACATAAATCATACCAGAAAATAGTTCCGGGTAATGCTGCACCATATGTCGTTCCGTCTCCCACGTAGCCTCCTCCACACCCCGACGATCCCACTGAACTTTGACCATCGGTATAACTTTACTTCGTAATCTGCGATCCTCACGATCTAGAATTCTGATCGGTCGTTCAACGTAGGATACATCTGAACCCAACTGCACTTCAGTAGGCTGTAATACATGAGACGGGTCTGGCTCATACTTCCGTAGCATAGAAACGTGAAAAACATCATGAATCCCAGATAAAGACGGGGGTAGAGCCAAACGGTAAGCCAATGTACCAATACGCTGCAATACCTCATACGGCCCGACATACCTCGGAGATAACTTTCCCCGCATGCCAAAACGGACCACACCCCTAAAGGGTGAGATTTTCAAGAAAACCTTGTCTCCTACTTGGAATTCTAGCGGCCGTCGCCGCTTATTGGCATAGGCTGCTTGCCTATCTTGGGCCGCTTTCATCATTAAGCGTATCATCTTAATCTTTTCTTCCATGTCCTTAATCATATCCGGTCCTCCGACCGCTTTACTCGCCAAGTCCTCCCAATACAGCAGTGACCTACATTGTCGTCCATAAAGAGCTTCAAAAGGGGCCATTTGAATGCTCGCCTGATAGCTGTTATTATAGGAGAACTCTACTAGCGGTATAGAATCTTGCCACGGAGTATCAAACTCCAAAACACATACCCTCAACATGTCTTCGAGTGTCTGAATGGTACGCTCTGTCTGGCCATCTGTCTGAGGGTGATAAGTTGTACTCAGTCTTACCTCGGTGCCCAAAGCTGTCTGGAGACCCTCCCAGAAATGTGAAGTAAACCTTGGGTCTTTGTCAGACACAATCGAGACTGGAATCCCATGCAACCTCACTACATCCCGTACATATAATTGGGCCATCTTTAAGTATGTGAAAGTCATGTTGTAAGGGATGAAATGAGCTACCTTCGTCAGCCTATCAACGATCACCCAGATCGCATCAAATCCAGAGGCCGTCCTTGGCAAGTGAGTCAAGAAGTCCATAGATATGTGCTCCCACTTCCACTTAGGTATTGCCAAGCTCTTTAGCTCGCCACCAGGCCTCTGTCTTTCTGCCTTTACCTGTTGGCAGATCAAGCATCTTTTAACAAAAGCGATCACATCACGCTTCATGCGTCTCCACCAGAATTGACCGCATAGGTCCTTGTACATCTTCCTTCCTCCTGGGTGGATACTGAACCGACTACTGTGAGCTCGCTCCAATAGTCCTCTACGCAATTCCAGCGTATCTGGGACTACCCAACGGTTGCCCAGTCTCAAAGAACCATCCTCAGCCACACTAAACTTTGATGGCTGTCCTTGAAGCACTATCGATGACCATCTCTGAACCTCATCATCCGACCTCTGGGCTCTCCTGATAGTCTCATATATGTCTGGCTCCGCCAATAAGGTCGACACTCGCACAGGCGTCGTGTCTACATCGAAATCATAGCCCAGATGGAAATAAGAAGTCATCAAAGCCGACAAACACATAACATCCTCAGCAGTACTCTTCACCTTCCGACTTAAGGCGTCTGCTATCAAATTTGCTTTACCGGGGTGGTACTCAATCTCACAGTCATAATCCTTGAGTAGATCCATCCATCTTCTTTGACGCATATTCAGTTCAGCCTGGGTGAATAGAAACTTCAAGCTCTTATGGTCCGTAAAAATGGTAAATGAAGTACCATAAAGGTAATGCCACCAAATCTTTAAGGCAAAAACAATGGCCGCCAATTCCAGATCATGAACTGGGTATCTTGTCTCGTGAGGCTTCAACTGCCTCGAAGCATAAGCCACCACGTGCTTATCTTGCATCAATACACAACCCAGACCCTGCAATGATGCATCCGTGTACAAAGAAAATCTCTTATTCTCAGCAGGAATCACCAACACTGGCGCTGTCGTCAAACGACGCTTCAATTCTTGGAAGCTTTCCTCACAAGCTTCGGACCAATAGCACGGGACTCCTTTCTGAGTCAGCTGTGTCAACGGCTTAGCGATCTTAGAGAATCCCTCGACGAAACGTCGGTAATAACCCGCTAAACCAAGGAAGCTCCGTATCTCGGGCACAGAAGTGGGTGCAGCCCACTCCATCACAGCTTCAATCTTCCTGGGATCCACAGATATCCCACTGCTAGATATAACATGGCCCAAGAATACCACACTGTTCAACCAGAACTCGCACTTGCTAAGCTTTGCATATAACTGATGATCCCTAAGGATCTGGAGTACTGTCCTCAAGTGCTTCACGTGTTCCTCTTCAGTCCGGGAGTAGATGAGTGTATCGTCAATGAAAAATATGACGAACTGATCCAAATATGGCTGGAACACCCTGTTCATCAAACTCATGAAAACAGCTGGGGCATTCGTCACCCCAAAAGGCATGACTAGGAATTCGTAGTGACCATATCTAGTCCTGAAAGCTGTCTTCTGGACATCATCTTCCCTTACTCGAATCTGATGGTACCCCGACCTCAGATCGATCTTACTGTAGAGCCTCGTACCCTACAACTGATCAAACAAATCATCGATCCTCGGAAGTGGATACTTATTCTTCACTGTGGCTTTGTTCAGTTGTCTGTAGTCAATGCACAGACGCATCGAACCATCTTTCTTCTTGACAAATAAAACTGGTGCACCCCAGGGCGATACGCTAGGGCGTATATAGCCCTTATCAAAGAGCTCTTGCAACTGTGTCTTTAATTCCCTTAGCTCCGTTGGTGCCATCCTATAAGGGGCACGAGAAATGGCAGACGTTCCCGGTAATAACTCAATCCCAAACTCGACCTCTCTCGTCGGTGGGAATCCGGGAATCTCCTCCGGAAAGACATCAGGGAACTCCGTCACTACGGGCACATCCTCAACTTTTACTTCTTCTTTCTTTTCCGTAACATCAACGGCATATATGAGATATCATGTATGGCCTCGTTCCAATAACTGTGACATCTTGATAGCAGATATCAACGGAATCTTTGGACGAGAACCATCTCCATAGAATGTCCACTGGACTCCCATATCAGATCTGAATCGGACAGTCCTCTGCCTGCAGTTCACAACTGCCTGATACTTGTTCAGAACATCAATGCCCACTATGTAGTCAAAGTCTGACATTCCCAGAACAATCAAGTCTAACCTTAGCTCGTTATCCTCAAAAATAATGAGGCCATCATAGACAATCTGATCGGTAATCATATTTCTTCCAGCGGGGGTCAAGACTACAAGAGGCATGGGCGACGGAGAAGTGCATATGTGGTGCCTTTCCACAAAACTTGTCGACACGAAAGAGTGTGACGCACCTGTGTCGATCAATATAAAAGCGGGGTGCGTAAATAAAAGACATGTACCCGCTATAACCTCCTCCGGAGCTGCTGTAGCCTGATCCCTAGTCAAAGCATAAACTTGTCCCTGAGGTGGCCCCATAGGCTGACCTCTATACTGCCTTGGTACAAAAGGTGGTCTGTGTTGTGTTGTTCTGTCTGCAGGCCTCCCAGCAGAGTTCTGTTGTCCCTCTCGGTTGGGACACTGCCGAGCAAAGTGGCCCTTATTGCCACAAACATAACATCCCACACAGTCTTTAGTCAAATGTGGTTGTCCGCAAACATTGCACTGGACCCTCCCAAATCTGTCTCCCTGAGATTGCCCTCTTCCGGATGGGGCATCGTTCCTACGATTTCCTTTCCATCGATTGTCGGCCCTCTTACCACTGAACCTCGACGCCGATGTGTTCCCCCTTGGCTTGAACTGATCACCCCTCGGCTTCAAATTTTCGGGAGTGGATTTCTGAGGAGGTGCTGGAGGTGGTACAGTATCAGGGTATGCACCAACTCTCAGTTCGGCTAGTTCAGCCCTTGAAAGTGCATCATCAAAGCAAGTAGGGCCATTAGTGATCACCCTATCATACAGTTCCGGCCTCAAGCCCTTCATGAAGTTCCTCATCTTTGCTTTAGTACTTGTGGCGATATGAGGCACATATCTGAGTAAAGAACAGTATTGAAGAGCATAATCTGACACCGGCATGTTACCTTTCTTAAGGTTAGTGAATTCATCTTCCTTGGCCTGTCGTGCAGCCGCCAAGAAGTAGCGGGTCAGAAACCGAGTTCTGAACAACTTCCAATTAACTTCATGACCTTGAGCCTCTTGCTCTACTACTGTGGTTTTCCACCACATCAGCGCCTTCTTGGCCAACTGGAACTCCGCTAGTCTTATCCAGGCCGTCTTGGCACAAGGGGCTGCCACGAAGATTTGCTCTATTCTTTCCAACCACTCTTCTGGCTGTTCTCCTGTCTCAGTTCCTTCAAATGTCGGAGGTCGGTATGCAAGAAATTGAGTCAAGCTCAGTTCCCCAGGTAGTAACTGTTGCTCAGACGGTTCTTCGCCAAAAGCTGACGGTGGTAGGGGATTCGTACGTCCAGCACTTGCATTGACACTCACAGCGTCACCCACTTCCACATTCGCTGCCATGCGGCAAGACAAGGGTTAACAACAATACCCAATAGCAGTTCATATCATACATCGTTAGAGAAACAAAACATGTTAATAAAACATCATGTACTTCATATGCAACATATGCACAAAATATGTTATAAAAGTAAGCACCTAGCCAACTTATTGCTAAGGCTACCCTTCACTCATTCCCGGGTTCTCTAACCACTACTCTGATACCACTAATGTAGGGTCTTCCTACCTTAACATCATATTAACAATACGTATCATGAACAAATCATGTATTAATGATACCTTAGGGTTCCGGTTGTAGTTTGAGCTATTAAGATTACGGGACAAAATGAAATTTCGAACTTAATTAATTACATTCTCAAAATGAATGTTAAAGCGATAGGATTATACTACTCCTAGAGTAGAGACTATCCCAAAACAATCCTGAATCCTAATTCCTCTCATGCTCCTCATGGCTCACTGTCTCAACCCGACCCTGAGCCTTCTGTCCAAAAGTGTACCTACAGGGACAACACATCGTGAGCATATACATATTTACTTAACATCATAACTATAGGCATAACAATAAATGCATGAAATCTTGGTTAAGTAAACTTGCTGGTTATTCGTTAACTTCTTTTTGTTGACCCTGATTTACGTTCATGCATATGGGCATCTTACCCCGTGGCATCTTACCACGCAATAACATCGTATGGCCTCTTACCATATGGGCATCTTACCCCGTGGCATCTTACCACATAATAACATCGTACGACATCTTACCATATGGGCATCTTACACTTTTATAAATGTTGTATGGCATCTTACCATATGGGCATCTTACCCTTTCATAAACGTTGTATGGCATCTTACCATATGGGCATCTTACCCTTTCATAAACATTGTCATAAACTTACTCATCATAATCATCTTCCTAAACATCATCATTATAAACATCATCATCACATACATCATCATCATAACTATCATCAACTTAAACTTACTTATCACAATAATCATCATAAACATCATCAACTTAAACTTACTTATCATAATCATCATCATAAATATCATCATCATAAACATCATCATCATATATATCATATGTAGGAGTATGGTTTACCGTCCGATGCCCGTACGTTTCTTACGTACCTAAATTCCCAAAAGTGGAGAAATTGGAGAGCTTTATCTCCTTGAGGTTGTGGGTACCTGGGATGATTCTACACAACCATATAAATCAATATTAGAACCTAAACAATAGCCAAATATCAAAAATTCATCAAAAATCATCATTTTCCATGTTTTACACAGTGGTGATCGATCGCTACTTGAGGCGATCGATCGCCTCGCTCTTTTGCCTTGCGGCGATCGATCGCTTAATTTTAGGCGATCGATCGCCTGCTACGTGAAATGGCTACTGGCCATCGGCGATCGATTGCCTCATATAGGGCGATCTATCGCCACCCACTGGTGCGCGATTTCCACCATTTCCTTGAGCATTTTCTAAGCTCGATCCCATACCATTCAAACCCAAACTTTCCAACCACACTAACATCATCATAACTCGTTAAAACCCACATAAAACACTTCAAAAATCATACCCCAACCATAAATAACATACACCTAAACAAACCCATTTCAAAACCCTCCAAAACCATAACAAACTCAAATAAAACTTTACAAAAACATCAAGAAGGTATCCATACCTCTTGGGGACTCCAAATCTCCCAACAAATTCCACAAATCAAGATTTTTGAAGGATTCCTCTTCCTCTTTTAAGCCATGGACGAAAATGGAGGGGGTAAGGGTTTGGGTTGTTGATTTGGGGATTTAGAGTATAAAGGGGAAAGTGAGTTAAAAGGTGGGGTAGTGGGGATTATAAGGGTTTAATTAAATTTGCACCCCAACCCTAACATGATGTATAAAATACCCCAACATGGTATTTTAAAAGCATTTACAAAAATGCAACCAACTTCATTAAATCCATACTTTCCTCATAATTAACAACCAATACAATAAAAATCATGTTAACACCTTATTACCCAACACCTAAATCAATTACCACATAATTCATCATATAAACATAATTAATGCCTTAATTGTAATTAATCAATTTCGGGGCGTCACAGTTTTTATGAGGTTTTATTTTGAAATGGTTTGATTTTGAGATTTGAAAATGGTAAGATTTTGGGTTTGTGTTGTTTGTGATAGGGTGTTGGATTTTTGGTTGTATTAAGGTGTACATTGAAGGTTTATGATGTTTTTGTATTGTTGGTTTGATGGTATTTGAGTTGGGGTGGATTGGGAAAAGTTTGAGGTGTAAAAATGGTGAAAAATCGAGTTCCAAGCAGCGGCGACCGATCGCCATGTTTGGGTCGGGTAGTGTGATCTCGCGATCGATCGGTAGTTGAATAGGGGGAAAGGGTTCTTGTCACTGCACCTACAAATGCAGCAGTGGATAACATGGTAGAGAAATTGTCTAATATTGGAGCTAATATAGTGCGGGTAGGTAATCTGTCACGGAATATCCCCTGCAGTAGCTTCAAAATCTTTGGTTGAAATTGTCAACGCTAAACTTGCAGATTTTAAATCAGAATTTGAGAGGAAGAAATCAGATTTGAGGAAGGATTCAGCCATTGCTTAAGAGATGATTCTTTGGCTGCTGGTATTCGTTAGCTATTGAAACAGTTGGGGAAGACAATGAAAAAGAAGGAAAGGGAAACAGTGAGAGAAGTTTTATCGAGTGCTCAAGTTGTGCTTGCCACCAATATTGGAGCAGCTGACCCACTAATTAGATTGCTGAACTCTTTTGACCTGGTTGTTATAGATGAAGCAGGTCAAGCCATTGAGCCTTCTTGCTGGATACCGATATTGCTGGGAAAGCGCTGCATACTAGCTGGGGACAAATGTCAACTTGCTCCTGTGATCCTATCTAGAAAAGCCTTGGAAGGTGGTCCTGGAGTATCTCTGTTGGAGAGAGCAGAAACTTTGCATGAAGGGGTTCTTTCAACTCAGTTAATGACACAGTACTGGATGAATGATGCAATAGCCAACTGGGCTTCAACTCGACCTCTCTAGTCGGTGGGAATCCTGGGATTTCCTCCGGAACACATAAGCAAACTTTGCTACCACGGGTACATCCAAAATAAAACCTCATAAACACAACAAGGAGGAATCCATACCTCTTATGGACTTCAAATCCTACCAAGATTTCACCAAATGAAGATTTTGCAAGTTTTTCCTCCTCCTTTCCAAGACAAGAACGAAAATGGGGTTGGGGGAAGGGTTGGGTGTTTTTGTTAAAGAATGAGGGTTAAAGAGGGATAGTGGGGTATAAGTATGGGGGGTTAATAATAACATGTACCCCATTAATTAGCATGATGTATAAAATATCTCAACATGATATTTTAAAAGCATTTTACAAAAATGCACCATAACCTTAATTAAAACATGCTTCACCAAAATAATCTTTATCCACCACAAATAAACCATGCCAACACCCAAATTCCCAACATGCACCACATGCACCATGAAATGCATTACCAGGTCACGCCCACCGCATGACTAAGCATTTCACCATATTAATTAATTCCAACACTAAATTAATTAACACCATAATTACCACATAAACATAATTAATGCCAAATGCATATAATCATTTCGGGGATATCACAATACTCCCCTACTTATAAGATTTCGTCCACGAAATCTCATGCACTTACCACTTCGAAACTAAACGTAAATCACATGCCAATAGTTCTGGGTAGTGCTGCACCATATGCCGCTCCGTCTCCCACGTGGCCTCCTTGACACCCCTGCGATCCCACTGAACCTTGACCATCATCATCACCTTGTTACGAAGTCTACGATCAGCTCTATCTAGGATCCTGACTGGCTGTTCCACGTAGGACACATCCAAATCTAAGTGCACCTCAGAAGGCTACAACACATGTGATGGATCCAGCTCATACTTCCGCAACATAGATACATGGAATACATCATGAATACCATACAATGACGGTGTCAAGGCCAGACGGTAAGCCAAGGTACCAATGCGCTGCAAAATCTCATACGGTCCAACATACCTCGGAGATAGTTTCCCGCGCATACCAAACTGTACAACACCTCTGAAAGGTGAGATCTTTAAAAAGACCCTATCTCCCAACTGAAACTCCAACGGTCTCCGCCGTTTATTTGCATAGGTTGTCTGCATATCCTGTGCTGCCTTCATCTTCTGTCGGATAACTTTTATTTTATCCTCCATCTCCCGAATCAATTTGGGTCCTCCAACTGACTTACTGGTCAAATCATCATAGTACAATGGTGACTTGCAACGTCGACCATATAGAGCCTCGAAGGGAGCCATCTGAATACTCGCCTGATAGCTATTGTTGTATGAGAACTCTACCAAGGCCAATGAATCTTGCCATGAAGAATCGAACTCCAACACACATGCCCGTAGCATATCCTCGAGTGTCTGTATAGTGCGCTCGGTCTGACCGTCCTTTTGGGGATGATATGTCGTGCTCAATCATACTTCAGTACCCAAAGCAGACTGAAGACCTCCCCAAAAATGAGATGTAAACCGCGGATCTCTGTCAGGTATAATAGACACTGGAATCCCGTGTAGTCTCACTATATCCCGGACATACAACTGAGCCATCCTCAGGTATGTGTACGTCATACTGTAGGGAATGAAGTGAGCTACCTTCGTCAGCCTATCCACGTTCACCCAAATGGCATCACAAGCAGAAGTAGTCCTCGACATGTGGGTCACAAAGTCCATAGATATGTGCTCCCACTTCCATTCTGGTATCTCTAAGCTCATTAGCTCGCCACCAGGTCTCTGTCTCTCTGCCTTAACCTGCTGACAGATCAAGCACCTCTTAACGAAAGCGACAACATAGGGCTTCATCCGTCTCCACCAAAATTGATCACATAGATCCTTATACATTTTCCTCCCACCTGGGTGGATGCTAAGACTGCTGCTATGAGCCCACTGTAATATCCCTCTACACAACTCTGGCATACTCGGGACTGCCCAACGGTTACCGAGCTTCAAGGAACCGTCTTCAGCCACTCGGAATTTTGATGGCTGTCCATGAAGTACCAACGATGACCATCTCTGAATCTCATCATCTGTCTTCTGGGCTCTCCTGATATTCTCATAAATGTCCGGCTCTGCCAATAAAGTTGATACCCGTATAGGTGATGTATCCACATCAAAATCATAGCCCAGATGGCAATAAGAAGTCATCATAGCCAATAGATGTATGTCGTCCTCCGCAGTACTCTTCACTTTCCGACTCAAGGCGTCTGCTGTCAAGTTTGCTTTCCCAGGATAGTACTCTATTTCACAATCATAATCCTTGAGTAAATCCATCAATCTCCTTTGCCTCATATTTAGCTCCGCCTGAGTAAATAGGAACTTCAAACTCTTATGGTCCGTATAAATGGTAAACGATGTACCATATAAGTAATGCCGCCAAATCTTCAAGGCAAAAACGATAGCCGCCAGTTCCAATCATGAACTGGATATCTGGTCTCATGCGGCTTCAACTACCTCGATGCATAAGCTACTACATGCTTATCTTGCATTAGTACACATCCCAAGCCGTGTAGTGATGCATCAGTGTAGAGAACAAACCTCTTGTTCTCCGTGGAAATCACTAACACAGGCGTTGTAGTCAACCGGTGCTTCAACTCTTGGAAGCTCTGCTCACAAGCCTCAGACCAATAGAATGGTACTCCCTTTTGAGTCAACTGAGTCAATGGCTTAGCAATCTTAGAAAATCCTTTGATGAAGCGTCGATAATATCCTGCAAAACCAAGAAAGCTCTGTATTTCAGGCACAGAAGTGGGTGCAGACCACTCCATCACAGCCTCTATCTTCCTGGGATCCATCGATATCCCACTGCTAGATATAACATGCCCCAGAAACACCACACTGTTCAACCAGAACTCACACTTGCTGAGCTTGGCAAACAATTGATTATCTCTGAGGATCTGGAGCACTGTCCTTAAGTGTTTCACGTGCTCTTCCTCACTCTGAGAGTAGATGAGTATGTCGTCAATAAACACTATGATGAACTGGTCTATGGTTGGAACACCTAGTTCATCAGACTCATAAAGACAGCCGGGGTGTTTGTCACACTTAACGGCATAACCAAGAACTCCTAGTGCCCATACCGCTTCCGGAATGCTGTCTTCTGAACATCCTCCTCTCTGACCCGAATCTGATGGTATCCTGACCTCAAATCAATCTTGTTATACAGCTTTGTACCCTGCAACTGATCAAATAAGTCGTCAATCCTTGGGAGAGGATATTTGTTCTTCACTGTTGCCTTATTCAGTTGCCGGTAATCGATGCACAAACGCATCGAGCCATCCTTCTTCTTCACAAATCGGTGCGCCCTAAGGCGATACGCTAGGGCGTATATATCCTTTGTCAAGGAGTTCCTGTAATTGCTCCTTCAATTCCCTTAACTCCGTATGCGCCATCCTATAAGGGGCACGAGAAATAGCGGACGTTCCCGATAATAACTCAATCCCAAACTCGACCTCTCTAGTCGGTGGGAATCCTGGGATTTCCTCCGGAAACACATCAGCAAACTCTGCTACCACGGGTACATCCTCCACCCTCAACTCTTTATTCTTTTCCGTCGTGTCCACGACATAGATAAGATAGCCCATGTGTCCACGTTCCAATAACCGGGACATTTTGACCATCGATATCAACGGAATCTTTGCACGAGAACCGTCCCCATAGAAGGTCCACTGGATCCCCATATCAGATCTGAACCAAACTGTCCTCTGTCAACAATCCACTACTGTCTGATATATGTTCAGCATGTCGATGCCCACAATGCAATCGAAGTCTGACATACCCAACACAATCAAATTTGCCTTCAACTCATTGCCCTCAAAATAAATGAGGCAGTCCTCTAGAAACTGATCAACAACAACATTCCTTCCGGTGGGTGTCGGGACCATAAGAGGCGTGGGTAACGGAGACGTGCACATATGGTGTCTCTCCACAAAACCATCAGATACAAAAGAGTGGGAGGCACCTGTATCTATCAAAATAAAAGCAGGTATGTTAGGATCGGGGTAGTGTTTAGAAGGGGGGGTTGAATAAACACTAGATTCAAATTCGATTTTCCTCTTGTTTGCTGCAGACTGTTAGGTACTGCAACAGCTTCTCAATATATAGCAAGTCAGCAAACACTGAATATAGTGCGGAAGACGTTTGCTGGACTTGTGAGGGATAAAAACTGAATGGTAAATGACACAAGTATGTTTCTGGAAGTTTGAAGCACAACGCTTCTACGTCTCCCCTTCTTCCTTTGCAGGAAGGTTACACTAGAAGACTTGGTTTACACTTTACAGTATACAACCTTCTTAGGCACTCACACAGCTTGGCCTAAACTCCTAGCAATCACAACTTCTTAATTTGATTACAATGGTTTCTATGACACTCACACAAATACAGACTATTTGACTTAGAGTGTTCTTCGAGCAGCAGACTCTGTTGAATTTAATCTGTTAAGATTACTGTAGTAGCGTTTGTCTGCTCTTGCTGATCCTTCAGAGAATGTTACAAAGAAGAATTGCTTTTTACGTTGAGGTGTTTCTTTCTGTTTGATCAGATGGTTCAGCTAACCTCTTCATTCTTTACTTTGGCGTATTTATAGACTCCTTGATCTTGAACGGCAACTTGTTTATATTTGGAAGAGATCCACTTTCTGTTACCATTCCATATTCTGATTGTCTTCTTTCCTATTTTGTTTAGCAACGGCTCTTTTATTCTGACGCTAATGGTGGCGGAGATATAGCAGGGTGCGCCGCTCTGTTGTACCTTTGTCAGAATAGGTTGTACTTGTTTTGTCTTGTTGCTTTGAGCTCTTGCTGGATGGTTAGTCCTATGCTGGCTTTCTTCGTTCAACTGGTAGTTCATCTTTCTGTATCCAGTAGATGTCTTTGTCCAATATATGACTATCCAGTAGATGCCTGTCCAGTTGGTGTCCATCCAGTAGATGTCCATCAGGTAGATGTTTGTCAGTAGGTGTCCATCCGGTTGGTGTCCATCCAGTAGGTGTTTGTCCGGTAGGTGTCCATCCGGTTGCTGTCCATCCGGTTGGTGTTCATCCAGTAGGTGTCCATCCAGTAGATGTCCATCAGGTAGATGTTTGTCCGGTAGGTGTCCATCCGGTTGGTGTCCATCCAGTAGGTGTTTGTCCGATAGGTGTCCATCCGGTTGGTGTCCATCCAGTAGGTGTCCATCCAGTTGGTGTCCATCCAGTAGGTGTTTGTCACCCGGTAAGTCTTTGTTACCCGGTAGGTCTTTGTCCAGTAGGTCTTTGTCCAGTTGATGTTTGTCACCCGGTAAGTCTTTGTTACCCTGTAGGTCTTTATCCAGTTGATGTTTGTCACCCGGTAAGTCTTTGTTACCTGGTAGGTCTTCGTCCAGTTGATGTTTGTCACCCGGTAAGTCTTTATTACCCGGTAGGTCTTTGTCCAGTTGATGTTTGTCACCACCAAAATTTAGAAATGTTTTCCCAACAATTTCCCCCTTTTTGGTGATGACAAAACTTAGTACTGAAGACTCTTGCTTGATCAAATAGACAGCGACTCCTGTTAAGACTTAGAGACACACAAAGACTTTGCAATTTGTTAGAATGCATAAGCAGATTACGAGTGGTAATCAAACTGAGCAAAAAAAATCATTTTTATATAAAATGAATTCTGGTTACATGGTACATTTTACAAATTACAACAGACATCTTACAACTTACATAGGACATTACATTGAACATCTTACAAGTCATTTAGCAGACCTATTTTTACAATCTATCCAAATAGAGAAACATAGCCAATATGGAATGATCCGAGCTGGCTAGTTTCAGGGTTATTGACAAAGGGAGGGGGAGAGAAAGTGCATAGAGAGAGGCTTAGAGCAGAGAAAGGCCTAGAAAGAGTCAATTATCTTCAAAGTAGTCCTCTGTTCATTTTGCAAGATCTATGTCTTCAATGAAAATACTTTATCTCTGTCTTCCCCCTTTTTGTCATCAGCACTCAGGCATCTGCTGTTCCAAATTCCAGGCTGGTGGTGAACACCAGGGCTGGTCCAGATAGCTTAAGCTAGCAGACGTGGGTTAGATAAGTAATCAACCCATGTAGGGTTGATTTAGATAAGTAATAAACCCATGAATAGAAGTGGTTGCAAGACAAGTAAGAATTCTAGAGAATAGATGCATGATTGATGATTTGAGTTGGTGAACTAGCATGCTATATATAGCGAAAAACTAGCAAGTTGTAGTGTGAAGTGTCATATCATGCTTAAAAAGGATTGCAGCTAAAGATAAAGATGAATTGACATTACTGAATATTTATGAAAAACAGATAATGATAAATACAAAAAGACAATAAAGGTTATTGTTTGCCCCCAAGCCAATGCGAGGAGTAGTCACAGGTGGAGGGTGGAGTGTCAGCCTGAGTTTGTCGGGAACTGTGGGACCTTTGATGAGAGGGAGGCCTGGACCGACTGGATGCTCTAGCTGCAGTAGAAGAGCGATGAGTTGAAGGCTGGTCTCGTTGGTTCAGAGAAGCAGGTATGTTGGATTCGGGCAATCTTCTAACAGATTGAGGAGCAGCTGGCAGGCTGTTGCTCAAGTCTTGAATTTGAGAAGCAAATGTCGCCTGCATAGTTGCTAACTGATCTGATAGGGCTTTCTTGGCGTCTTCTATCTTATCTTCAAGGGCCAGTGCTGTAGCAGTATGAAGTGATTCATTATGTTGAGTGATTGAAGACGAGCCTGCCCTATACGAGAGAGTGAGTCCGCAAAGGCATCCACAACAAACGTCTGAAACCTGGTTACAGTAGTTGTTAGACTAGTGATGTCCCGATAGACGTGCTGGAATTGAGAGTCAGTGTGCTGCTGGTGACTCCCAAGAATAAGAGTCGCAGTGCGCTCTTCCTGTTTAAGCTTGGTGACGTCACTGGCTAATGCAGAGATGACGTTGGACAGATGCACCAGTTGATCAGCAATGTTAGGTGGCCCGTCCAGAGGAAGATGCGTTGAAAAGTCAAAGAAATCTTCAGGGAGGATCTTGGGCTAGAGATTGATCCAGATCATCTGTTTGATCTCTGCATTAGTAGTGAGAACTCCGGGAGGACCCTCAATAACAGCAGTGGTCAGTAAAGCAGTGGTTTCAACAATTAGTGCAGCAGGTGCGTCGGCAGCAAAAACAGTCATGCTAGTAGCAGCTTGTTCCAGCGCAGCTGCAGACGACTGGGTGTGATCAGCAGAGTGTGAGGAGGACTCGCTGGGTTCATTATTACCAGAAGAGATGGTGACTTGATGAACCACAGTCTGAATCACTGTGTCAACATTCTCATGATCAACAACCATCAGTTGGAGCGGTTGATCAGTTGCTGGGCTTGAAACGGAGAAGATAAGAGGGTCAGCTGTAGAGGTGATTGCCATGTCAGTATGAACCATCTCCAGAGTAGGTGAGTCAGTCTCCAAGTCAGTTGGAGCAGTTTCCAAAACAGTTGAAGCAGTTGCCAAGTCAGTTGGAGTAGGACTGGCATTTATTGAAACTGTAGAGCAGGAATGGAGACCAGTTGATATGCGGAGATCATGGAGAGCATGCTCAGCCATATCCAGTTTTGGTCCTAAAGCATTCAGAACTGCTCGATCATGATTCGCTATTCCAGAATCAATATTAAATTGTTGAAGGCGGGAATGAACAAGATCTTGAAGTTCTCCCACATAATTCATCATGCGGAAGAGATCTCTAAGCTTTAAACTCTGTTCAGTGTTCTGAACTTGAAGATAAGCCAAGATGAGGTTTTCATCTTCTCGGGCTTGATCAAAAATCTGAGGGAAGTCATCGAAGCGAATGTTGAGGCGCGCTTTCACCCATCTATCAAAAATTTCAAGCTGCAGATTCAGCTTGGCTTCTACTTCATCCATTACCGTTTGTATTTCAAAGGCTACATGGTTGGTCACCGGTGCCATAAGTTTTTTTCCTTTTCCAGTGGTGGTGTCCTTGGGATAACAGTAAGGACAGTTGGACTTTGGTTGCCTGAAGCTGATTGAGCCAGGTGCTTGGTGAGTGCTCATCAGCTTAGAGGATTGTTCAGGTGGAGGCGCTGGTGCAGCATTTATCATGGCCAATGAAACAGCTGCTGTAGTTGGTTCCTCTGGTGGATTTTCAGGAGTCGGATCTCTTCTAGTGCTGACTGCTGCTGGGACTGCAGAAGACATGGTATCAGAGGCATCAGTGACGATCTTCCAGAGAGCAGGAGGAGCCCCTTTTCTGGTCCTGGGCTTCTTAAGAGGAGGAGGAGGAGGAGAAGACTCAGTGGATTCAGATATTGTCTGTTCAGAATCACTTACAACTTGAGTTGTTTGTCACTTTGTCAGACCAGCCTCTCGACCACTCCGTTGCCTGTGAATCTGGAGATAATTGGCAGTGATAAGTCTGCCTGGATGAAGATTGAAGGAGGCCCTTGCCTGAATGTTCTTGCTATCAAAAAGACTGCTGAGAGGTAGGGCAAAACCATATTGTCCCTTTCCTGAAGTGATTAGTCCGGTGAGGACCTGAAACAGAACAACGGACCAGTTGACTTCTATCCTTTGAAGATTGCGCCCATGACGTCAAACTTCTCACGGGTGATGATATTAAAAGAGTCAGCTTTGCAGAGTAGCCCCTTGGAAATAACATCAGCCAGTTGACGAAAATGGCTCTTCATTAAAACCTTCTTGAATGGAGGACGTCGGAGACGATCATTTGAGTCGGAGAATATGATCTGCATTTCTTCCCTGACATCCACTGGAACGGTGGAGAAATCAGTGAGTCCAATGGAGGGAAGACACGGGTGAGTGGCGAATTCTTGTTGAGTGATTGGTGTGCGTTTATCGTGTACGCCCAAATTAATCCCACTCAATCCTCAAGATTGATAACAATAATGTAGTAGCGTGAGTAGGGATCGATCCCACGAGGAGGTGTGAATCTTTGTGTTAATGAGAATCAAAGTCAAAACAATAAAAGATGGGGTTGTGAAGTTGAATTATACTAATTAAAATTAAAACTAAAGATTAAACTAATGAAAGCGATTCTTGGTATCGGTCGACTCTTCCTTGGAATTATCATCTATTTCATCGATTCACAAAAGACTCAATTTTTCATATGAATATTCATCGTTGGACGTTTAATCCAATAATCAAAGTCCTATCTCACCTTACGTTTAGTTAAGTAGCCCAAGCGTTCTAGTTTAACCCTTATCAAACAATCAATCAAAATACAAGCGATTAAGATTTAAATCGATGATAGCATATGAACTAGTGAGATCGATGAAGCTAAACAACATAATCCAAGCGTCTATGTTTAATCTAGTCAAGTGTTCTTCCTAAGAATTTAACAAACTCACAAGCGGAAATTCATCAATCTTAGTTGCTTCGTAAATTAGAGGGATCAAACGATTCCGTATTTGATATGCTAATTTAGCGTTAGATTTCATGCAAGTTACTAGGTTGTCAATCCAATAAACAAACATCAATCATATCAACAAAATCAGAAAAACTCTTGATATTCAATAAAATTGATATATAAAGCGTATGAATCTCCCCAAGATAAATAATTCCAAGGATTTGTCTTCCTCAACCAAGAATTAAAAACTAGCTAGACATAATCTAATAAAAACAATAAATAAAAGCAAGGGAAAGAATACTAATCCGATCTCCGCTCGTCGAAGTGTCAATCCCGCCTTTGCTTCGATCTTCGTAGCCGTTCTTCAACAAAATTGAAAAGAAAATATAAAACTATCCTAAACTACTCTACCCTAACTATCTAGATGGTTAAAAGGTCTGAATTTCGAGTATATATGTATTGGGAGGCTGATGGAGTAGGTTAGAATCCATGTGGGAAGGAAAGAAATCAAGTTTTTTAATTTTCCAAAAGTCTTCAGGTGTAATTACGCGTATAATGGCGTAGCTACGCCTAGACATGCCGTAGCGTTGGCGTAATTACGCCTGTGAATGGCGTAATTACGCCTGTCCATCATTTTTCTGGCGAGTTTTGTATTTTGGCCATAACTTTCACATACGAACTCCGAATTCGACGAGTCAGCTGTCCACGCGAAGATAACTCAAAGTTCTACAACTTTTATATGGACCACATTCCCAAAACTTGGCTGGAATACATAGAAATTTGAGGAGAAAGGAGCAACATGTGTCTTTGATTCCGGTTTTTTCCTCTTTTCTTCAACTTTATTGCTTCTTTCATCATTTTAGCTTGATTTCTTCACCTTTCCCTACATTTACACAAATATACGATTAGGTAGCATATGTATCAATTTATCCATCAAAATATACCAAATCGTAGACAATTAAGCGCAATAGATGTGTCTATTTCTAGTCACATCAAACACCCCCATACTTAATCTTTACTCGACCTCGAGTAAATCAGACAAAACTACAATATTTTTTTGCTTGGCTCATAGCATCATAACAAACTAACTTGTCCTCACTTTTATGCCTCAACAATTTAAAACATGCATAGTAATGAAAGGCGGTGAAAAATTAACAGTGGAACAATTTCAATCCCTATACATTTCATACTCAACAAAATAGTGAACGTGTGTGTGTGGTCATAAACAAGTGTTGTGTACAAATTATAGTTCCAAAATATGTAAATCCACAATAGTTCAAGTCATACACTAACACAAGTATAAGCTCACTTGCACACTCTTCTCCACTATCTTAGCTACTTTGCAAACATAAATCAAGTAGGTCTTTATTAGCTTGTAGCTTGGCCTAGGTATTGGCTTATGAAAGAAAGGGTAAGGATATTCAAACAATAGAGTATGATGAAATGCACACTAAAAGCTTCTCTTCTTGTATGAATTTTCAAACCTTGTTCATTTTTTTCAAGGTTTATTTCAACATTTTTCTTCTTTAGTGCCTTGGCTCCCCTTGGAGTCATATTTTTATCTATTTTCTCAAGGCATTCCTTTTTCTTTCATGCATTCCATTCTTTTGACAATTAAGCTCACAAATATACTTCAATGATTCCCAAGTGCATTTGAATGAAATACATCATATTCCCTTAAAAGGTATGGATTAAAATCACATTTAGGCTCATTAGGGAAGGATGATAAGCTAGTCAAGGAATGTTGAATGGGGGTCTTGAGTATGCTTAGCATACTCCCATTCTTTTACATTAAGGCTCAAAAAGGGTACTAGAGATTGATTTTGTTTACATGGTAGGCTTGAAAGGCTCAAACGCATCAAAGATTGCCTATATCACTTTCATGTTTGCAAGTAGTCTAGACATACGCCTCAAAGAGCATGTAGTTAAGTTCTAGCATGTATTAGAGACTTCTTAAGACTATCACAAAGTTACACAATCTTCACTAAGCTATGCACACTTCACAAGCCATGACAATAATGTGCTCAAAATATTCAACTACTAAGTTAAAGTAAACTTTGCATTAGAGTTCAAAGTGTTCCAAGGTTAACAATTCACCTATGTTCAAAAGCATGCATGATATCAATTAGGTTTCATCATGGGCTAGTGATTCTAAGCATGTGTTCATTACTTATGAGCTCAAAATTTTAAATTTTTCGATTTTTTTTTTATTTTTGTAATATAAAAGCAATAACACACCACTAATCCCTCCCCCATACTTAAATCTTACATTGTCCCCAATGTAAGGCAAAAATACAAGAAAAGAGAATCTAACTACTAAAGCAAAAAAATAAATAAAAGGGAGAAAGGAAACTAACTCCCCTTGGGTTGCCTCCCAAGCAGCGCCTCTGTTTAACGTCGATGGCCCGACGCCAGTTCTCTCACTTAAGACGATGCCTATTCGCCTTATACTTCTTGGAGGTCCTCAACCCTTTTCGCATCCCCTCGTTTTCTATTGATGTATCGTGAGGTTCAGGAGGAAGTTTCAGCTCAACATCAGGTACCTGCAATTCAAAATTGAGATTTTTAAAAGGAGAATTTGGTAAAGCAGTAGTAATACATGAAGTATCAGTCAAAATTTCTCCCATACCTCCTTCGTCAACAGGGCGATCAGTAGTTACCCCATGTTCATGCTCAGTGACAGTATGTGATTTTTCTAGGGATACGTGATGTGTGATGCCAATAGTATAATCAGTAGTAGGATGAATGGGATCATGAGTATTGAACTTAGCTACCTCACCATTAAACTCCATAGTAAAAGCACCACCACTTACATCTATTATGCACTTGGAAGTTTTCAAAAATGGTCTCCCTAACAGAATAGGGCTGCTTTTATTATCATTTTCCATGTCAAGTACGTAGAAGTCAGCAGGAAAGACCAATTTATCGACTTTCACTAGAACGTCCTCAAGTATTCCCCTAGGATGCACAGTAGACCTATTTGCTAATTGAATATCAATTTCAGATTTTTTAAGAGGTCCTAGGTCTAAAGAGGTGTAGATTGAATAAGGCATAACATTTATTGCTGCTTCTAAGTCTAGCATGGCCTTATCAATTCTATTATTTCCAATCATGCATGGGACAGTGAACATACCAGGATCCGTGCATTTTGTAGGAGTTTCCTTCTCCTCATCGTCAGAGAAAAAATCATCAAACATGTCCATTTCATCACAGTATTCGACCTTCGGTTCCTTTTTCTCTTCAAAGGGTTCATGATCATATTCAACATAGGGGGTTGTTGGAGACATACCTTGTGGAGATGCATGATGTGCAAGCTCCTCTTCTTCTAGTGGCACAAGTGTCTCCTCTTCTAGCTTGGGTGGCATCAGTACCACCTCCCCCGGGGTTCCTACCTCTTCGTCACTCCTTGAGGCGATTGTAACCATGTTCTCTCGTGGTGCCTCCATCGTCCGGGAGGGTATAAAGTCGGTGGGTTGTGCTGCTATCTGATCGGCTGATTTAATGAGTTGCTCGATTTGGTTACCCAAATTCTGAGTGCTAGCCCTGAATTCCTGTTGAAATTGCAAAGTATTGTCATTAAGTGTTAAAACAAGATTCTCTAAAGACTCACCAGGGGTATGGTATTGAGGTTGTTGCGGCCATGGAGAATATTGTGGTATGTATGGCGGTAGATAGGACTGCATGTAAGGTGGAGGTGGGCTCATCCATTGATTGTCATAGTTGAGATTGGGATGATCACTCCAACTTGAGTTGTATGCACTTTGTCCAATCCCTACGCCAAGTTGGTGCACAAGATACTCCAATTCGTCTAGTCGCCTATAGTCCTCCATGATAAGATCTGATTGTTAAGAAATCAACCTGTAAGCACGAACAAACAAGAGTAGCGGTGGGGAAAAAGAAAGAGAAAGAAAGAAAACAGAAAATATTAACACAAAAATATACAACGCCTCCCCGGCAACGGCGCCAAAATTTGGTGTGCGTTTATCGTGTACGCCCAAATTAACCCCACTCAATCCTCAAGATTGATAACAATAATGTAGTAGCGTGAGTAGGGATCGATCCCACGAGGAGGTGTGAATCTTTGTGTTAATGAGAATCAAAGTCAAAACAATAAAAGATGGGGTTGTGAAGTTGAATTATACTAATTAAAATTAAAACTAAAGATTAAACTAATGAAAGCGATTCTTGGTATCGGTCGACTCTTCCTTGGAATTATCATCTATTTCATCGATTCACAAAAGACTCAATTTTTCATATGAATATTCATCGTTGGACGTTTAATCCAATAATCAAAGTCCTATCTCACCTTACGTTTAGTTAAGTAGCCCAAGCGTTCTAGTTTAACCCTTATCAAACAATCAATCAAAATACAAGCGATTAAGATTTAAATCGATGATAGCATATGAACTAGTGAGATCGATGAAGCTAAACAACATAATCCAAGCGTCTATGTTTAATCTAGTCAAGTGTTCTTCCTAAGAATTTAACAAACTCACAAGCGGAAATTCATCAATCTTAGTTGCTTCGTAAATTAGAGGGATCAAACGATTCCGTATTTGATATCTAATTTAGCGTTAGATTTCATGCAAGTTACTAGGTTGTCAATCCAATAAACAAACATCAATCATATCAACAAAATCAGAAAAACTCTTGATATTCAATAAAATTGATATATAAAGCGTATGAATCTCCCCAAGATAAATAATTCCAAGGATTTGTCTTCCTCAACCAAGAATTAAAAACTAGCTAGACATAATCTAATAAAAACAATAAATAAAAGCAAGGGAAAGAATACTAATCCGATCTCCGCTCGTCGAAGTGTCAATCCCGCCTTTGCTTCGATCTTCGTAGCCGTTCTTCAACAAAATTGAAAAGAAAATATAAAACTATCCTAAACTACTCTACCCTAACTATCTAGATGGTTAAAAGGTCTGAATTTCGAGTATATATGTATTGGGAGGCTGATGGAGTAGGTTAGAATCCATGTGGGAAGGAAAGAAATCAAGTTTTTTAATTTTCCAAAAGTCTTCAGGCGTAATTACGCGTATAATGGCGTAGCTACGCCTAGACATGCCGTAGCGTTGGCGTAATTACGCCTGTGAATGGCGTAATTACGCCTGTCCATCATTTTTCTGGCGAGTTTTGTATTTTGGCCATAACTTTCACATACGAACTCCGAATTCGACGAGTCAGCTGTCCACGCGAAGATAACTCAAAGTTCTACAACTTTTATATGGACCACATTCCCAAAACTTGGCTGGAATACATAGAAATTTGAGGAGAAAGGAGCAACATGTGTCTTTGATTCCGGTTTTTTCCTCTTTTCTTCAACTTTATTGCTTCTTTCATCATTTTAGCTTGATTTCTTCACCTTTCCCTACATTTACACAAATATACGATTAGGTAGCATATGTATCAATTTATCCATCAAAATATACCAAATCGTAGACAATTAAGCGCAATAGATGTGTCTATTTCTAGTCACATCAGTGATGGTGACCAGTTGTCCAGAGATGGAGGCCACTACGGAATCATCTACAAATTTAGCAGTGGCGAAGAATTCGTGTAGAGCATCCTTGTAAAATGTTGGAGCCTAGCTTAGGATCACTAGAAGTCCAGATGTTTCCAACTTGTGAAAAATTTCCTTTGTATCTTCATCAGATGATGTGGAGATGGAATGAAAATCCACATGAACAGCATTTGTGATGAAACTGGGTTGAGTATTCTTCGACATTTTGGTGAAGATGCAGAAAAGCAACAAGAATTCTGTAGAGTAAGATTTCTGGGAAGGAAGTTAGCGCATTTATTTTTGAAAACATAAGTTTAAGAAACAAAAGTAATGGCGGCTAAAGAGAAAAAAAAGTAAATGTAACGTCGTACTGTAGATGAGCGGACACATGGGTACGTGGCGATCATCTAACGATTGATAAATTTTAAAGAATAAATAAAAGAACATGATTTGGGCGGGAGTGAAATAATTTATTTTCATGTAAGAGTTGATTTGAATTCCGACGTTCCAAGAGGTTAATGGTTACCGAAGGTTATTTTTGTCAAAGCATATTTGGTAAAGTCTGCTGGTATGTAAGGTCCAACTGGTAGGATAGCATCTACTGGTATGTAGAGTCCTACTGGTACGGAAGCACCTACTGCAGCAGGCTGTTGTTTTACCAGCTGAGCTTAAATAACCAGGATAAAATTTTAACAGAAATTAGCCCTAAATTCATGCGATTTCTACTGAGTAATTCCCCCTGAATTCATTATCCTTAAATAATACAATCATGGATTGATTTCAATTAAACCAAGAATATTTCGAAAGTATGAAAACTTAGCGTCCGGTAGAGGTTTTGTGAAGATATCAGCTGGTTGTTGTTCGGTAGATATGTATTATAGCCAAATTTCTTTCTTCAAAACATGATCCCTAATGAAATGATGACGGATGTCAATATGTATGGTGCGTGTATGATGAACTGGATTGTACGTAATGGCTATGGCAGACGTATTATCACAAAAGATGGGTGCCTCAGTGGATTCAATTCCATAGTCTCTCAGTTGTTGTTGAATCCAGAGCAGTTGAGCACAGCAGCTTCCAGCAGCAAGGTATTCTGCTTCTGCAGTAGACGTTTCTATGGATGTCTGCTTCTTGCAACCCCGTGAGATTAGTCTATCTCCAAGAAATTGACAGTATCCACTGGTACTTTTCCTGTCAATCTTGCATCCAGCATAGTCTGCATCTGAGTATCCGATCATATTAAAAATTGAGTCTCTCGGATACCATAGACCGACATTCTCAGTGCCTTTCAGATATTTGAGGATCCTTTTGAAAGCCGTGTAGTGTGACTGCTTGGGATTTGCTTGAAACCGAGCACACATACAAACTGCAAACATAATGTCTGGTCGGCTTGCTGTCAAGTACAGTAGTGATCCAATAATTCCTCGATACATGGTTACTTCGAGTGGTATTCCCGAGTTATCCAAGTCTAGTTTTGCAGATGAGCTCATTGGAGTGGCGGCTGCGGAACTTGTACTCATCTCATACTTCTTCAGCAGTTCTTTAGTATATTTAGACTGAGTTATCAGAATTCCTTCATTGGATTACTTGACTTACAATACTAAGAAAAATTGTTAGGATCGGTCCGGAGTGTTTAGAGGGGGGGGGGGGGGGGGTGAATGAACACTCCTTACAAAATTTATCCCTTGTGATTTCTTTCTGATTAGTGAAGGAAATCTGTTACTTAATCAACTCTTGAACAGAACAGACCACTAATAAGTAAGTGCGGAAACGGTCTGCTCTTGTATAAGTAAGAACAGCTCGATGGCTAAGTGCAGAATGATAAGACACAGGATATGTTTCTGGAAGTTCGAAGGTGGTGTAATCCTTCTACGTCTCCCCTTCTTCCAATTAAGGAAGGTTTATACTAGAAGACTTTGATTTATACAATCCTGTTGTACAAACCCGATTCAGGCTGGATTTACCTCACTACCAGTCTGAAACTCCTAGTCACTCAACCTGCTCAGACACACTCTGTCTGACAGTTACAATATGTTGCTCACTTCTATTTTTCAATACACAATGTGCACAGTGGTCCTACAATGATCAAATGTTACAAAGTAATTGCGCTTAAATGAATAACTTCAGCTCGAAAGCTTCTGTACTTTGTAAGCGTGTGCTGTTTAGCTTTCTTGTATCTTTTTCAATTGATCAGCGTGAGTTGTAGAGTCGAGTATATTTTGCATCTGTTTGTTGCATCCTTTTATAGTTGAAGGTGGCAACGGCATTGTTTCCCTTAATGTGCAGCTACGACTCTTTTTAGACTCTGAGAAAGCTACAGTCTTCTTCTTCAGGATACTTGCCGTTCTGGTATATGCTTTCGGCGACCGTCAGGTAAGCTCTTCTTTGTCTTCTTACCTATTATGGCAATCTCCAGTCTTTGGTCCTTTGTAGCATTAATTGCAGCATTAAATGCTGCAATAAATATCCGTTGATGATTCGGACTGAGAAGCCATCCTTTATGTATCCTTGACTGCTCTGATCTGATAAAGGTTGAGATCGATCTGAAGCATCGATCTTGTCATTCTGGAATCCATCGATCCGGTCTGATATGTACCATTCTTTATCAGTTTGCTCTGATATGTCCGATCGATCTGGTATGCCTAATTTCCATCGATCCGGTCTGAAATGCTTTGCCATCTTGCTCTGCTGAGACCGATTGATCTGGTCAATCTGATTTCTATCGATCCGGTCTGAACTGTTTTGTCATCTTTAAAATCTCATCGATAAGGTCCGGAACTAACAAATTCCCCCTTTTTGATGATGACAAAACCTAGCTTCTAAGTCTTTTTAACCAGTCTTGATAAGAGCTCTGAAGCGAATGCTTTTGGATCGATTACTTCTTTGTTCAAAATAAATGAACATCATTAAGTTTGATCGATTCAATCTTTTATTATTAAGCCTTTATTAAAGTTCAAAATAAATGAACAAGGACTTAATCAAAAGAAGGATTTTATTGATCATCAAGAAATCCTAAATACAGACAGTCTGACAAGTTAAATGACTAAGACTGCTATCTTCTTGAGCTTGGAGGCGGCTTGAAGTCTGTCTTCTTTTCCCCCTTTTTGTCAGCAGCAAGCTCTTGAAGGAATTCAACAACTTGGGCGAGCTGCGCGCTGATAGCGTCAAGACGAACGTCTTGAGCACGGAGGGAGTTAGAAACAGATGCTCTGACTTCAGTGGCTAACTCGACCTGCTCTTTCCTCAGACTGTTCTTGTAGGAGGCTTGTTGAGAAAACAGATCGTTGATGCCGCGCTGGAGGCTTCCGATACTGGCAGTCATTTTCTCTTTGAAAGAATTAAAGTCCAAAGTTGTGACTCGTTGACTTTGATGAACCTCGAGAATTCGTTGAGTTAATGACAGACAGTTATCAGAAAAGTGCTGAAGAGTCCGTGCCAGGGATGGAGGTGCATCAGATAGCTGGCTGGGAGAGTGATCTGATGATGACATAGCAGGAGCATCTGCTTCAGCAATCGGCACGATGGAAGAAATGGCAGCTTGATGAATTTCGGATCGGATCAGAGTGACCAGATCCGAGGAAAAACTATGAATGAATGCCAAATCTTCATCTGATTGTCCCGGAGGAGAGTGGGGACTGGAAGGTTCCTCATCTTGGAGAGCTGCAACCACTGTAGATACCACCAAATCCGGATCGAGAAGGTCTGGTACTTCAGTTGTTGCACATGCTTCAGCTGGACTGTTTTGAGCAAGGGAGGCTGATGACTTCAATGGAATAGATGTTGTCGGAGAATTCAACAGAACATTCATTGATTCATCATCTGTTGCAGACGGAGCATTAGGCAATGGCTGCTCCGCTGTCTGTTCTGGTACGAGTTCTGCATGGTGATCTTCTGTCTGTTTTGCTTCAGCAGAAGGAATACCTCGATAAAAGGTTCTGCCAGAGTCTTGCTGACAGAAGGATGATCCGGGCTTGTGGCTGGAGTGGAGATACCTAGCTTCTGTCGTTGAAAGCGGACAGCTAGGGATAGAGCATGAATATCCATCTCAAGTTGAGCAATCACAGCCCCATCATCTCTGGCAGTAGGAGCAAGCGGATCGAAGTTCTTCTTTTTGGCAGTGAGAAGCAGATTGGCCAGTCTGAATCTGTGTTTTGCCGTGAATAACTCTCTGCGCTGCACCGCAAGTCGAACATCATCAGTTTCAGTGCCTCTCAGAACCTCGTCTTCCATCTTCTTCAGTCTGTGCAACTTTCCGTAGAACAGATCAATGTGGTTGACAGTCCGGTACTGGACATATTCATCAAAGACCACAAGGAGTTCAGCTAGCTTCTCATCAACATCCTCCATAGCGATGTCGATGGCAGTCTGTGCAGCAGATTTGGGTTTAGAAGAGATGGGTTCTGTGAGAATGGCTTTTCCCTTGCCGGTGGAGGAAGGGGACTTAATCCCTGATTGGGTATAGTCACCCAACTCAGTGATAACTATCCCTTTGACCACGGGATTGGCAGAGGGAATTCTAAGGGTGACTTTGGGTGCAGGGGTTGAGGCTTGTGAAGGCTGAGCGGGGGGTTGAGGTGCAGGGGTTGCTTTAGTAGGTGGCAGTATGGGTGGAGGTAGATGTCTGGTTGGTTTGGTAACCTGGGTTCGGGGTTTTTTGGGAAGTGGCTTGGTTGGGGATGAGTGAGCAGACTGAGTTTCTTCTGAGTCAGTCTGAATGGTCAGCTTCCGCTTGACTCGAGGTTTGCGCACATCAGCTTGTTCCTCGTCCTTCTCAATCTTGATTGAGACCAGAGTTGTAGGAGTAGGCGGAGCACTCTTGGATTTCAGCAGTGCAAGCCCTTTGGAGTTAAGGACCTTAAAAGGGCGGAGAGCAGACGGCTTGCTCAGCTTGAGGCCTAAGGACTCCAAGAGCTTGCTGAGAGGAACAGCAAAGCATACGGCGTGCTTGGATGCAATCACCGTTTCCAGCAGTACTCCAAACAGAATCATGGACCAGTTTATCTTCTGTCCAGATACAATAGCTGCCATAGCCCTGAACTTCTCGGCGGTTACAGCATCGAAGCTTCCTGCTTTACCCAAAAGTGGCTTGGCTACCACTTCGCACAGCACCTGGAAATGGAAGAGCATTTCCTTCTTCTTAAATGAGGGTTGCAGTCGGTGGCCAGAAATGGAAATCTTCCCCTGAAGATCTAAGAGAGATGCTGGAGGAGTCTGTCCGAACTCTGTCAGGCCGGAACTGGGGAGGCCAAAGGTCTTGGCCATTGTTGTTGGCGAGATCTCGAAAGATTTGCCCTGGACAGTTGTAGAGATGGATGACTTCCGGGAGACGGCGTTGGCGAACAGCTCGCGGATTTCTGGTTCATAAACAACGGATCCGCACTCCAAAAAATTCCGTAAACCAGATGATTCCAGGGCTCTAAAAATGGACACCATCGCAGCATCTTCTTCCCTGTAGATATCATCAAACTCAACGGAGAGTGAGTTATGAGTAATGGTAGCCATATGAAAGAAGTTTAAAGAAGGTGCGAAGAGTAAGAGAGTAGGAGAGTAAGAAGGTAGAAAGCGGTAAACTGTAAAAAGTGAAAAAGTATGAAATGTTCAGCCCGCTAAATAGGAGAGAGAAGACACGTGTCTTTATCTCCAAGACTGAGAAATAAATTATTCAAAATAAACGGTCAGGATGAAGAAAGATAAGGCGGTTAAAGTACAACTAGTTAAAAGGTTAATCAGTCCGGGCTGTTTTGTTTTTAAAAACAAATAATTGTTCAAACAGATCATAGGATAAAATCAGACTGACAAGGATCGGTCTGAAAGTTCGGACCGGTCTGTGTCTTTCTGAACATTGTATTATCGATCTGTAGTGACAAAAATCTTTAAGAGCGAAAAGAATAAAAACATCTAAACTAATTAAGATAAGTCAATTAAACCAAGAATTTGACGGAAATAATTAAACTTAGCCTCAGGAAGTGGTTTGGTGAAGATGTCTGCTGCTTGCTGCTCTGTTGATATGTGTTCGATCCGAATTTCCTTTTTGCCAACATGATCTCGAATAAAATGATGTCGAATATCAATGTGCTTTGTTCGAGAGTGCAAAACTGGATTATACGTTATAGCGATTGCACTTGTGTTGTCGCAAAATATCGGAGAGTCAACAGCTTGAATGCCGTAGTCTTTGAGCTGGTGTTGAATCCAGAGCATTTGAGCGCAACAGCTTCCAGCGGCTAGGTATTCTGCCTCAGCTGTGGATGTGGCAATAGATGTCTGCTTCTTACTGAACCAAGAGATCAATCTTTCACCTAGAAATTGACATGTTCCACTGGTGCTTTTACGATCGATCTTACACCCAGCGTGAAGTTTGAATCTTTGGAGTACCAAAGACCAACGTTCTGAGATCCTTTTAAGTATTTCAGAATACGCTTGGCAGCAATGAAATGTGATTGCTTTGGTTCTGTCTGAAATCTGGCGCACATACAGACTGAAAACATAATATCGGGCCGGCTCGCTGTAAGATACAATAGCGATCCGATGAGTCCTCTATACATGGTTACTTCAACTGCCGTTCCCCCTTCGTCCTTGTCTAACTTGATTGTTGGACTCATTGGAGTTGATGCAGTTGAGCATGTTTCCATTCCAAATCTCTTGAGGAGCTCTTTGGTATACTTGGTCTGATTGATAAAAATGCCATTGTTGAGCTGTTTTACTTGAAGACCCAGAAAGAATGACAATTCTCCCATCATGCTCATCTCGAACTGTCCCTGCATTAACTTAGAAAATTTCTCGCACAATTTGGGGTTAGTTGACCCAAAGATTATGTCATCAACATAAATCTGAACTAATAGGGTATGTTCCCCCTTAATGAATTTAAAGAGAGTTTTATCTACTGAACCGATCTGAAAATCATGGTTCAGCAGAAATTGAGATAGAGTGTCATACCAGGCTCTTGGAGCTTGTTTCAGACCATACACTGCTTTATTCAGTAGGTATACATGATTAGGATACGAATGGTTCTGAAATCCAGGTGGTTGCTCAATGTAGACTTCTTCCTGAAGCTTTCCATTAAGAAAGGCGCTCTTGACGTCCATCTGATATACTTTGAAGTCTTTAAAGGCAGCATATGCAAGAAAGATTCGGATTGCTTCAAGTCTGGCGACTGGTGCAAATGATTCATCGAAGTCGATTCCTTCTTCTTGTCTGAATCCCTGTGCCACCAGTCTGGCTTTGTTTCTAACCACAGTTCCATCGGCGTCTAGCTTATTTCTGAAAACCCATATGGTTCCAATAACAGGCAGATCGCTTGGTCTGGGAGTTAGACTCCAAACTTGATTTTGTTCGAATTGATTAAGCTCTTCTTGCATTGCTTTAATCCAGTTGAAATCAGTCAGAGCTTCATCGATCTTCTTGGGTTCCAGAGTTGAGATGAAAGCAGCATGAGTGAACTCATCCATCATCTGTCCTCTGGTTCTAATCGGTGCAGAAGGACGACCAATCACTAGATTAGGTGGATGCTTCTTAGTCCATCGATAGCTTGACTCTGGATTGTCTGGTTCGGTTGGAATAATAGCAGCATGATCTGCATCTACTTTAATATTTGAGTCAGGAGCATCTGGATCAGCTCGATCTGAAGAAGCTTCAATGGCCTGATCCGGTCTGTCTGGCACTTCTGGTTCTGGTGGATTGTCTCTTGACCTGTTAGCTACTATCTCATCATCACTGTTAGCTTCGAGATGGATATTTTCCATCTGATTTTGAATTGAATCTTTGTTGCCCTCAACACATGATGATTCATCAAAAACGATAAGAACAGATTCTTCTACAGTTAAAGTTCGATTATTAAACACTCGATAAGCTTTGCTAATTGATGAATATCCTAAGAATATACCATTATCTGACTTAGCTTCAAATGATGTAAGATGACTCTTACCATTGTTGTGAACGAAGCATTTACAGCCGAATACATGAAAGTGAGAAACAGATGGTCTGTTACCAGTCCATATTTCATATGGAGTGAGATTCAGCTTCTTGTTAATCATAGATCGGTTTTGAGTGTAGCAAGCAGTATTTACAGCTTCTGCCCAGAACTTTTGAGAGATTCCAGAATCAGCAAGCATTGTTCTTGCTGCTTCCTTGAGCGTTCTGTTTCTTCGTTCTGCAACTCCATTCTGTTGAGGAGTTCTGGCGGCTGAAAACTCATGCTTGATTCCATGATCTTCTAGAAAGGATTCAAGATTCTGATTTGAAAACTCAGTGCCTTTGTCACTTCGAATCCTGTCTATGCTGGATGATTTCTCGTTCTGAGTGCGTTTCAGCAGCTTGATCAACTTCGGACCGGTCTGATCTTTACTGCTCAGAAATATAGTCCATGTAAAGCGTGAATAATCATCAATAACAACAAGAGTATACCGCATTCCCCCTAAACTTGTTATTGGTATAGGACCAAACAAGTCCATATGCAGTAATTCTAAACAGCGGGAGGAGGATTTGGCATTCTTGTTTTTGAAGGATGATCTGATCTGTTTGCCCATTTGGCAAGCTTCGCAGATCTTATCCTTAGCAAAGTCGATCTTGGGCAGACCGATAACTAAATCATGTTTACACAGGCTAGCAATGGTCTTAAAGTTGATATGATTCAAGCGCTTATGCCATAGCCAGTGTTTATTATCATTGTTAGCGATGAAGCAAGTAGGATTATCAGGTTGAGCATGATTCCAGTTAATCTTATATGTGTTTCCATTCCTGGTTCCTACGAGCATAGTTATACCGTCTGATGATTTAACAATGCAAGTGTGTTTATGAAATTCTACAGCATAACCATTATCACAGAGTTGACTGATACTAATCAGATTATAGCACAGATTTTCAACTAACAGCACATCATTGATGATAATGTTACCACGGACAATCTTACCCTTGCCCACGGTCTTACCCTTTGAGTTATCTCCGAAGATGATTTTGGGTCCAGTGCATTCTGTGACTTCAGACATCAGCTTGATGTTTCCAGTCTTGTGACGAGAGCACCCGCTGTCCAAGTACCAATCTGATGCGAGATTCTTCTGTACCTGTCATCACACATATTTATTGTTGGTACCCAATCCTATTTGGGTCCAGAACGGATTAGCCCTTTGGGAACCCACACCTGTATCAGCTTTAGTGGCTTGTGTGTGTAGGGTGTGCTATGTGCTGGTCTGTTTCGATGTTGTGTGTGATAATGTGTGCGCTGTGAAAACCTTTGATTTTCATAAGGTAGTCTATATCTTCGTTGAATCGGTTTTGAGTTATAGTAATTGTATTGTCTTCCTTGCCTTCGATCTTGCATTTTTGAATTTGGTCTCACAGACACAAATCTTGCTGATGCCTTATCGTTGGCTTGGTTGACATAACCAATCCCTTTTCTCAAATTTTGATTTACGTAAGAGACTCCTGTTTGAATCTTAGGTGCTTCAGTTTCATATACTGTGCTGGATTTAACAAATGTCATTTGTTTGACTTGATTCTTTATCAGCAACAGCTCAGACTCATCTTTGGTGCATTCTTTGGTGTCAAAGCCTATGCCGGTGAAATCACCGACATTTCTTTGAGCTTCTTGTAATTCTTCCAATGATGTTCTGGATTTTGTCCATGTTTTGAATATATGTGAGAGCTTAGCATTTTGTGTGCTAATTTTCTTATTTTCTTCATGGAGCTGATCATAAGAGATTTTCAGCTTATTCAGCTCGATCTGGAGATTTTTGCACTCACCCTGCTCAGAGCAGCTTGGTTTGTTGTGCTCATCCATTTGAATACTGATTTTGGCTTTATTCTTCTCAAATGATTCAGCTAAGATCCTATAATCATTTGCCATGTCTTGCAGTGCGGACATGAGCTCTTCTCGTGTAAAATCATTTGATTCAAATTCAAATACCTCATCTGTCTGACTCATTTCTTCATCTGCCATCAGACATTGAACCTCTTCTTTGCTTTCGCTGGAAGAATATTCAGAGCTGTCTGAATCGGAATCAGTCTGAGCCCATTTGCTGTTTCCTTCCTCAGCAACTAAGACTTTTTGGGATTTTCCATGATTCTTGCGGTCTTTGTGGTGCTTCTTCTTTCTATCATCACGATGCTTCTCTTTCCTTTCTTCTTTCTTCGGTCTGGTGCAATCTGCAATAAAGTGTCCGGTCTTACCACAATTGTAGCAAGCTTGATCGTTAACAGTATCATCTTTTCTTGATTTATAATGATGAGAGGGTTTGAAGTTCCTCTTATTTTTAGACATACATTTACCGAATTTCTTTATAAATAATGACATAGCATCGTTACTCATCTGTTCAGCAGATCGGTCTGATGTTGAAGCGATCTGGTCTGGGATGGCTGCCAGGGCCTTGTTGGGTTGAGAGATGAATGGCTCTGCTTCACCTCTGCTTATTAGCTCAAACTCATAGGCCTTGAGGTCTGCAAACAGATCATGAAGTTCAACCTTGTTAAGGTCTTTTGATTCCCTCATGGCAATGGTCTTTACATCCCATTCCTTTGGCAGAGCTCTCATTACTTTCAGAGCGATCTCTCTGTTAGAATATTCCTTCCCCAGACCATTCAGTTCATTTATGATGCTGGTGACTCTTTCATCAAACTCATTTAGAGTTTCACCACTTTTCATCTTTATGCTCTCAAATCTTTGAAGAGCCACAGTTAACTTGTTTTCTTTGGTCTGGTCGTTGCCTTCACATAGCTGTGCTATCTTCTCCCAAATTTCTTTGGCAGTAGAGCACATTTTGATTTTGCTGAACATGTTCTTGTCCAAAGTTTTGAACAAGATGTCTTTGGCCCATTGTCGAGGTTTGCTTTCTTTCTATCCTCATTCGTCCAGAGGGATCTGTCTTTTTCTACCATTTGTGGTTCTCCACTGGTGGTGGCGACTGCTGTATTTATTTTTAGGATCTTCATTGGTCCATCGGTGATGACGAACCACATGTCGTCATCCTGAGCTGCCAGGTGAGCTTGCATTCTGATTCTCCAGTCATCATAATCTTCTTTTGAGAACATGGGGATTTTGTTGAATGATGCCATCAGCTTAATATTCTTTGTGCTGATTAAGATGACCTGCTCTGATACCACTTGTTAGGATCGGTCCGGAGTGTTTAGAGGGGGGGGGGGTGAATGAACACTCCTTACAAAATTTATCCCTTGTGATTTCTTTCTGATTAGTGAAGGAAATCTGTTACTTAATCAACTCTTGAACAGAACAGACCACTAATAAGTAAGTGCGGAAACGGTCTGCTCTTGTATAAGTAAGAACAGCTCGATGGCTAAGTGCAGAATGATAAGACACAGGATATGTTTCTGGAAGTTCGAAGGTGGTGTAATCCTTCTACGTCTCCCCTTCTTCCAATTAAGGAAGGTTTATACTAGAAGACTTTGATTTATACAATCCTGTTGTACAAACCCGATTCAGGCTGGATTTACCTCACTACCAGTCTGAAACTCCTAGTCACTCAACCTGCTCAGACACACTCTGTCTGACAGTTACAATATGTTGCTCACTTCTATTTTTCAATACACAATGTGCACAGTGATCCTACAATGATCAAATGTTACAAAGTAATTGCGCTTAAATGAATAACTTCAGCTCGAAAGCTTCTGTACTTTGTAAGCGTGTGCTGTTTAGCTTTCTTGTATCTTTTTCAATTGATCAGCGTGAGTTGTAGAGTCGAGTATATTTTGCATCTGTTTGTTGCATCCTTTTATAGTTGAAGGTGGCAACGGCATTGTTTCCCTTAATGTGCAGCTACGACTCTTTTTAGACTCTGAGAAAGCTACAGTCTTCTTCTTCAGGATACTTGCCGTTCTGGTATATGCTTTCGGCGACCGTCAGGTAAGCTCTTCTTTGTCTTCTTACCTATTATGGCAATCTCCAGTCTTTGGTCCTTTGTAGCATTAATTGCAGCATTAAATGCTGCAATAAATATCCGTTGATGATTCGGACTGAGAAGCCATCCTTTATGTATCCTTGACTGCTCTGATCTGATAAAGGTTGAGATCGATCTGAAGCATCGATCTTGTCATTCTGGAATCCATCGATCCGGTCTGATATGTACCATTCTTTATCAGTTTGCTCTGATATGTCCGATCGATCTGGTATGCCTAATTTCCATCGATCCGGTCTGAAATGCTTTGCCATCTTGCTCTGCTGAGACCGATTGATCTGGTCAATCTGATTTCTATCGATCCGGTCTGAACTGTTTTGTCATCTTTAAAATCTCATCGATAAGGTCCGGAACTAACAAAAATGATAATTCTCCCATCATGCTCATCTCAAATTGATCCTGCATAATTTTAAAAAATCTTTCACAAAGTTTTGAGTTAGTACTGCCGAAAATAATATCATCAACATAAATTTGAACAAACAGGGTATGATCACCCTTTGTAAATTTGAAAAGGGTCTTGTCCACCGTGCCAATGGTAAAGTTATGCTCAGTCAAATATTTTGATAGAGTTTCATACCATGCACGGGGAGCTTTCTTTAAACCATACAAGGCTTTATTGAGACGAAAAACATAAGAAGGCTGCTGATGGCTTTCAAATCCAGGATGTTGTTCAACGTAAACTTCTTCCTGGAGTTTGCCTTTAAGAAACGCACTCTTATCATCCATCTGATAGACTTTAAAGTCTTTAAAAGCAGCAAATGCAAGAAATATGCGAATGACTTCTAATCGAGCTACATGGCAAAGGTTTCATCAAAATCAATGCCTTCTTCCTGTCTGTAGCCCTGTGCGACTAATCTTGCTTTATTTCTGATGACTATACCATTCTTATCTAATTTATTTCTAAATACCCATTTGGTAACTATTATAGTGTGATGTTGTGGTCGTGGTACTAAATACCATACTTTATTTCGCTCAAACTGATTTAGTTCTTCCTGCATTGCTTCTACCCAGCTTGGGTCTAACATAGCATCATCAATCTTCTTAGGTTCTAAGTGAGATATGAATGCAGCAAGAAGAAATTCATTAATCATTTGTCCTCTGGTGCGTAGAGGAGCTACAAGGTTACCTATGACCTGCCCAGGAGGATGATCCTTCATCCACCGGAGCGGAGGTCCAAGAGGATTGAGCTCTTCATTTGACTGAATATGAGTGGGTAGCTCAGAAGATCTGATTGACACATCTTTTTCATTAGTTCCTTCTACTACAGCAGGAGCATGATCAACAGTGTCATTGACAGCTGGATGCAGTGCTTGTTGACCAGCAGACTCTTCTGCTTGAGCTTCAGGAACTTCTGGTTCTAAAGAGCAGTCAGTCCTGCTTCTGTAATTTATCTCATCATCAACATTTTCACCAATATAAGTGCTTTCCAGTCGATTGCTCAAATTATTGATTTGCAGATTAGATACAGTACAGTCAGTAGGTTCATCAAATTTTACATGCACAGATTCTTCTACAGTAAGAGTTCTATTATTAAATACTCTGAAGGCTTTACTAACTGTAGAATATCCAAGAATTATTCCAGCATCGGATTTGGCATCAAAAGCGGTGAGATGAGTCTTTCCATTGTTGTGAATAAAACATTTGCAACCAAACACATGGAAATAGGAAATATTTGGCTTACTGCCATTCCAGATCTCATAAGGGGTTTTCTTTGCTCGCTTGTTAATCATTGATCTGTTCTGCGTATAACATGCTGTGTTGACAGCTTCTGCCCAAAATCTCTGCGATATTTCTGATTCTGCAAGCATAGTTCGCGTAGCTTCTTTCAAAGTGCGGTTCCTACGCTCAGCAACTCCGTTTTGTTGAGGGGTTCTTGCAGCAGAGTATTCGTGTTTAATACCAATGTCATCTAGATATGATTCGAGTGACTGATTGGTAAACTCAGTACCTTTATCACTACGAATTCTATCTAACGTACACGATTTCTCATTTTGGAGTCTTTTCAGTAGTTTGATCAGCTTTGGTGTAGCCTGATCTTTGCCACTTAGAAACAGGACCCACGTAAAACGAGTGTAATCGTCTATTAACACTAGGTTATACTTCATTCCCCCTAGATTTGTTACTGGTATTGGACCAAATAGATCCATATGCAGCAACTCTAGGCACCGAGAAGAAGATTTACTCCCTTTGTTCTTAAAGGAGGATCTGATTTGCTTACCAAGCTGGCATGCTGCACAGATCTTGTCTTTTGAGAACTCAATATGAGGCAGTCCAGTGACTAGATCAAGTTTACGCAGACTGGCAATAGTTTTAAAGTTTAAGTGACTCAATCGTTTGTGCCAAAGCCAATTTTTGGAAGTATTCAGGGCAGCAAAGCAAGTAGAGGAGGTAGGCTGATTAAGATTCCAATCAATTTTATAAGTGTTATCATGCCTTATTCCTACAAGTAATACACTGCCATCAATAGATTTGATTGTGCATGAGTGCTGGTTGAATTCTACAGAGTGACCATTGTCACAGAGTTGACTGATGGTAATCAAGTTATAACATAAATTTTCAACCAACAGAATATCTTTAATAATAATGTTACCGTGGATAATCTTACCCTTACCCACAGTTCTACCTTTCGCGTTGTCTCCAAAGGTTATTCTAGGTCCGGTGGAGTCCACCAATTCAGATAATAAGCACGCATTCCCTGTCATATGTCTAGAACATCCGCTGTCCAGGAACCACTCTGAGCTCCGAACTTGATGAATTCTAGCTTTATGCAATTAAAGCGATAATATGATTGGTACCCAATCCTACTTTGGTCCATAGAGGATTAGTCCTTTCGGGACCCATATAACCCTGAACTGTTTGGGTCTGTGTGTGTCCTGAAATGTGTGTGCATTATATGACAAGGATGTTCTTGGGTGATATGTGTAAGTAATCCTTAAAGCATACAACGCAGCGGAATAAAATTTTGGATTACTAAACCGCGGATCTATACATAGGTTATCATATCGGATAAAGGATTTACGAACGTCTCACCCTTGTAGCGTGTTTGAGCAGATTCCACGGAGCAGCACCACGTCCAACGTCTCCTTCGAGTCACTAGCAAAACTTGTCAAGTTTTGCCTCAACGGTATCCACACGATCAAATCGAACGAAGGAAAAGCTTAAGAACAAAGTGCTAAATTTGTTCTTAAACCAAAACAAGAAGCACACTCGATTCACAATCGAGGAATGGCACGAAAACCACCAATCTCCCTTCGGCTATCAAGCAAAACCGAGAGAGAAGAGTGAGGCGGCCGATGGTGCCTTTTTGTGTAGGTTATGATATGTGTGATGACCAGGGATTATAGGTGTTAATCCCGTAGTGTTAATAATCCCTAAAGTGGTTTTACGTGGTGATTTGGAGTTTAATCGAGGTGTTGGGCCTTCTGGGCTCGTTTATTTGGGTAGTTGGGATCGTTGGATCCAGAGGTTGAGATTGTATTCTCATTTGGGTGAAAAACCTAAGAGTTGGGTTTTTGTTGTGTCTCGGGATCTCGGGTGCTGTGTGAGCACCGGTAGGGGGTTTTGGAGTTAGAGAGAGAATTTTTGAAAACAGATGATTTTTAATGAATCATGATGTAATTGTGGGGCTATTAATTTTTCGGGGTATTTTTGCTATAAATACCAATTGAACCCAAAATTTTTCATAAAATTCCATTTCAGCCCCAATTTCTCTTCTCTCTCTCTCCCGCGCGCGAGTTCCCGTCTGGACCAGCACCCGCGGCTTCAGGCCGTGCGCCCGCCGCCGTCCCGCCGCCGTTCGGTGCGTGCGACCTATCACCGGCTTCGTCTCGTCGAGGCGCAGCATTCCCCTACGTCAATTCGAAGTTTCGTCGCGTTTTGAAGTCGGATTTTGGCTGGAGGCGTCGATCCCCAATTTCTAGGGTTCATCGATTTTCGTCCGATTTCTTCCAATTTTCGATTGGATAACCTCCCTTACCCCTTTTTCGTCATTTTCGTGTATTTCCCTGCCTTTATTGTGTTCGAATTTGATGAATTATTAGGGTTCGAATTTAAGGGCTTGTTTGGGTTCGAATTTAAGGGGGTTGAGTTCGAAAATTGGGGGTTTTTGGCAAGGGTGATGTTTCTTGCTATTGATAGCTTAATTCTCATTTTAGATGAATTATGGTATTTTTTTTGGGTTCGAAATTGTGAGATTCGGGTTTGATTTTTGTAGGGTATTCTTGAACAAATTTCGATATTGTCTCATTTATTTCCCTCCCTGCATGTACCCTGCCCCGGGTCTTTTTAGAGGTTAATTGTCGTGTGTTGACAATATTTTGAGGGTTATAGGTGTGCTTGAGCATGGGTTGCATGTTCGTAAATAATTGTGAATTATTTATTGTGTTAGCACATCGTTCCTCGGGGCATGGAACTCGAGCAAGGTTTGGCTCGGACTTCGGAGATTTAAGGTACGTGCGACGTACGAGCATTTCTATATATTTGGGCATTTGTGAATGCATAATGAAATTTGATTTCATTGAACAATCGCGCATGAGGATTATATATATATATGTTGATATAGCCAAGGAATGACCCAAATCTTGATATCGCCGCTTGTAGCGTGCGTGACACTAGAGTAGGATGACTCTTACATGATATATGGGGTACTGGGTTTATATGACCATTGTAGGGCATTTGAGATGCCTGAGAATGATCGTGGGATCATGTATTCATTATAAGACATTTGAGATGTCTAGGTATAATGAAGAATTGGTAAAATAAATGCTAGGCATTTGAGCTATCTGTGATTGATAGCGAGGTTGTGAAATCAGTATTAGATATTGAGATATCTATATTTGCATGTTTAATGAGTTTGCAACCACTATCTGTTGATATTCGAGTATTAGGCATGCGATGAGTTAATCAATGCGTTGATTTACTGATTTTTGAGATTTGATGAGTTTGATGATTGTGAGAACAGGGACAGTACACGGAATCCCGGATGAGGATGTTGCCATCCAGGGAGTATCATTTAAAATTCATTTATATTTACTTGTGTTGTAAATTATGAATTTCATTATTGTGATTATGAGATTTTGTGTATTGGTATGCTCACCCCGTTGGGGGCTGTCTCTGTTGGGGCAGGTGAACAGGTGCATCGATGGCTGTGGAGCTGAGCTCGAGCTGTTGATTGGATGTACTCACAGGATCGTGGTACCAGGGCTTGATGGAGCACGGTATCGTATAGAGTACTTATATACACCCGAGGTTTATATACACATTTATGATGCTCGCATGTGAGCACGGACATTCTTGTATATGGGTTGTATATAAAGGCATGAGCCTTCCTCTCTTTCATTATATGTTGCATGCAATTGTGGTAGAATTGCTAATGATATGAGAGTCGTTAGTGTATTATGTGGGTGTTGAGACCCATTTATGTCGTCATATGTGTGGTGTCTTCCCTGGCTGGGAATTTACTTGGTATTACTGCTTTCTGATGAGTATTATGTTTTCCCTGGCCGGGAATTATGATTGTGTGTTGTGCTTTTATTTCGGGATAGCTCTATTTATGGGGAGACTCTGCCCAAATTTTTATAAAAGTCCACAATGTGAAGTGGCAAAAAGGGATGGTATTGGGCGAACTTTGTGAGTCTATTTCGTTGTTAGGCTGACGACCTTATAACATTGAGTGTTAAAGGAATTTTTTTGTAATTGCCATGCAATGATAAAGTATCATCTGAGCTTCCCGATTGGCTTTTTATTGAAAGCATGTGCCACACATAGTGGTTAATACACTAATTAAGGGTTAAGGGCTTGGGGTCCTTACATTAGTGGTATCAGAGCAGTGGTTGCTCTTTGGGGCTGTTAAGGGCCTAAGAAGTTATTGATAGCACATACTTATGCATGATGGCATTAATGTTGTACGACATAACGAATTGTTTATGTGCTTTTATGATATAAAAAGTGGTATTGCTAATCAGTGTGATTGCAGGAATCGTGTGGAACACGATAGGATGGCATTAATAGTGATGTCTGGCACTCCGTGTGTTATGTGCCAAGGAATCTGATTTTGTAAGAGAATCAGGTAAAGGGATATTTCCGAGGTAACATGTCTTGGTATACGTATTGACTGCAAGTGGTTGCATTTATGCATTGGATGATTGCTGCATAGCGTATATGGCTATTGTTGCTAACCATGATGGTTGCAGGTTACAGGAAATATGGAGTACGTAAGCGACGTACGGGTATCCCAACGTTAACATGTATTCATGTTTGTCTGTGTGACACATGATGAATGCAATGTGATGCATTACGGTTATGATACATGTTATTATGCATTGTTGTTGCATATTGTGATGTGGAATAAAGAGGTGTATTCCACGAGTCAGGGCGATCACAGTTAAGGTTTTAATGCTTACTCTTTATCGCTGCGCATGTGGAGCGGGAGGGGGGAGGCTCGCTGGCACATGGAGGCGAGGTATACCATATTGAGCGGGGAAGCATTAACATAACTGATGATGACTGACTCAAGAAAGGATGATGATGCATTCCTTTGTGATGACACGGATGATAGCGGTGATGTGTCCCGCTGTGTCGATTTATATTCATTTCATTGTGATGACACGGATGATAGCGGTGATGTGTCCCGCTGTGTCGATTTATATTCATTTCATTGTGATGACACGGATGATAGCGGTGATGTGTCCCGCTGTGTCGATTTATATTCATTTCATTGTGATGACACGGATGATAGCGGTGATGTGTCCCGCTGTGTCGATTATATTCATTTCATTGTGATGACACGGATGATAGCGGTGATGTATTCCGCTGTGTCGATTTGTATTTATAGCGACGGTTCATTCCGCTATATTGATTGGCGAGGGTTCATTCCGCCAGGTGTATTTATAGCGACGGTTCATTCCGCTATATTGATTGGCGAGGGTTCATTCCGCCAGGTGTATTTATAGCGATGGTTCATTCCGCTATATTGATTGGCGAGGGTTCATTCCGCCAGGTGTATTTATAGCGACGGTTCATTCCGCTATATTGATTGGCGATGGTTTATACCGCCGGACACGGATGATAGCGGTGATGTGTCCCGCTGTGTCGATGATGATGATTCACCTCTTTGTGATTATTGGCGATGATTCGTGCCGCCGTATATATAGATAGCGATGCCTCTTTCCGCTATTATGTGGACGATGATTCATGCTCAGGTGTATAGCGAGGTTTCATGCCACTTATTATATGACGAGGTGTCATGCCGTCGATTCTATAGCGAGGGATTGTGCCGCTATGTACTCAGCACAGGATTTTGCCGCCTTCGAGCGATGGGTGCTGATTACGTACTATTATTGAGCGACGGAGATAGGTATACCGCCATATTGTTAGCGATGAGGTATGAGATATTGCTATTCTATTAGCTTTATTGTAGCTGGCATGCGTAGATATACATGTCTTATTATGCCTATTTTACTAGCATGATGGTGGATGACATGTCTCGTCACTAGTTGACAATGCCTTAGATGCCATGAGTTGGCATGTATCGTCACGGGATGACGATGACGATGGTGTAGGAGATGTCTTATTAGACATGCATCATCGTTACGATGATCGATGCGTTGAGTATACGTATTCAGTGGTATGCCTTGGGTGCCAGTACCGAGCACAAGGTGGTGTGTGCGGCACCGATTGACGTGACCCTTATACCGAGCGGGTTGCTCGAGGAATGGTTGGATGCGCTGTACATGTGATTGTACCGCAGCTTACGTTTGGGGTGATCATTTTACGAGTGGTGATACCCTTGGGTATGCTCGTTGGAATGGCTCTTGGCCATGTGATTTGACGACAGGAGTAATCATGGAGGAAATTACTCGCTTTCTGTCGATGTGACATGTGGTAGACATGGTCACACCACCCTTGAGGGTGTAGGATGGGTCCTAAGGGAGTAGGATCAGGTTATGTTAAGTACATAGGGACATTGGAGTGTCCAGGGTGTATCGGCATTAGAGGAATGTTGGATAAAGACCCACTACTCTATTGAGTTTTCTTCCCACAGTATGGTATGCCGTGCGGAAACATCCATCTTATTGGTAGGATTGAGGTGACCCTAGAGAGGCAGCGACTAGTTTGTCTGCCGTGTGTGTGCAGCACCATGAGGGGCTTGCTAGAGCCGTTATACTGCTCGTTGGAACCAAGTTCGGCAAATCGTAAGGTGATACGACGTGGATTGTGGTGGACTCTAGTAGTCACCATGTCATTTGAGGTTGAGGCTGAGGTTGTGCATGCCTCACTGAAACGTGTATAAGTTTATGTTAAATCTTGGTGAGACTTGTCTGGGACAGCTCACAATGTTGGAGTACCAACAAGAGAGTCATCAAGTCGTTATTGACTCAATCTAAGGGAATCCGTGTATTTGGGATGCGATGGGTGTTATTGTATCCAGTTTTTCCGAACAGTGGATCGAGACTAGTGGATCTCGAATTCGATGGCACTTCCCTTGTGAGGAAGGGGGTAGTACTATACCTATTTGGGGAATCTTTGAAAGATTCGGTAAGTTGGTGCATGTGGTGTTGATTTTGAGAATCACGCCGTGTTGTTGATCGTCGATTTTCATTCTCCACTGGATGGGAATGACTCAGGATTGACGGTTGTGTTTAGGATTGACGGTTGTGTTTGCGGCTTAAGGGTATGTTGTAGATACCTGAGCCAAGTGCATTGAGTATGCATGTGGTGTTCGTGCTGAGGCAGGTATACCGATGAGTATACGGATGCCAGTTGTTGATTTCCTTCCTGTCAAGCATAGAGTTATGCTATTTTAGGATGGTTAAATCTCTGATGAGAGATATGGAACACCTTGAGATTGGGAATCTCCATGGCACGATGATCATGAGGGATAATCGTGAAGTTAGTTGACTTCCCTTGAGGAGGGATTATCTTGTGAGGGTTAAGGTATTTCATTATTGGTGTTTCCCTCCGAGTTATGCGATATCCTTCCCAAGTTTGGATTGTTAAATCCTAGGATTATCAAGGGATGGCAGGAATTCGGATTGGTTGGGTGTCACTGTCGACACAAGCGTTGAGGATGCAATGGGTTTATTGCATGCCCTTTCAGAATTTGAAACTCTGTGGAGTCTCGATTGTTTTTTTTACGACCAGGATGTGGTTCTTGGGATATCCGGAGGTGGACATCTTGTGAGATGTCTTTTGTGTGGATCGGTGGCCGTGAGTTGCCCGATCCGAGTTGCAGAGGGTGCAACTGCTCCTTGGATGGAGGTGGTCTGTATAGCGGGAAACCAGGTTTGGTATGTGTACACCGTGGTGTACTAGTGTTTCCCTCGTAACGATGTATGTTAGACATCGTGAGTCATGATAGAGATGTCATGGAATGATATCTACGATAGAATCAGGAGCGATTCGAATCCTTGCAGTTTAAGTTGATTAACTGCTTTTGGATTATTAGCGTTGAGCTGTGCTGACGCTCTTTGACGTTATGATGGATTTGGAAGTCTTTTCCACTCCAGAGTTTGACACGAGGTCAACGTTCTTACGGTTGAGGTGTCATTCAGGACGTGTTCGTACTGTTGTAGTAGAACGAAGGATGACTGTCTGATCTACAGTCGTAAGTATTGGTTGTTTTGCAGTCATGAGAGACTGACTTTTGGGATGACCCGCATTGGGGTACGTTTTGCCTCTTAGGTGATATGTTGGTTTTGATAAGTCGCCTTGTTTCAGAGTTTGGTGCGAGGTAGGTACCCTTGCGTTATTAATACGATTCTGATATGGTCAAGAATCGAGGTTATGGCTTCATATTGTGGTGTAGCCCGGGTGTTACGTGCTACACCGGTGCTAATTTCGAGGACGAAATTCTTTTAGTGGGGGATATTGTGATGACCAGGGATTATAGGTGTTAATCCCGTAGTGTTAATAATCACTAAAGTGGTTTTACGTTGCGATTTGGAGTTTAATCGAGGTGTTGGGCCTTCTGGGCTCGTTTATTTGGGTAGTTGGGATCGTTGGATCCAGAGGTTGAGATTGTATTCTCATTTGGGTGAAAAACCTAAGAGTTGGGTTTTTGTTGTGTCTCGGGATCTCGGGTGCTGTGTGAGCACCGGTAGGGGGTTTTGGAGTTAGAGAGAGAATTTTTGAAAACAGATGATTTTTAATGAATCATGATGTAATTGTGGGGCTATTAATTTTTCGGGGTATTTTTGCTATAAATACCAATTGAACCCAAAATTTTTCATAAAATTCCATTTCAGCCCCAATTTCTCTTCTCTCTCTCTCCCGCGCACGAGTTCCCGTCTGGACCAGCACCCGCGGCTTCAGGCCGTGCGCCCGCCGCCGTCCCGCCGCCGTTCGGCGCGTGCGACCTATCACCGGCTTCGTCTCGTCGAGGCGCAGCTTTCCCCTCCGTCAATTCGAAGTTTCGTCGCGTTTTGAAGTCGGATTTTGGCTGGAGGCGTCGATCCCCAATTTCTAGGGTTCATCGATTTTCGTCCGATTTCTTCCAATTTTCGATTGGGTAACCTCCCTTACCCCTTTTTCGTCATTTTCGTGTATTTCCCTGCCTTTATTGTGTTCGAATTTGATGAATTATTAGGGTTCGAATTTAAGGGCTTGTTTGGGTTCGAATTTAAGGGGGTTGAGTTCGAAAATTGGGGGTTTTTGGCAAGGGTGATGTTTCTTGCAATTGATAGCTTAATTCTCATTTTAGATGAATTATGGTATTTTTTTTGGGTTCGAAATTGTGAGATTCGGGTTCGATTTTTGTAGGGTATTCTTGAACAAATTTCGATATTGTCTCATTTATTTCCCTCCCTGCATGTACCCTGCCCCGGGTCTTTTTAGAGGTTAATTGTCGTGTGTTGACAATATTTTGAGGGTTATAGGTGTGCTTGAGCATGGGTTGCATGTTCGTAAATAATTGTGAATTATTTATTGTGGTAGCACATCGTTCCTCGGGGCATGGAACTCGAGCAAGGTTTGGCTCGGACTTCGGAGATTTAAGGTACGTGCGACGTACGAGCATTTCTATATATTTGGGCATTTGTGAATGCATAATGAAATTTGATTTCATTGAACAATCGCGCATGAGGATTATATATATATATGTTGATATAGCCAAGGAATGACCCAAATCTTGATATCGCCGCTTGTAGCGTGCGTGACACTAGAGTAGGATGACTCTTACATGATATATGGGGTACTGGGTTTATATGACCATTGTAGGGCATTTGAGATGCCTGAGAATGATCGTGGATCATGTATTCATTATAAGACATTTGAGATGTCTAGGTATAATGAAGAATTGGTAAAATAAATGCTAGGCATTTGAGCTATCTGTGATTGATAGCGAGGTTGTGAAATCAGTATTAGATATTGAGATATCTATATTTGCATGTTTAATGAGTTTGCAACCACTATCTGTTGATATTCGAGTATTAGGCATGCGATGAGTTAATCAATGCGTTGATTTACTGATTTTGAGATTTGATGAGTTTGATGATTGTGAGAACAGGGACAGTACACGGAATCCCGGATGAGGATGTTGCCATCCAGGGAGTATCATTTAAAATTCATTTATATTTACTTGTGTTGTAAATTATGAATTTCATTATTGTGATTATGAGATTTTGTGTATTGGTATGCTCACCCCGTTGGGGGGCTGTCTCTGTTGGGGCAGGTGAACAGGTGCATCGATGGCTGTGGAGCTGAGCTCGAGCTGTTGATTGGATGTACTCACAGGATCGTGGTACCAGGGCTTGATGGAGCACGGTATCGTATAGAGTACTTATATACACCCGAGGTTTATATACACATTTATGATGCTCGCATGTGAGCACGGACATTCTTGTATATGGGTTGTATATAAAGGCATGAGCCTTCCTCTCTTTCATTATATGTTGCATGCAATTGTGGTAGAATTGCTAATGATATGAGAGTCGTTAGTGTATTATGTGGGTGTTGAGACCCATTTATGTCGTCATATGTGTGGTGTCTTCCCTGGCTGGGAATTTTACTTGGTATTACTGCTTTCTGATGAGTATTATGTTTTCCCTGGCCGGTAATTATGATTGTGTGTTGTGCTTTTATTTCGGGATAGCTCTATTTATGGGGAGACTCTGCCCAAATTTTTATAAAAGTCCACAATGTGAAGTGGATGGTATTGGGCGAACTTTGTGAGTCTATTTCGTTGTTAGGCTGACGACCTTATAACATTGAGTGTTAAAGGAATTTTTTTGTAATTGCCATGCAATGATAAAGTATCATCTGAGCTTCCCGATTGGCTTTTTATTGAAAGCATGTGCCACACATAGTGGTTAATACACTAATTAAGGGTTAAGGGCTTGGGGTCCTTACAATATGAAAGTGTTAATTCAATTAATCACCATGCAATCAAATTATATATGATTAATTAAAGGTTTTCATAAAGTCTCATGGGCTTAAGCCCATGATTTTAATTTAATCCTTATAATTATTAATTAAGACTCTTCTTAATATTTAATTCATCCCATGAATTTAATTTCCCTTCTCGATTTAATCTTTTGTGCGACCCGATAGGATCTTGTAATGTTGGCAGTGACATAAAATCTTATTTTACGTTACAAGCAAGGAGCGGTGTCTAGCAACACATCGAGGCTACCCAAATTACAAAAATGTCAATGACTCGACATAACCTTTAGAACTTGTGATAATATTAACAATGTAACTTAATCAAATTATTATCACTATGAGAATTGCATATGACGATCATATAACTATCCATGTTGCATTCTCATGGTGGGTCTGTCCAGTACATCGTTCTCTAACATGTACCCATGTGTTGATTTGATATCTCATATCAATGAACAATTCATCAATCAACACATACTAGTCTCTACGTATTATCATTATCCCTATTCATGATAATACTTGACTAGGGACATCTTTAAGAATAATACAATATTATTCTAAGGACATTAACATATATATTAATTCACATTGCACAGTTAAAATAATAATATATAATAATGAATTGCCATTCCTAAAATCATAAATATTGTATGTCAAAACAATCATCTAATGACTTGTCTTAGGGCATATCCCAACAAATCTCCCACTTGCACTAAGACCACTCAGACATATACCTAATGCCTAGAGATCTAGTATGACGATCATGCTTCTCCTGTGACAGTGGCTTCGTCAATGGGTCAGATACATTATCATCTGTTGGTACTTTGCATATTTTAACATCTCCCCTTTCAACGATTTCTCGAATGAAATGGAAACGCCTAAGTATGTGCTTGGATCTTTGGTGAGATCTAGGTCCTTAGCCAATGCGATCGCTCCATTGTTTTCACAATAGAGTTCTATCGGATCTTTAATGCTAGGCACCACTCCAAGTTCAGAAATGAACTTCCTAATCCAAACAGCTTCCTTTGCTGCATCCAAGGCAGCAATATACTCAGCTTCCGTTGTAGAGTCGGCTACTGTTTCTTGCTTTGAACTCTTCCAGCTCACAGCACCTCCATTTAGGCAATACACATATCCAGATTGCGATCAAAAATCATCTTTGTCGGTTTTGAAGCTTGCATCAGTGTAACAAATTACGTTGAGCTCTTCCTCACCTCCATAAATCAAGAATGTATCCTTAGTTCTTCTCAAGTACTTCAGGATATTCTTGACAGCAATCCAGTGACCTTCACCTGGATCAACTTGATATCTGCTCGTCATGCTCAAAGCATACGATACATCGGGACGAGTACATATCATGGCATACATGATAGATCCAATAGCTGACGCATATGGAATCTTACTCATGTGTTGTCTCTCATCTGGTGTTGAAGGACACTGTTCCTTCGAGAGATATATACCATGTGTCATAGGCACGAATCCTTTCTTTGATTCTTGCATGCTAAACCTTTTAAGCACTTTGTCTATGTATGTACTTTGACTTAGGCCGAGAAGCCTTCTTGATCTATCTCTATAGAACTTGATTCCTAATACATAGGTGGCTTCTCCCAAGTCTTTCATCGAAAAGCATTTCCCTAGCCAAATCTTTACAGATTGTAAGGCAGGGATATCATTCCCAATGAGAAGTATGTCATCTACATACAACACTAGGAAAATGATTATGCTCCCACTGACCTTCTTGTAGACACAAGGTTCACCTACGTTTTTGATAAAACCAAACTCTCTGATTGCATCATCAAAACGAAGATTCCAACTCCGAGAAGCTTGCTTCAATCCATAAATGGATCGTTGTAGCTTGCATATCTTTCCAGCATCCTTTGGATCGACAAAACCCTCGGGCTGTGTCATGTACACATCCTCGAGCAGATTTCCATTAAGGAAAGCTGTTTTGACATCCATCTGCCAGATTTCATAATCATGAAATGCAGCTATTGCAAGTAAGATCCTTATGGATTTAACCATGGCCACTGGTGAAAAGGTTTCATCATAGTCAATACCATGAATTTGTTTGAATCCTTTTGCAACCAGCCGACCTTTATAGGTTTGTACATTACCATCCATATCGGTCTTTTTCTTGAAAATCCATTTGCACCCTATGGGTCGTACCCCTTCAGGTGGATCAACCAAAGTCCATACTTGGTTTGCATACATGGATTCCATCTCAGATTTCATGGCCTCTTGCCATTTCTCAAAATCAGTGCCCATTATAGCTTGTTGATAAGATGACGGCTCATCCTCATCAATAAGTAGTAAGTCACCTTGTTGAGTCACAAGAAATCCATATCTCTGTGGCTCCCGGTGTTCTCTTACAGACCTATGGGCTTGTGTCTCTTGAGCAGGTACTTTTTCCACAACAGCTTGCGGTGCCTGCTCTGTTTCCATCTCAATCTCAGGTTCAGTGTTTTCTTGTGGTTGAACTTCAATAAGTTCTATTTTTCTCCCACTGGTTTTTCTAGAAATAAATTCTCTTTCAAGAAATACACCAGTCCGAGCAACAACTACTTTGTTCTCGGTGGGATAATAGAAATAGTATCCTTTCGTTTCCTTAGGATACCCCACAAATAAACACTTATAAGATTTGGGTCCAAGTTTGTTAGTGGCGTGACGTCTAACGAAAGCCTCACAACCCCAAATCTTCATAAAAGACATATTAGGACGCTTCCCAGTCCATATCTCATATGGTGTCTTTTCCACTGATTTAGATGGAACACGGTTCAGTAAGAAAATCGATGTTTCTAGAGCGTGTCCCCAAAACGATATCGGAAGATCTGCATGACTCATCATTAATCTAACCATGTCTAACAAGGTTCGATTTCTCCTCTCGGATACACCATTCCATTGTGGAGTATTCGGAGGAGTGAGTTGTGGGACTATTCCACACTCCTTTAGATAGTCATGAAACCCTTGGCTTAAGTATTCACCTCCTCGATCTGATCGAAGGATTTTGATACTTTTGCCAAGTTGGTTTTGTACTTCATTCTTGAAATCTTTGGACTTTTCAAAGGTTTCATGCTTATGCTTCATTAGGTACACATACCCATATCTACTGAGGTCATCAGTAAATGTAACGAAGTATTGAAAACCACCTCTAGCTTGTGTACTTATTGGTCCACATACATCACTATGTATTAGTCCCAATAAAACATTTGCCCTTTCAACATGTCCCTTGAAAGGGGCTTTAGTCATCTTGCCCATTAAACAAGATTCGCATGTTTCATATGATTCAAAATGAATCTAATACTCCATCCTTATGAAGTTTAGATATGCGGTTCTCGTTTATGTGGCCCAAGCGACAATGCCAGAGATAAGTCGGATTACAATCATTATTTTTAATCCTTTTAGTATTTATGTTATAGATAGGCATATCAATTAATAATAAAGACCATTCACCATTTGTGCACTAGCATAAAACATATCATTTAAATAAATAGAACAACAGTTGTCCTTTATTATAAATGAAAACCCACACTTGTCTAAACAAATTATATATGATTAATTAAAGACTTTCATAAAGCCTCATGGGCTTAAGCCCATGATTTTAATTTAATCCTTATAATTATTAATTAAGACTCTTCTTAATTATTTAATTCATCCCATGAATTTAATTTCCCTTCTTGATTTAATCTTTTGTGCGACCCGATAGGATCTTGTAATGTTGGCAGTGACATAAAATCTTATTTTACGTTACAAGCAAGGAGCGGTGTCTAGCAACACATCGAGGCTACCCAAATTACAAGAATGTCAATGACTCGACATAACCTTTAGAACTTGTGATAATATTAACCATGTAACTTAATCAAATTATTATCACTATGAGAATTGCATATGACGATCATATAACTATCCATGTTGCATTCTCATGGTGGATCTGTCCAGTACATCGTTCTCTAACATGTACCCATGTGTTGATTTGATATCTCATATCAATGAACAATTCATCAATCAACACATACTAGTCTCTACGTATTATCATTATCCCTATTCATGATAATACTTGACTAGGGACATCTTTAAGAATAATACAATATTATTCTAAGGACATTAACATATATATTAATTCACATTGCACAGTTAAAATAATAATATATAATAATGAATTGCCATTCATAAAATCATAAATATTGTATGTCAAAACAATCCTTTAATGACTTGTCTTAGGGCATATCCCAACAATATGTGCTATACTGAGTGTATGCATGTTGTTTAGGTGTTTGGTTTCTGTTTGGAAGCATATATCTCTTTTGGACAGGCATACAATTATGACACCAGTTGGGTTTTACCTCTCGAGTGGCCTGACCAGTGGGTTTATGTTTATTTCTAAACTTTTGCCCTTAGCTTTCTCTTTTGGCTCCACATAACTGATACCTTTGTGTGATGCTCGTGCCTTGATGAGTATTGGGTCAACAGATTCCTTAACCAACTCACTTGGTTCATATACTGTGCTTGATTTAACAAAATTCATTGTTTGAATCTTGTTTCTTTCTAGACACACTTGAGATTTGATACCAGATGAATTACTATCATTGTTAGAGTAGCCTATACCTGTAAGATCACCATCAAGCCTTATTGACTCAAGCATTTCATCTTTTCTGGCAGTAGATGCATTCCATGTGCGAACCAGCTTACTGAGTTTCTGGTGTGCACATGTTGCTTCATCCCTTTCTTTCTCGAGCCGACTTACTTTATCCCTTAAGCTTTTCAACTCAATTGATTGTTCACAATCACATTCGTTGTTCTGCTGTTCTGTTGGGACTAATTGTTCAGTCTTGTAGTTCTCGAAGGATTCATACAACATCTGATACTCATTTATCATGTCCGGCAATGCATTCGTGAGCTAATTATGTGTAAATTCAGAAAGATTAGGATCATTTACCTCACAGTCATCGTTGGTCATTAGACAATGAACTTCTTCATCTTCACTGTCACTGGATGAGCTGGAAGACTTTTCTGATTCTGACTCTGAGTCAGCCCATTTGTTCTTGTTTTCTTCCGCCACTAATACTTTCTGTTCTCTGTCCCTTCTGGATGATCTTCTATTCTCCTTTGACTTTCTATAATCCTTGGATCCTCTCTTTTGATCATCCTTCTTCGGTTTAGGACAGTCAGCGATAAAATGTCCTTGCTTAAGACAGTTGAAGCATACACGATCATCTTCATCTGATCTATTTTTGAAGTTCTGTTTTCTTGGGTAAGATTGATAGGTCTTTTGGCTCTTCTTCATAAACTTTCCAAATTTTTTGACAAACAGCACCATTTCATCATTACATATTTTTTCAGAGGTCATCTCTGTTGTGATAGGTAGAGCTTCAGATGCAGTGAGAGCTTTGGTTGGTTGACTGGTGCTGGGTTCATCTTCAATCCGAATCCCTAGTTCAAACTCATATGCTTTTAAGTCAGCGAATAAGTCATGTAGATCTATCTTGTTTAGATCTTTGGATTCTCTCATAGCAATCGTTTTTACATCACATTCTCTAGGGAGACCTCTCATTGACCTTTAGAGTGATTTCCCTGTTGGATAGATCTTTACCAAGGCTATTGAGTTCATTTATGATTCCAGTTACTCTCTCATCGTATTCGCTGAGGGTTTCTCCGGACATCATTTTGATGTTTTCAAACTTCTGTAGGGCAACAGCGAGCTTGTTTTCCTTGGTTTTTCATTTCCTTCGCATAGCTGAGCAATCTTTTCCCAGATGTCCTTTGCAGTGGGACACATTTTGATCTTGTTGAACATATTTTTGTCCAGAGTTTTGAGCAGTATGTCTTTCGCCACATTGTCCAGATTTGCCTTTTTCTTTTCTTCATTTGTCCAGAAGGATCTGTCCTTCTCGACCATTTGAGGTTCACAACCAGTAATGGCAGGTGTTGTATTGACTTTCAAGATCTTAATTGGTCCATGAGTGATGACGAACCACATGTCATCGTCTTGGGCACTTAGATGTGCTTGCATACAAATTCTCCAATCATCATATACATCCTTCTTGAACATTGGAATCTTGCTAAATGAGGCCATCATTTTTGGTAGTTTCTCAAGATTGAGAATACCTAAGCTCTGATACCACTTGTTAGGATCGGGGTAGTGTTTAGAAGGGTGGGGGGGGGGGGGGGGGTTGAATAAACACTAGATTCAATTACGATTTCCCTCTTGTTTGCTGCAGACTGTTAGGTACTGCAACAGCTTCTCAATATATAGCAAGTCAGCAAACACTGAATATAGTGCGGAAGACGTTTGCTGGACTTGTGAGGGATAAAAACTGAATGGTAAATAACCAGAAAGTAAATGACACAAGTATGTTTCTGGAAGTTCGAAGCACAACGCTTCTACGTCTCCCCTTCTTCCTTTGCAGGAAGGTTACACTAGAAGACTTGATTTACACTTTACAGTATACAACCTTCTTAGGCACTCACACAGCTTGGCCTAAACTCCTAGCAATCACAACTTCTTAATTTGATTACAATGGTTTCTATGACACTCACACAAATACAGACTATTTGACTTAGAGTGTTCTTCGAGCAGCAGACTCTGTTGAATTTAATCTGTTAAGATTACTGTAGTAGCGCTTGTCTGCTCTTGCTGATCCTTCAGAGAATGTTACAAAGAAGAATTGCTTTTACGTTGAGGTGTTTCTTTCTGTTTGATCAGATGGTTCAGCTAACCTCTTCATTCTTTACTTTGGCGTATTTATAGACTCCTTGATCTTTAACGACAGCTTGTCTATATTTGGAAGAGATCCACTTTCTGTTACCATTCCATATTCTGATTGTCTTCTTTCCTATTTTGTTCAGCAATGGCTCTGTTTTCTGACGCTAATGGTGGCGGAGATATAGCAGGGTGCGCCGCTCTGTTGTACCTTTGTCAGAATAGGTTGTACTTGTTTTGTCTTGTTGCTTTGAGCTCTTGCTGGATGGTTAGTCCTATGCTGGCTTTCTTCGTTCAACTGGTAGTTCATCTTTCTGTATCCAGTAGATGTCTTTGTTCAATATATGACTATCCAGTAGATGCTTGTCCAGTTGGTGTCCATCCAGTAGATGTCCATCAGGTAGATGTTTGTCCGGTAGGTGTCTATCCGGTTGGTGTCCATCCGGTAGGTGTCCATCCAGTAGATGTCCATCAAGTAGATGTTTGTCCAGTAGTGTCCATCTGGTTGGTGTCCATCCAGTAGGTGTTTGTCCGGTAGGTGTCCATCCGGTTGGTGTCCATCCAGTAGGTGTCCATCCGGTTGGTGTACATCCAGTAGGTGTTTGTCACCCGGTAAGTCTTTGTTACCCGGTAGGTCTTTGTCCAGTTGATGTTTGCCACCCGGTAAGTCTTTGTTACCCGGTAGGTCTTTGTCCAGTTGATGTTTGTCACCCGGTAAGTCTTTGTTACCCGGTAGGTCTGTGATGCCCCGAAATTAATTAATGGTAACCTGGACATTAATTATATTTATATGATGAATTATTACAATGATCAAGTTATGTGTGGAAATGATGTATTAACATGATTTAAGGATGTTGATTTTAATGATGAGGAAGGTATAGATTTAATGAAGTCGGTTGCATTTTTGTAAATGCTTTTGAAATATCATGTTAGCGTATCTTATACATCATGGTAAGTGTTGGGGTACAATTTAATTAAACCCACATCACCTCCCACTACCCCACCTTTTTAACTCACTTTCCCATTTTACACTAAAATCCCCAAAATCTTTTTCCCAAACCCTTTCCCCTCATTTTCGAGTTTGGCACAAAGGTGGGAAGGAAATCCTTGCAAAAGCTTCATTCTTGTGATTCTTGGTAAGATTTAAGCCCTATGATGTGTGTATGTCACTCCTTGAAGCTTTTGTAAAGTTTTATTTGAGTTTGTATTGATTTTGGAGGGTTTGAAATGGGTCTATATGGGTATGTGTTGTTTATGGTTGGGGAATGATATTTGAAGTGTTTTTATGTTGGTTTTAGTGGGTTATGAGGTTATTGATGTTGTAAGGAAGTATGGATTTGTAAGGCATGAAGAGAAGCTTGAAAAATGTACATTAATGGCGAATTTTCGGGACTCAGCACTCGGCGATCGATCGCCTGTTCTTGGCGATCGATCGCGAGCCTCCAGTGCACGCCAGTAACGTTTGGCAATCGATCGCCACTTTTGGGCGATCGATCGGCGAGGCTGGCGATCGATCGCGCCAAAAGTGGCGATCGATCGCCAAGAAGGAAATTTTTGCCCCTCGTCCAGTGTGATCTCGCGATCGATCGCTGCCCAGATCGATCGCGCCTGGGCAGCGATCGATCGCGAGATGTGAAAATGTGGATTTTTGATATTTTTGTGGGATTTTTGGATATTGGACTATATTTAGCTTCTAATATCAATTTGTATGGTTATGTAGAACCATCCCAGGTACCCACGACTTCAAGGAGATAAAGTCCTCCGACTCCTCCATTTTGGGAATTAAGGTACGTAAGAAGCGTACGGGCATCGGACGGTAACACACTCCTAACTATGACTATGTATTGATTGCATAAGTATTTATGATGATTATGATGATGATGTTTATGATGAGGATGTTTACGATGATGATCATGATAAATAAACGATGATGTTTATAATGCGGATGCTTACGATGATGATTATGATAAGTAAGTTTATGGTGATGATGTTTATGATGATGATGTTTATGATGATGAGGTTTATGATGATGATTGTGATAAATAAGTTTAAGATGATGATGTTTATGAAGATGATATGATAAGTAAGTTTATAATAATATTATACTATGTTTATAAAAGGGTAAGATGTCCATATGGTAAGATGTCATACAATGTCATAATGTGGTAAGATGCCACGGGGTAAGATGCCCATATGGTAAGAGGCCATACGATGTTGTTATGTGGTAAGATGCCACGGGGTAAGATGCCCATATGGTAAGATGCCATACGATGTTATTATGTGGTAAGATGCCACGGGGTAAGATGCCCATATGGTAAGAGGTCATACGATGTTATTATGTGGTAAGATGCCACGGGGTAAAATGCCCATATGCATGAAGGTAAATCAGGGTCAACATAAAGAAGTTAACGAATAACCAGCAAATTACTTAACCAAGACTTCGACATTTATTGTTATATTTTGTTATGATGCTTATATGATGATGATGTTATAAGATGACGATGTTATAAGATGATGAAGTTATATGATGATGATGTTATAAGATGATGAAGTTATATGATGATGATGCTATAAGATGATGATGTTATAAGATGATGAAGTTATAAGATGATGATTATGTTATGAGATGATAATATTATAAGATGATGATACTATAAGACGATGATGCTTATATGATGATGATGTTATGAGATGATGATATTATAAGATGATGAAGCAATAAGATGATAATGCTTATATGATGATGATGTTATAAGATGATGATATTTATGAAACCATGATTTTAATCATTCATGTCAAGAATTAATGATTATATACATGGCTATGAAACAGGGACAACCAAATAAGGTTAATGCGATTAACAGGAAGTATATGTTACCAATTTTCTTCATGCATTTATTTATATGCCATTTCCTTATGATGTTAAGTAACGATGTACATGCTCACGATGGGTTGTTCCTGTAGGTACACTTTTGGACTAAAGGACTAAGGGCCGGGTTGAGGCAGTGAGCTATGAGGAGCATGAAAGATGTTAGGATTCAGGATTTCTGGATAGTCTCTACTCTAGTAGTAGTATAATTCTATCGTTTTAACATTCGTTTCGAGAATGTAGTTAGTTAAGTTTGAAATTTCATATTTGGCCCGTAATCTCATTAGCTCAAAGTTACAACCGGAACCCTTAAGAGGCTATGAATGCATGTTTAGTCCATAAGACGTGTATAATATGATGTTAAGGTAGGAGGACCCTACATTAGTGGTATCAGAGCAGTGGTTAGATAACCCGGGAATGAGTGAAGGGTAGCCTTAGCAATAAGTTGGCTAGGTGCTTACTTGTAAACATGTTGTGTGCATATGTTACATAAGAAGTATATGATGCTATGCTAACATGTTTTATTTATCTAACGAGGTATTATATGAACTGCTTTTGGTTATTGTTATTAACCCTTGTCTTGCAGTATGGAAGAAAATGCTGAAGTAAGTGATGCGATTTCATATGCACTTCTCCGTCGCCCATACCTCTTGTAGTCTCGACACCCGCTGGAAGAAGTTTGATAACTGATCAGATTGTTTATGACGGCCTCATTTATTTTAAGGGTAACGAGCTGAGGACAGACTTGATTGATCTGGGAATGTCAGACTTCGAATGCATTGTGGGCATCGATGTGCTGAACAAGTATCAGGCAGTTGTGGACTGCAGGCAAGGACTATCCGAGTCAAGTCTGTTATGGGAATCCAATGAAAAGATGGCACAGTTATTGGAATGAGACCACAAAGGATATCTCATCTATACGGTTGATATTACTCAAAAGAGGGAAGAGTTGAAGGTTGAAGATGTGCCCGTAGTGGCAGTGTTCCTGATGTATTTCCGGAAGAGAATTCCCGGATCCCCACCGACGAGAGAGGTCGAGTTTGGGATTAAGTTGCTACCAGGGATGTCTACCATTTCTCGTGCCCCGTATAGGATGACACCAGCGGAACTAAGGGAGTTAAAGGTTCAGTGGCAAGAGCCCCTTGATAAGGGCTATATACGCCCAAGCGTATCGCCCTAGGGTGCGCCAGTTTTGATTGATAAGAGGAAAGATGGTTCGATGCGGCTGCGCGTCGATTACAGACAACTTAACTGTGATGACCAGGGATTATAGGTGTTAATCACGTAGTGTTAATAATCCCTAAAGTGGTTTTACGTGGCGATTTGGAATTTAATCGAGGTGTTGGGCCTTCTGGGCTCGTTTATTTGGGTAGTTGGGATCGTTGGATCCAGAGGTTGAGATTGTATTCTCATTTGGGTGAAAAACCTATGAGTTGGGTTTTTAGTGTGTCTCGGGATCTCGGGTGCTGTGTGAGCACCGGTAGGGGGTTTTGGAGTTAGAGAGAGAATTTTTGAAAACAGATGATTTTTAATGAATCATGATGTATTTGTGGGGCTATTAATTTTTCGGGGTATTTTTGCTATAAATACCAATTGAGCCCAAAATTTTAGAATAAAATTCATTTCAGCCCCAAATTTCTTCTCCCTCTCCCCAAACGCGATTTCCCGTCTGGACCAGCACCCGCGGCTTCAGGCCGTGCGCCGGCCGCCGTTCGGCGCGTGCGACCTGTCACCGGCGTCGTCTCGTCGAGGCGCAGCTTTCCCCTCCGTCAATTCGAAGTTTCGTCGTGTTTTGAAGTCGGATTTTGGCTGGAGGCGTCGATCCCCAATTTCTAGGGTTCATCGATTTTCATCGATTTTCTTCCGATTTTCGATTGGGTAACCTCCCTTACCCCTTTTCCGTCATTTTCGTATATTTCCCTGCCTTTATTGTGTTCGAATTTGAAGAATTTTAAGGGTTCGAATTTAAGGGCTTGTTTGGGTTCGAATTTAAGGGGTTTGAGTTCGAAAATTGGGGGTTTTTGGCAAGGGGTGTTGATTCTTGCTTGGATAGCTTGATTCACTTTTTAGATGAATTATGGTATTTAATTGGGTTCGGAATTGTGAGATTAGGGTTCGATTTTTGTAGGGTATTCTTGAACAAATTTCGATATTGTCTCATTTATTTCCCTCCCTGCGTATACCCTGCCCCGGGTCTTTTAAAAGGTTAATTGTCGTGTGTTGACAATATTTTGAGGGATATGGGTGTGCTTGAGCATAGGTTACATGTTCGTAAATAATTGTGAATTATTTATCGTGTTAGCACATCATTCCTCGGGGCATGGAACTCGAGCAAGGTTTGGCTCGGACTTCGGAGATTTAAGGTACGTGCGACGTACGAGCATTACTATATATGTGAAATGCATAAGGTATTTTTGATTGCATTGAATATTGTGCGTATGGTTATACATATATGTTGATATAGCCAAGGAACGACCAAATCTTAATATCGCCGCTTGTAGCGTGCGTGACACTAGAGTAGGATAACTCTTACAAGGTATAAGGGGTACTGGGTTCATATGTATCTATTATAAGACATTTGAGATGTCTAGGGTTGTAGAATCATGTATCTATTATAAGACATTTGAGATGTCTAGGTTGTAGAATCATGTATCTATTATAAGACATTTGAGATGTCTAGGTTCGTAGAATCATGTATTCATTATGAGACATTTGAGATGTCTAAGTTCGTAGAATCACGTATTCATTATAAGACATTTGAGATCTAGGTATAATGAAGGATTGGTAAAACAAATGCTAGGCATTTGAGCTATCTGTGATTGATAGCGAGGTTGTGAAATCAGTATTAGATATTGAGATATCTATAATTGCATGTTTAATGAATTTTCAATCACTATCTGTTGATACTCGAGGATTAGGCATGCGATGAGTTAATCAATGTGTTGATTTACTGATTTTTGAGATTTGATGAGTTTTATGATTGTGAGGACAGGGACAGTACACGGAATCCCGGATGAGGTTGCCATCCAGGGAGTATCATTTAAATTCATTAGCATTTACCTTTGTTGTAAATTATGAATTTCATTATTGTGATTATGGGATTTTGTGTATTGGTATGCTCACCCCGTTGGGGGCTGTCTCTGTTGGGACAGCTGAACAGGTACATCGATGGCTGTGGAGCTGAGCTCGAGCTGTTGATTGGAGGTACTCCCAGGATCGTGGTACCAGGGCTTGATGGAGCACGGTATCGTATAGAGTACCTATATATACACCTGAGGATTTTATACAGATTCATGATGCTCGCATGTGAGCACGATTTTACTTGTATATGGATTGTATATAAAGGCATGAGCCTTTCTCTCTTTCATTTGAGGTTGCATGCAATTAGAGGTTAAATTGCTAAATGATATGAGAGTCATTGGTGTATTATGTGGGTGTTGAAACCCACTGTTGTCGTCATATGTGTGGTGTCTTCCCTGGCTAGGAATTTACTTGTATTACTGCATTATGATGAGTATTATGTGTTCCCTGGCCGGGAATTATGTTATGTGTTGTGCTTTTTTTTTTGGGATAGCTCTACTTATGGGGAGACTCTGCCCAAATTTTTATAAAAGTTCACAATGTGAAAAGTGGTACCAAGGGGTTGGTAAAGGGCAAACATATGAGTCTTTTATTGTTAGGATGATGATCTTATAACATTGAGTATTAAAGGAAAATTTTGTAATTGACATTCAATGGTAAAGTATCATCTGAGCTTCCCGATTGACTTTTTATTGAAAGCATGTGCCACACATAGTGGTTATTACACTAATCAGGGGTTAAGGGCTAAGGGGGTCCTTACATTAGTGGTATCAGAGCAGTGGTTGCTCATTGGGGCTGTTAAGGGCCTAGGAAGTTATTGATAGCACATATTCATGCATGATGGCATTAATGTTGTATGACATAACAAATTGTTTATGTGCTATTATGATATGAAAAGTGGTATTGCTAACCATTGTGGTTGCAGGAATCGTGTGGAACACGATAGGATGGCATTAATAGGGATGTCTGGCACTCCGTGTGTTATGTGCCAAGGAAGCTGGTTTTAAGAAAATCAGGTAAAGGGATATTTCTGAGGTAACATGTACTTTATGTTGTCTTGTTGACACATGATGAATGCAATGTGGTGCATTAAGGTTATGATACATGTTATTATGCATTGTTTTTGCATATGTATGTTGTGAAATATATGAGGTGTATTTCACGAGTCAAGGTTATCTTAGTAAGGATTTTAATGGGTTACGCTAAGGTCCATTGGAAGCGAGGAAGCATTCCGCTTACATGGAGTAGCAAGAAGCATTAAAATGTACTAATGATAAGGGCTCAGGAGTCAAGGTTATCTTAGTAAGGATTTTAATTGCTTACGCTAAGGTCCATTGGAAGCGAGGAAGGATTCCGCTTACATGGAGTAAGAAGCATTAAAATGTACTAATGATAAGGGCTCAGGATTGAAATAAGGATTTAAGGAGGAAGGATGTCATGACATTTATTTGTGAACCATACATTCTTATAATGTGTTTTTATTATGTATTGAATGTTGATGCATAGTGTATATGGCTATTGCTGTTAACCCTGATGGTTGTAGGTTACAGGAAATATGGAGTACAAAAAGGAATGATGATTATACATATGTACGGACATCCCAAGGGCAACATGTATTCTGTGTTTAGTCATTTAACACAAGGTAAATCAAGGTATGCATAAGATAGTGCATTGTGATATGATACATGTTGATACGCATCGTTTTGCATATGTATATTGTGAAATATAAAGTGAGGATTTCAATGCTTACACTAAGGTCCATATGAGCGAGGAAGAATTCCGTTTATATGGAGTAGTAAGAAGCATTGAAATGCACTATTGATATTTCACGAGTCCAGGTTATCCTAGTGAGGATTTCAATGCTTATGCTAAGGTCCATATGAAGCGAGGAAAAATTCCGCTTATGTGGAGTAGTAGGAAGCATTGAAATGCACTACTGATAAGTGACTCAATTCCATAAGAAGCAAGAATTCTGCTGACATGGATTCCATAGGAAGCGAGGAAAAATTCCGCTTACGTGGATTTCCATAAGGAGCGAGAATTCTGCTTACGTGGAAAAGGAAGGAGGAACCATAATTTCTTGTGACGATTTGTATTCATTTCTCTATGAGGACACGATTTATAGCGATGGTTCATTCCGCTATATTGATTGGCGATGGTTCATTCCGTCAGGTATATTTATAGCGATGGTTCATTCCGCAATATTGATAGGCGATGGTTCATTCCGCCAGGTGTATTGATAGCGATGCCTCTTTCCGCTACTATGTGGACGATGATTCATGCTCAGGTGTATAGCGAGGTTTCATGCCACTTATTATATGACGAGGTGTCATGCCATCGATTCTATAGCGAGGGATTTTGCCGCTATGTACTCAGCACATGATTTTGCCGCCTTCGAGCGATGGGTGCTGATTACGCACTATTATTGAGCGACGGAGACAGGTATGACGCTATATTGTTAGCTATGAGGTATGAGATATTGCTATTTTATTAGCTTTATTGTAGCTGGCATGCATTGATATACATGTTTTATTATGACTATTTTACTAGCATGATAGTGGATGACATACGCTGATGTACATGTATCGTCACTAGTTGACAATGTCTTAGATGCCATGAGTTGGCATGCGTCGTCACAGGATGACGATGACGATGGTGTAGGAGATGTCTTATTAGACATGCATCATCGTTACGATGATCGATGCGTTGAGTATACGTATTCAGTAGGTATGCCTTGGGTGCCAGTACCGAGCACAAGGTGGTGTGTGCGGCACCGATTAACGTGACCCTTATACCGAGCGGGTTGCTCGAGGAATGGATGGATGCGCTGTACATGTGATTGTACCGCAGCTTACGTTTGGGGTGATCATATTACGAGTGGTGATACCCTTGAGATATGCTTGTTGGAATGGCTTTTGGCCATGTGATTTGACGACAGGAGTAATCATGGAGGAAAGTACTCGTTTTCTGTCGATGTGACATGTGGTAGACATGGTCACACCACCCTTGAGGGTGTAGGATGGGTCCTAAGGGAATAGGATCAGGTTATGTTAAGTACATAGGGACATTGGAGTGTCCAGGGTGTATCGGCATTAGAGGAATGTTGGATAAAGACCCACTACTCTATTGAGTTTTCTCCCACAGTATGATATACCATGTGGAAACGTCCGTCTTATTGGTAGGTTTGAGGTGAACCTAGAGAGGCAGCGACCAGTTTGTCTGCCGTGTGTGTGCAGCACCATGAGGGGCTTGCTAGAGCCGTTATACTGCTCGTTGGAACCAAGTTGGCAAATCGTAAGGTGATACGATGTGGATTCTGGTGGACTCTAGTAGTCACCATATCATTTGAGGTTGAGGCTGAGGTTGTGCATGCCTCACTGAAACGTGTATACGTTTATGTTTAATCTTGGTGAGACTTGTCTGGGACAGCTCAGGATGTTGGAGTACCAACAAGAGAGTCATCAGGTCGTTATTGACTCAATCTAAGGGAACCCGTGTATTAGGGATACAATGGGTGTTATTGCATCCAGTTTTCCGAACGGTGGTTCGAGACTAGTGGATCTCGAGTTCGATGGCACTTCCCTTGTGAGGAAGGAGGTAGTATTATACCTATTTGGGAATCTTTGAAAGATTCGATGAGTTGGTGCTTGTGGTGTTGATTTTGAGAATCACGCCGTGTTGTTGATTGTCGATTTTCATTCTCCTTTGGATGGGAATGACTCAGGATTGACAGTTGTATTTGGGGCTTAGGGATATGTTGCAGATACCCGAGCCAAGTGCATTGAGTATGCATGAGGTATTCGTGCTTAGGCAGGTATACCGATGAGTATACGGATGCCAGTTGTTGATTTCCTTTTGTCAAGCATAGAGTTATGCTATTTTAGGATGGTTAAATCTCTGATGAGAGATATGGAACACCTTGAGATTGGGAATCTCCATGGCACGATGATTATGAGGGATAATCGTGAAGTTAGTTGACTTCCCTTGAGGAGGGATTATCTTGTGAGGGTTAAGGTATTTCATTATTGGTGTTTCCCTCCGAGTTATGCGATAGCCTTCCCAAGTTTGGATTGTTAAATCCTAGGATTATCAAAGGATGGCAGGAATTCGGATTGGTTGGGTGTCGCTGTCGACACAAGCGTTGAGGATGCAATAGGTTTATTGCATGTCCTTTCAAATTTTGAAACTCTGTGGAGTCCGATTGTTTATTACGACCAGGATGTGGTTCTTGGGATATCCGGAGGTGGACATCTTGTGATATGTCTTTTGTGTGGATCGGTGGCCGTGAGTTGCCCGATCCGAGTTGCAGAGGGTGCAACTGCTCCTTGGATGGAGATGGTCTGTATAGCGGGAAACCAGGTTTGGTATGTGTACACCGTGGTGTACTAGTGTTTCCCTCGCAACGATGTATGTTAGACATCGTGAGTCTTGATAAAGATGTCATGGAATGATATCTACGATAGAATCAGGAGCGATTCGAATCCTTACAGTTTCAGTTGACTAACTGCTTTTGGATTATTAGCGTTGAGTTGTACTGACGCTCTTTGACGTTATGATGGATTTGGAAGTCTATTCCACTCCAGAGTTTGACACGAGGTCAACGTTCTCATGGTTGAGGTGTCTTTCAGGATGCGTTCTTACTAGTTGTATTAGAACTAAGGATGACTGTCCGATCTACAGTCGTAAGTATAGGTTATTTTGCAGTCATGAGGGACTGACTTTTGGGATGAATCGCACCGAGGTACGTTTCGCCTCTTGGGTGATAGGTTGGTTTGGTAAGTCGCTCTGTTTCAGAGTTTGATGTGAGGTAAGTATCCTCGCGTTTATTAATACGATTCTGATATGGTCAAGAATCGAGGTTATGGCTTCATGTTGTTGTGTAGCCTGGGTGTTACGTGATACACCAGTGCTAATTTCGAGGACGAAATTCTTTTAGTGGGGGATATTGTGATGACCAGGGATTATAGGTGTTAATCCCGTAGTGTTAATAATCCCTAAAGTGGTTTTACGTGGCGATTTGGAATTTAATCGAGGTGTTGGGCCTTCTGGGCTCGTTTATTTGGGTAGTTGCGATCGTTGGATCCAGAGGTTGAGAGTGTATTCTCATTTGGGTGAAAAACCTATGAGTTGGGTTTTTAGTGTGTCTCGGGATCTCGGGTGCTGTGTGAGCACCGGTAGGGGTTTTGGAGTTAGAGAGAGAATTTTTGAAAACAGATGATTTTTAATGAATCATGATGTATTTGTGGGGCTATTAATTTTTCGGGGTATTTTTGCTATAAATACCAATTGAACCCAAAATTTTAGAATAAAATTCATTTCAGCCCCAAATTTCTTCTCCCTCTCCCCAAACGCGATTTCCCGTCTGGACCAGCACCCGCGGCTTCAGGCCGTGCGCCCGCCGCCGTCCGGCCGCCGTTCGGCGCGTGCGACCTGTCACCGGCGTCGTCTCGTCGAGGCGCAGCTTTCCCTCCGTCAATTCGAAGTTTCGTCGCGTTTTGAAGTCGGATTTTGGCTGGACGTCGATCCCCAATTTCTAGGGTTCATCGATTTTCATCGATTTTCTTCCGATTTTCGATTGGGTAACCTCCCTTACCCCTTTTCCGTCATTTTCGTGTATTTCCCTGCCTTTATTGTGTTCGAATTTGAAGAATTTTAAGGGTTCGAATTTAAGGGCATGTTTGGGTTCGAATTTAAGGGGTTTGAGTTCGAAAATTGGGGGTTTTTGGCAAGGGGTGTTGATTCTTGCTTGGATAGCTTGATTCACTTTTTAGATGAATTATGGTATTTAATTGGGTTCGGAATTGTGAGATTAGGGTTCGATTTTTGTAGGGTATTCTTGAACAAATTTCGATATTGTCTCATTTATTTCCCTCCCTGCGTATACCCTGCCCCGGGTCTTTTAAAAGGTTAATTGTCGTGTGTTGACAATATTTTGAGGGATATGGGTGTGCTTGAGCATAGGTTACATGTTCGTAAATAATTGTGAATTATTTATCGTGTTAGCACATCATTCCTCGGGGCATGGAACTCGAGCAAGGTTTGGCTCGGACTTCGGAGATTTAAGGTACGTGCGACGTACGAGCATTACTATATATGTGAAACGCATAAGGTATTTTTGATTGCATTGAATATTGTGCGTATGGTTATACATATATGTTGATATAGCCAAGGAACGACCAAATCTTAATATCGCCGCTTGTAGCGTGCGTGACACTAGAGTAGGATAACTCTTACAAGGTATAAGGGGTACTGGGTTCATATGTATCTATTATAAGACATTTGAGATGTCTAGGGTTGTAGAATCATGTATCTATTATAAGACATTTGAGATGTCTAGGTTGTAGAATCATGTATCTATTATAAGACATTTGAGATGTCTAGGTTCGTAGAATCATGTATTCATTATGAGACATTTGAGATGTCTAAGTTCGTAGAATCACGTATTCATTATAAGACATTTGAGATGTCTAGGTATAATGAAGGATTGGTAAAACAAATGCTAGGCATTTGAGCTATCTGTGATTGATAGCGAGGTTGTGAAATCAGTATTAGATATTGAGATATCTATAATTGCATGTTTAATGAATTTTCAATCACTATATTCGAGGATTAGGCATGCGATGAGTTAATCAATGTGTTGATTTACTGATTTTTGAGATTTGATGAGTTTTATGATTGTGAGGACAGGGACAGTACACGGAATCCCGGATGAGGTTGCCATCCAGGGAGTATCATTTAAATTCATTAGCATTTACCTTTGTTGTAAATTATGAATTTCATTATTGTGATTATGGGATTTTGTGTATTGGTATGCTCACCCCGTTGGGGGCTGTCTCTGTTGGGACAGCTGAACAGGTACATCGATGGCTGTGGAGCTGAGCTCGAGCTGTTGATTGGAGGTACTCCCAGGATCGTGGTACCAGGGCTTGATAGAGCACGGTATCGTATAGAGTACCTATATATACACCTGAGGATTTTATACAGATTCATGATGCTCGCATGTGAGCACGATTTTACTTGTATATGGATTGTATATAAAGGCATGAGCCTTTCTCTCTTTCATTTGAGGTTGCATGCAATTAGAGGTTAAATTGCTAAATGATATGAGAGTCATTGGTGTATTATGTGGGTGTTGAAACCCACTGTTGTCGTCATATGTGTGGTGTCTTCCCTGGCTGGGAATTTACTTGTATTACTGCATTATGATGAGTATTATGTATTCCTTGGCCGGGAATTATGTTATGTGTTGTGCTTTTTTTTTTCGGATAGCTCTACTTATGGGGAGACTCTGCCCAAATTTTTATAAAAGTTCACAATGTGAAAAGTGGTACCAAGGGGTTGGTAAAGGGCAAACATATGAGTCTTTTATTGTTAGGATGATGATCTTATAACATTGAGTATTAAAGGAAAATTTTGTAATTGACATTCAATGGTAAAGTATCATCTGAGCTTCCCGATTGACTTTTTATTGAAAGCATGTGCCACACATAGTGGTTAATACACTAATCAGGGGTTAAGGGCTAAGGGGGTCCTTACATTAACAAAGCCATAGTGAAGATTAAGTATCCGTTCTGAGGATTAATGATTTGTTTGATCAGCTGCAGAGTACGAGGCCCTACAGTAAGACCGATCTGAGATCGAGGTATCACCAGATTCGAGTTCGAGAGGATGATGTACAGAAGATAACTTTCAGGACTAGATATGGGCACTACGGATTCTTAGTCACGCCCTTTGGGGTGACGATTGCCCTAGCTGTTTTATGAGTCTGATGAACAGAGTGCCCCAACCATGTTTGGATCAGTCCGTCATAGTTTTCATTGACGATATGCTTATTTACTCTCGAACTGAAGAGGGACACGTGAAGCACTTGAGAACAGTACTCCAGATCCTTAGGGATTGCCAGACCCCTGGCACAGCTGACTCAGAAAGGAGTGTCGTTCTATTGGTCCGAAGCTTGTGAGGAGAGCTTCCAAGAATTGAAACATCGTTTGATTACGACACCTATGTTGGTGATTCCTTATGAGAATAAGAGGGTTACCTTGTACACTAATGCATCACTGCAGGGTTTGGACTGTGTGTTGATGCAAGATAAGCATGTGGTGGCTTATGCATCGAGGCGGTTACAACCACATGAGGATAGGTACCCAGTCCATGATTTGGAGCTGGCAGCCGTTACATTTGCCTTGAAGATTTGGAGGCATTACTGGCATGGTACGTCGTTTACCATCTACACGGACCATAAGAGCCTGGAGTTTTGTTCACACAGGCTGAGATGAATATGCGACAAAGAAGATGGATGTCATGAATTTATCAGCTATGATGACCTCTTGTTGCCATTTGGGCTATGACTTTGATGTGGACACGTCGCCGGTACGAGTGTCGACCTTATTGGCCGAACCAGACGTATTTGAGGCTATCAGGAAAGCCTAGAGGTTGGATGATGAAGTTCAGAGATGGTTATCGATAGCACTTCGAGGTCAGCCAACAAAGTTTAGAGTGGCTGAAGATGATTCATTAAGACTGGGCAACCGATGGGTAGTCCCAGATACACCAGAGCTACGTAAAGGAATATTGGAACGAGCTCACAGTAGTCGGTTCAGTATTCACCCAGGAGGAAGAAAGATGTACAAGGACCTGAGTGGTCAATTCTGGTGGAGGCGCATGAAGCGTGATGTGATCAGTTTTGTTAAGAGATGTTTGATCTGCCAGCAAGTAAAGGCAGAAAGGCAGAGGCCTGGTGGCGAGCTGAAGAGCTTGGAGGTACCTAAGTGGAAGTGGGAACATATATCTATGGACTTCGTAACCCACTTGCCAAGGTCGGCCTCTGGATTTGATGCGAACTGGGTGATCGTGGATGGGCTGACGAAAGTAGCTCATTTCATCCCTTACAGTATGACTTTCACGTATCTAAAGATGGCCCAATTGTATGTACGGGATGTAGTGAGGTTGCATGGGGTTCCAGTCTCGATCGTGTCTGACAGAGACCCAAGGTTTACCTCTCATTTCTGGGAGGGTCTCCAGACAGCTTTGGGCACCGAGGGGGTATCACCCTCAGACAGACGGCCAAACGGAGCGTACTATACAGACGCTCAAAGATATGCTGAGGGCATGTGTTTTGGAGTTTGATACTCCGTGGCAAGAGTCTATACCACTGGTTGAGTTCTCCTATAATAACAGCTATTAGGCGAGCATTCAAATGGCCCCTTTTGAAGCTCTTTATGGACGACGATGTAGGTCACCACTGTATTGGGAGGACTTGACGAGTAGAGCGTTCGGAGGACCGGATATGATTAAGGACATGGAGGAAAAGATTAAGATAATACGCTCAAAGATGAAGGCGGCTCAAGATAGGCAAGCAGCCTATGCCAATAAGCGGCGACGGCCGCTAGAATTCCAAGAAGGAGACAAGGTTTTCTTGAAAATCTCACCCTTCAGGGGTGTGGTCCGTTTTGGTATGCGGGGGAAGTTATCTCCGAGATATGTCGGACCGTATGAGGTATTGCAGCGTATTGGTACATTGGCTTACCGTTTGGCTCTACCGCCGTCTTTATCTGGAATTCATGATGTTTTCCATGTTTCTATGTTGAGAAAGTATGAGCCAGACCCGTCTCATGTTTTACAGCCTACTGAAGTGCAGTTAGACTCAGATGTATCCTACGTTGAACGGCCGGTCAGAATTCTGGATCGTGAGGATCGCAGACTACGAAGTAAAGTTATACCGATGGTCAAAGTTCAGTGGGATCGTCGGGGTGTCGAGGAGGCTACGTGGGAGACGGAACGGCATATGATGCTGCATTACCCGGAACTATTTTCTGGTATGATTTATGTTTAGTTTCTTTTGGGTAAGTGCATGCGATTTCGAGGACGAAATCTTATAAGTAGGGGAGTAATGTGATGCCCCGAAATTAATTAATGGTAACCTGGACATTAATTATGTTTATATGATGAATTATTACGATGATCAAGTTATGTGTGGAAATGATGTATTAACATGATTTAAGGATGTTGATTTTAATGATGAGGAAGGTATAGATTTAATGAAGTCGGTTGCATTTTTGTAAATGCTTTTGAAATATCATGTTAGCGTATCTTATACATCATGGTAAGTGTTGGGGTACAATTTAATTAAACCCACATAACCTCCCACTACCCCACCTTTTTAACTCACTTTCCCCTTTTACACTAAAATCCCCAAAATCTTTTTCCCAAACTCTTTCCCCTCATTTTCGAGTTTGGCACAAAGGTGGGAAGGAAATCCTTGCAAAAGCTTCAATCTTGTGATTCTTGGTAAGATTTAAGCCCTATGATGTGTGTATGTCACTCCTTGAAGCTTTTGTAAAGTTTTATTTGAGTTTGTATTGATTTTGGAGGGTTTGAAATGGGTCTATATGGGTATGTGTTGTTTATGGTTGGGGAATGATATTTGAAGTGTTTTTATGTTGGTTTTAGTGGGTTATGAGGTTATTGATGTTGTAAGGAAGTATGGATTTGTAAGGCATGAAGAGAAGCTTGAAAAATGTACATTAATGGCGAATTTTCGGGACTCAGCACTCGGCGATCGATCGCCCGTTCTTGGCGATCGATCGCGAGCCTCCAGTGCACGCCAGTAACGTTTGGCAATCGATCGCCACTTTTGGGCGATCGATCGGCGAGGCTGGCGATCGATCGCGCCAAAAGTGGCGATCGATCGCGAGATGTAAAAATGTGGATTTTTGATATTTTTGTGGGATTTTTGGATATTGGACTATATTTAGCTTCTAATATCAATTTGTATGGTTATGTAGAACCATCCCAGGTACCCACGACTTCAAGGAGATAAAGTCCTCCGACTCCTCCATTTTGGGAATTAAGGTACGTAAGAAGCGTACGGGCATCGGACGGTAACACACTCCTAACTATGACTATGTATTGATTGCATAAGTATTTATGATGATTATGATGATGATGTTTATGATGAGGATGTTTACGATGATGATCATGATAAATAAACGATGATGTTTATAATGATGATGCTTACGATGATGATTATGATAAGTAAGTTTATGATGATGATGTTTATGATGATGAGGTTTATGATGATGATTGTGATAAATAAGTTTAAGATGATGATGTTTATGAAGATGATATGATAAGTAAGTTTATAATAATATTATACGATGTTTATAAAAGGGTAAGATGCCCATATGGTAAGATGTCATACAATGTCACAATGTGGTAAGATGCCACGGGGTAAGATGCCCATATGGTAAGAGGTCGTACGATGTTGTTATGTGGTAAGATGCCACGGGGTAAGATGCCCATATGGTAAGATGCCATACGATGTTATTGTGTGGTAAGATGCCACGGGGTAAAATGCCCATATGCATGAAGGTAAATCAGGGTCAACATAAAGAAGTTAACGAATAACCAGCAAATTACTTAACCAAGACTTCGTACATTTACTGTTATATTTTGTTATGATGCATATATGATGATGATGTTATAAGATGACGATGTTATAAGATGATGAAGTTATATGATGATGATGTTATAAGATGATGAAGTTATATGATGATGATGCTATAAGATGATGATGTTATAAGATGATGAAGTTATAAGATGATGATTATGTTATGAGATGATAATATTATAAGATGATGATACTATAAGACGATGATGCTTATATGATGATGATGTTATGAGATGATGATATTATAAGATGATGAAGCAATAAGATGATAATGCTTATATGATATGATGTTATAAGATGATGATATTTATGAAACCATGATTTTAATCATTCATGTCAAGAATTAATGATTATATACATGGCTATGAAACAGGGACAACAAAAGAAGGTTAATGCGATTAACCAGGAAGTATATGTTACCAATTATCTTCATGCATTTATTTATATGCCATTTCCTTATGATGTTAAGTAACGATGTACATGCTCACGATGGGTTGTTCCTGTAGGTACACTTTTGGACTAAAGGACTAAGGGCCGGGTTGAGGCAGTGAGCTATGAAGAGCATGAAAGATGTTAGGATTCAGGATTTCTGGATAGTCTCTACTCTAGTAGTAGTATAATTCTATCGTTTTAAAACATTCATTTCGAGAATGTAATTAATTAAGTTTGAAATTTCATTTTTGGCCCGTAATCTCATTAGCTCAAAGTTACAACCGGAACCCTTAAGAGGCTATGAATGCATGTTTAGTCCATAAGACGTGTATAATATGATGTTAAGGTACGAGGACTGTGATATCCCCGAAATGATTATGTGGGTAATCATACAATTAAAGGTTGTTAATTGTGAGCCTATGTGCTAAAGGCGTATTTTATGTGGGAGTGATTTATTTATTTTGATGATGTGGTTTAGGGAGCATGTTAGGTGTTTTAATTATTGGGTTGATGTGGTAAAATAATAAAATATCAAGGAGAGATATTTTTATACATCGTATGAAATACCGGGACACAATTAAACACCACAAAACCACCCTACATGCAACCACCCCACCCCCACTTGGTTAAACCCACGCCCCTCCCCTGTTTTTCTGGGAAAGCAGATGATTAAGCAAGCAACTTTACTTGAAGATATTTTCATTGTGCCTCTTCCAAAAAGACTTCTTCTTCTTCCCTTCATTTGTCTGCAACTTGGTCGGTTTCTAGGAGGAAAGTGATCGGATTTCATTCATCCTTCATATAGAAAATTGAAGGGCAAAAGTGGTGAGGAGTCACATGTTCTTCCCAGTTTTCAGTTTTCTAGCATGCATGTTCCTTGTAGCAGATTTGGCATGCTAGTTTAGGGTATAATGTTATATTGTTATGAGTACCTTTATGTGATGTTTGTGAAGCCCTTAGCATGTTTAGTTAAGTAACTTGCATGCTTTATGTGCTAGATTTGTAGTAGAGAAAAGGGTTCCTCGAACATCCGAGCAGGGAAGTGCTCTGTTTTTCATGTTAGGAAGGGTTTTACCATGAATATTTGAAGCATGCTAGCTTAGGTTTTGGTAAAACTTCGATGTGAAATTATGCATGGTAGTTTTGTGAAGCCCATGGCATGTTTGTTCGAGCTTTCTTTATGCTATATGTGATAGGTTTAATAGCATGAAGTGAGGTGCTCAAGAAATCTGGAAATGAATATGTTACCCTGTTTCCAGAAAAGTTGATCCAGTACTGGTTTAAATGATCGACGTTTGTGCATGTAGGCTTATGCTTAGGGTGTAAATTTGAATTGTATACACTCAGGGTAGTGTAGTGCAACTTCTAGCATGTTGGTCTTGGCATGTATTATGTCTTACATGTTAGTTTTAAGGGTATGATTATCGGTGTTGAGTAATTCTGGAAAATCGCTCAAAGGAACAGGGTTGGTGATCGATCGCCAAAGAGGCAAGATCGATCGCGACGTTCCAGTGAGTTGTGGCGATCGATCGCCAATATTGAGGCGATCGATCGTGGATTGTTTTTTTTTTGGTATGCGAGGCAGTAGCATCTCGCGATCGATCGGGGCTCATGGGCGATCGATCGCGAGATGATATTGTAGGATAAATTTGGTTTTTAATTTGGTTTTGCTTCCGGATTATGAGGTGCCTAATATTGTGTTGTGTGGCTATGTAGAACCATCCCAGGTGCCATCACAACCGAGGAGATAAAGTCGATTGACTCCTCTATCTTTTGGAAAGGTACGTAAGCGACGTACGGGCATCCCAACGGTAACATGTGCTTTATGTTTGTCTTTTTGACGCATGATGAATGCAATGTGGTGCATTAAGGTTATGATACATGTTATTATGCATTGTTTTTGCATATGTATGTTGTGAAATATAAGAGGTGTATTTCACGAGTCAAGGTTATCTTAGTAAGGATTTTAATTGCTTACGCTAAGGTCCATTGGAAGCGAGGAAGAATTCCGCTTACATGGAGTAGCAAGAAGCATTAAAATGTACTAATGATAAGGGCTCAGGATTGAAATAAGGATTTAAGGAGGAAGGATGTCATGACATTTATTTGTGAAACCATACATTCTTATAATGTGTTTTTATTATGAATTATGGTACAGGGACAACCAATGGGCGTTATAAATGCTGGAAATACAGGAAGGGCTTGTGTTTAAGATTGTGCATGTATGCCTTACTTTCATATTATGTTGAATATGAATTGTGTTATGCTCATGTGTTGGGGGTTGTCTTTGTAGGTGCTTTTGTTGACGAGAACCAGGGTCGGGGTTGATATGCTGAGCTGTAAGGAGTGCTACAGGATTAGCATGTTAGAGAAAATTTTTGTATAGCTTCTACTGAGTAGAGTAAGACTATAATGTAGTACCTTTGTAGGAATTGTGTCTTTCCTTTTGAAACATTTTGTTACTGTAATCTCTAAAGCTCAGGTTAATCAACACGGCACGTTACTCTGATATATTCACATGAATGTTTAGTTCTCTAAATTGCACCTTAATATCTTGATGTGATAACGGGGTCTCACATTTATTGGTATCAGAACAGTGGTTAGATAACCAGGGAAGAGTGAAGGGTAGCCTTTAGAGACAAGTTGGCTAGGTATTCATTGTTGGGCATGTTATGCATGTGATGCATATTGTTGTATAAGTGTTACACTAACATATAGTCGGGAGACATATAACTCCAACGAAGCCATAGAACGAATCTAGCGCTATTGAAATTGTTTAATAGTTTATCTTAGGTGGGGACATCAAGATGATTGTTGAATGATTATTTCTATTTAACACTCGGGAGAGGTAATAGATAACATAGGATTCGTGGTTAATAAATTAGAAGAACACGACATAGTGGATAGTTGAGTGAAGTCGAACCTCTAGAATCCGTTCTCATTGATTTTCTCCACTTAAATTTCCATCTTGTTAATCTTTTATTTTATTTGGTAGATTAATATAATAATTATGCTCTCGATTGTCTAAATAAAGTCGAGACTATTCTAATTACAGTACTTGGTGTAACTTAATTTTCAATCCCAGTGGGTTCGACATCCGTATTTTAAAATTCTATACTAAACCTTGACACCGTAAACTTGCGGTACGTTTCACACGCATCAAGTTTTTGGCGCCGTTGCCGGGGATTGATATAATTTTGTTTACTGATACTGTTACCAAGTAGTCTTGATTTTAATTTAGAATTTTATTTTTTTTGTTTTAATTTTATTATTTTTTGATGTTTTTCTTGTGAGGTACTTGGAGATGTTTCATCAGCAAGTTTCCACAAACTTTGCCCAACAACCTTATGAACCATTCTATGCAGCTTGGGACAGATTCAACCATGACTTTTCAAACTACGCTCCTCTTCAATCTTTCTATATTGGATTGGATGCAGACACACAAGAATGGGTATTTAATGGAGCTTTGGCAGCTGGTAGTCTCATATATGGTAGAGATGATGACAGGGTGCACCTGTTTAACCATATTGCGAATTTCGACTATCAGTGGCATTATGATCCTTCACTGCTGGGTTGGAGTCACCAATATCCACCAGGGCATCATTACCCTCATTTTACACATCAATCATTCAAGCATCAAGCAGAGGATGAGTATAGTTCTGATAAAGTCTCTAAGTTGGAGGATATTTTGCGCAAATTCTGGCCATCATTTGAACCAAAGATCGAAAATGCCACCAGAAGTAGCCTTGAGCAGCTGATAGAGACATTTGTAGCGAGATGCAAAGAGGTTGAGATGAGATATAATCAAGGGGTGACAAACCAGGTGTGGTCACATGATGATGATCATTCAACCAACCAAGTTTGGGAGAGTGATCCTACTCATGCGGAAGATTCAAGGGAATATGAGCATTTTCAAGTGGTTGAGCCTACTGTGGAAGAGTTATCTGATGAATTCCCGTGTCAAGATGAGCCTAGCGTGACGTTGGAAGATGAGCATATTTTTGAAAATAGTGAGGAGCACTCATCGATGGTGATGTCCTATGCCATATGTGGATCCGTCCTTCCCATCGATGCCAACTTCACCATATTATGATCTCCACGAGATGAAGCCAAGTTTAGAATCTTTCTCCCATGCTTATCAATTTTCGAAGGACGTTGTTGGAGCGACGAGCGTTAACTGCCACTATCTTGCCAAGCTTGAGGGCATACACAACCAAGACCCACATGTAGTGTCATATGATACTTACTATGGGCGGAAGCCGCTATTTGAGGGTTGCTTCGCATAGTCTAGCTGACGACTTTAAACAAAGCGCTTCTTGGGAGGCAACCCAAGCCTTGTATCCTTTTTTATTTTATTTAATTTTTTAATGTTAGTATTGCATTTTAGTAGCATGTCTTATTCATAGCCGATTGATCATTATTTTTCCAATTGCAGGGTCTATACTTATGCGGAGGTCCCTATCATCATCTTCTCACCATACCCATGAGCATGAGATGGGCGACGATTACTGACGATCGTCGTCGCAGGTAGGTGTGTTGTCCCTTATTTTATACATTGTATGGTACATTGAGGACAATGCACGATTTTATGTTTGGGGTGTGTTTAAACATTGAAAATGTTTTGTTTCCTGGATTCCTATGTGTGTTGTGTTTTGTGTTTTTTTTTTTAGTCTTTTTCTTTTTTCTTTTTGTGTCATAAGTCGTGAATTGAAGTAATTGTGAAGGCCGATGATGAAGAATTGAGCTTATTTGTGAAAATTTTTAAAACTTTTGTTCACTTTGCTCTTGAGTTTCTCACATTCATGCACTAGAGACCATGATCATTTGACCAATTAAAGTTGATTTGAATGAACACAAATATGATATAGGCAATTTTTGATAATATTTTGGGCCTTTATTCATTGATATAAATTTGTCATAGTAGCCCCTTTGAGCTTAAACGTAAAAGAATGAGGATTGAATTGTTGCATTATGTTTTAGAATCTCATTCAAATTTCATTCTTATATCATGTAAGGACCCCCAAGCCCTTAACCCTTAATTAGTGTATTAATCATTATGTGTGGTACATGCTTTCAATATATCCAATCGGGAAACACAGATGATACTTTACCATTGAATGGCAATTACAAAATTTCTTTAATATTCAACATTAAGATCATCTCTACCCACAATTAGACTCATAGATTCCGCCCATTTCCATCCCCATTACACCACTTTTCACATGATAGACTTTTATAAAAATTTGGGCAGAGGCTCCCCATAAATAGAGCCATCCCGAAATAAAAGCGCATCACAATATATAGTTCCCGGCCAGGGAAAACACATATTCAACAGAACACAGCAACACTAAGTAAATTCCCAGCCAGGGAAGACACCACACATAAGACGACAGAAATGGGTTCCAACACCCACATAATACACCCATGACTCTCATATCATTAGCAATTCTACTCTAATTGCATGCAACACAAAATGAAAGAGAGAAAGGCTCATGCCTTTATATACAATCCATATACAAGCATAATCGTGCTCACATGCGAGCATCATGAATATGTATATAATCCTCAGGTGTATATAAGTACTCTATACGATACCGTGCTCCATCAAGCCCTGGTACCACGATCCTGGGAGTACATCCAATCAAAAGCTCGAGCTCAACTCCAAAGCCATCGATGTACCTGTTCACCTGTCCCAACAGAGACAGCCCCCAACGGGGTGAGCATACCAATACACAAAATCTCATAATCACAATAATGAAATTCATAATTTACAACACAAGTAAATATTAATGAATTTTAAATGATACTCCCTAGATGACAACGTCCTCATCCGGGATTCCGTGTACTGTCCCTGTTCTCACAACATCAAACTCATCAAATCTCAAAAATCAGTAAATCAACACATTGATTTAACTCATAGCATGCCTGGTTCTCAGGTATCAATAATTAATGATTCCAAATTCATTATACATACAAATATAGATATCTCGATATCTAATATTGATTTTAAACTTTACTACCAATCACAGATAGCTCAAATGCCTAGCATTTATTTTACGAATTCTCATTTATACTTAGACATCTCACATGTCTTATAATGAATACATGATTCCACGATCATTCTCAGGCATCTCAAATGCCTAGCCTTTATTTTACAAATTCTCATTTATACTTAGACATCTCACATGTCTTATAATGAATACATGATTCCACGATCATTCTCAGGCATCTCAAATGCCCTACAATAGTCATATAAACCCAGTACCCCATATCTCTTATAAGGTCATAATACTCTAGTATTACGCACACTTGTGGCAGCGATATCAAGACTAGGTCGTTCCATAGTCATATCGACACATATATATAACCATACCCACAACCATCTAATGCAATTAAAACACATTATGCATTTCACAAATGCTTTCATATAAAGTAATGCTCGTACGTCACACGTACCTTAAATCTCCGAAGTCCGAGCCAAACCTTGCTCGAGTCCCATGCCCCGAGGAACGATGTGCTAACACGATAAATAATTCACAATTAATTACGAACATGCAACCCATGCTCAAGCACACCCATATCCCTTATATAGAAAATTATTGTCAACCCACGACAATTTACCATTTAAAAGACCAGGGGCAGGGCATAAACAGGGAGGGAAATCGAAGGAGATAATATCGAAAATTGCTCAAGAATTCCCCACAAATTTTCGAACCCTCACAACACAAATCGAACCCAATTAAACACCATAATTCATCTAAACATGAATTAATCGATTAACAACAAGAATCATCATCCCCAAGCCAAAACCCCCAAAAATTTCGAACCCTAACTCATTCAAACAGCATGAAAATCGAATCAATTGGCAACCAATTTCTTTGAACCACAAAGCAAGAAATTTTGACCCAAACTAAGCACCAAAACGCCCCAATAACACCTGAAAGAAAGCCCCCAAAATCGTACCAAAAATCGAGCCCCTATTGGACAAAATTCCAGTTCGAACCCTAGCGCTTTTCTGGCAAATCCGAGCTCAAATGGCGACCAAACTTCGAATTGATGGTGTAGAAAGGAGCGCATGGACGAGACGAAGCCGGCGGCGGGTCGGACGCGCCGAACGGCGGCCGGACGGCGGCGGGCGCGGCGTTTGAAGCTGTGTGGGTCGAAGCAGATCGGAAATGGCGTACGCGGGGAGAGAGAAAGCAAGGTGAGGAAAATGGTTCCGATAATTAAAATCTCGGGTTCAACTGGTATTTATAGCAAAAATACCCCGAAATACTAATAGCCCCACAAATACATCATGATTCATTAAAAATCATCTTTTTTCAAAAATTCTCTCTCTAACTCCAAAACCCCCTACCGGCGCCCACACAAAGCACCCGAGATTCCGAGTCACACTAAAAACCCAACTCTTAGATTTTCACCGAAATGAGAATACGATCTCAACCTCGGGATCCAACGATCCCAACTACTCAAATAGACGAGCCCGGAAGGCCCAACGCCTCGATTAAACTCCAAATCGCCACGTAAAACAACTTTAGGGGTTATTAACACTACAGGATTAACATCTTTAATCCTTGGTCATCACAATATCCCCCACTAAAAGAATTTCGTCCTCGAAATTAGCACCGGTGTATCACATAACACCCAGGCTACACAACAACATGAAGCCATAACCTCGATTCTTGACCATATCAGAATCGTCTTAATAAATGCGAGGATACTTACTTCACATCAAACTCTGAAACAGAGCGACATACCAAAACCAACATATCACCCAAGAGGAAAAACGTACCTCGATGCGGTTCATCCCAAAAGTCAGTCCCGCATGACTGCAAAACAACCAATACTTACGACCGTAGATCGGACAGTCATCCTTCGTTCTAATACCACTTAGTAAGAACGCATCATGAATGACACCTCAACCGTGAGAACGTTGACCTCGTGTCAAACTCTGGAGTGGAATAGACTTCCAAATCCATTATAACGTCAAAGAGCGTCAGCACAACTCAACGCTAACAATCCAAAAGCAGTTAGTCACCTGAAACTGCAAGGATTCGAATTGCTCCCGATTCCATCGTAGATATCATTCAAAGACATCTCTATCATGACTCACGATGTCTAACACACATCATTACGAGGAAAACACTAGTATACCATGATGTACACATACTAAACCTGGTCTCCACTTCCACACCTCCTCCATCAAATGAGCAGTCGCATCATTGCAACTCAATTTGGGCAACTCACGGCCACAGATTCACACAAAAAACATCTCACAAGATGTCCACCTCCGGATATTCCAAGGATCACATCCTGATCATAAATAAACCATCGAGACTCCACAGAGTTCAAATTCTGAAAGGACATGCAATAAACCCATTGCATCCTCAACGCTTGTGTCGACAGCGACACCCAATAAATCCGAATTCCTGCCATCCCTTGATAATCCTAGGATTTAACAATCCAAACTTGGGAAGGCTATCGCATAACTCGGAGGAAAACACCAATAAGGAAATACCTTAACCCACACAAGATAATCCCTCCTCAAGAGAAGTCAACTAACATCACGATTATCCCTCATAATCATCGTGCCATGGAGATTCCCAATCTCAAGGTGTTCCATATCTCTCATCAGAGGTTTAACCATCCAAAAATAGTATACTCTATGCTTGACAAAAAGGGAATCAATAACTGGCATCCGTACACTCACCGGTATACCTGCCTAAGCACTGACATCACATGCATACTCAATGCACTTGGCTCGGGTATCTACAACATACCCCTAAGCCCCCAAACACAACTGTCAATTCTGAGTCATTCCATTGCAGTGGAGAATGATAATCGACGATCAACAACACGGCGTGATTCCCAAAATCAACACCACACGTACCAACTTACCGAATCCTTCAAAGATTCCCAAATAGGTATAATACTACCTCCTTCCCCACAAGGGAAGTGCTATCGAACTCGAGATCCACTAGTCTCGAACCACCGTTCGGAAAAACTGGATACAATAACACCCATTGCATCCCAAGTACACGGATTTCCCAAATCGAGTCAACGACGACTTGATGACTCTCTTGTTGGCACTCCAACATGATGAGCTGTCCCAGACAAGTCTCACCCAGATTAAACATAAACGTATACACGTTTCAGTGAGGCATGCACAACCTCAACCTCAAATGACGTGGTGACTACTAGAGTCCACCACAATCCACATCGTATCACCTTACGATTTGCCAAGCTTGGTTCCAACGTGCAGTATCATGGCCCCAACAAGCACACTATATCATTCCCCCAATATCTGGCTAGCAGAGCACTGTCTACATAGGCTCATATCAAGCCCACCAACAAACCATATGTTCCATCTCGGTATGCCATACCGTACAAACCGTTAGAGTAATGGGTCATCGCCCAACATATCTATAAAATACCAAGCACAATGGACAACCCGGTGTCCTTGCTCACTTATGATGCAATCATAATCCAATAAGATTTATCCCACACCCTCAGGGTGGGTGCAACCATGTCTACCCTACATCACAACACAAGCGAGTAGTTTCCTCAATGACTACTCTTACCACCAATCACTTGGCCCTAGCTAAACCAACGAGCATACCCAAGGGTATCATTGCTCGACAAATATGTACCTCTATAACATGATGTGGTACATTTACCGGTACAATACATCCAATACTCCACAGAGCAAACCTGCTTGGCAAAAAGGTCTCGTCAACTAGTGACCCAGACTCTACCATGTGCTCACCATCGGCACTCAAACCATACAACTAAATACATAACATAAATGTATTAGCCATCAAAACGACGCTACACGTCTACATAGAACATCCACTATGTCATTGTCATCCCGTGACGGTACCTGTCAACATATGACTTTGAAATAATATAATAATATTGTCGACTCGTGACAGTATATGTCGATACACGACGTCTATAATCTCATCGTCAAACACATGACAACATAAGTAAATCAACACATGATATCCACAATAGTGCTAAATAAAGAGTAATATGCCATACCTCATTGCTAACAATATAGCGGCATACCTGTCTCCGTCATCCAACAGTGGTACGCAATCAGCACCCATCGCTCGTAGGTGGCGTAATCCAGCGTCATGTACATAGCGGCATAACCCGTCGCTATAGAATCAGGGGCATAATCCCTCGTCATAGAGTCAGCGGCATAACACATCGCTATAGACATCTGGCGGCATGAACCATCGCCATAGATGTAGCGGAATGTACCATCGCTATGAACACCCGGCGGCATAAGTCATCGTCAATCGATATAGCGGAATGAGACATCGCTATCAATACCCGGCGGCATAAACCATCGCCAATAGAATAGCGGAATGAGACATCGCTATCAATATATCCGGCGGCAAGAACCATCGCCAATCAATATAGCGGAATGAGAACATCATGCCCCTTATGCCCTGGGCGACACACGTGCTACAATGGCCGGGCATCGCTATCAATATATCCGGCGGCAAGAACCATCGCCAATCAATATAGCGGAATGAGACATCGCTATCAATATCGATAATGTGGTTGTTCCGGTCTTGTTATAGCAGCGGAATTTTAGGACCCCTCGCTTCGACATATAGCGGCATCATATGATATCCCTCGCTTCGACAATGACAGCGGCATGTTACCTCGCTTAGACATGACAGCGGCAAATATCATATTACCATCGCTTCATATGACAGCGGCAAGTACCTCCCTCGCTCGAATATAACAACTACCGGAACTTCCACTTGCTCCATGTACCTGCATCCAGGTTAATACCACAGTTCACAATATAATTGTGATGACCTGAGATTAGGGATGTTAATCCCGGAGTGTTAATAACCCGTAAAGTTGTTTTACGGGGCAATTGGAGTTTAATCGCAGTGTTGGGCCTTCTGGGCTCGTCTATTTGAGTAGTTGGGATCGTTGGATCCCGAGGTTGAGATCGTATTCTCATTTCGGTGAAAACCTGTGAGTTGGTTTTTTAGTGTGACTCAGAATCTCGGGTGCTGTGTGTGGGCACCGGTAGGGGGTTTTTGAGTTAGAGAGAGAGTTTTTGAAAACAGATGATTTTTAATGAATCATGATGTATTTGTGGGGATATTAGTATTTCGGGGTATTTTTGCTATAAATACCAGTTGAACCCGAGATTTTAATTATCGGAACCATTTCAGCACCTTATTTCTCTCTCCTCCCGCGCGCCCCTCTCCCGATCCCCTTTCGACCGCCGCGCAGAAAAGGCCTCCGCCAGCCGCCGTCCGGCCGCCGTTCAGCGCGTGCCACCCGCCGTTGGAATCGTCTCTTCCAGGCGCTTCTATACATACCAACAATTTGAAGTTTGGTCGAGAATCGAGCTCGGATTTGCCAGAAAAGCGTAGAGTTCGAAAACTGGATTTCATCCGATTTTTGGGACGCGATTTTGGTATGTTTTTGGTACGATTTTTCTGATGTTTTTGGGGCGTTTTTAAGCTGGTTTTGAGTCGATTATTTCAGACTTTTTGGTTCGAAAATATTGGTTGCAATTTGGTTCGAATTTCAGCTCGATTTCGTGAGTTAGGGTTCGAATTTTGGGGATTTTTGACAAGGAGTGATGATTCTTGTTATGGATTGATTAATTCATGTTGTTGATGCATTATGATGCTTGATTGTGTTCGAAATTGAGGAATTGGATTCGAATTTAGGGCTTGAATCGAAAATTGGGGATTTTGGCTTGGGGATGATGATTTTCGTTGTTAATTGATTAATTCATGTTTTAGATGAATTATGGTAATTATTTGGGTTGGATTTGTGTTGTTAAGATTCGAAATTTGTGGGGAATTCTTGAGCAATTTTCGATATTGGTTATTGTCGTGTGTTGACAATATTTTTGAGGGTTATGGGTGTGCTTGAGCATGGGTTGCATGTTCGTAATTAATTGTGAATTAATTTATCGTGTTAGCACATCGTTCCTCGGAGCATGGAACTCGAGCAAGGTTTGGCTCGGACTTCGGAAATTTGAGGTACGTGCGACATACGAGCATTACTTTACGTGATAGCAATTGTGAAATGCATAATGTGTTGTAATTGCATTAGATGGTTGTGGGTATGGCTATATGCATATATGTGTTGATATATATGGGGTACTGAGTCTATATGACTATTGTACGGCATTTGAGATGCCTGAGAATGATCGTGGGATCATGTACTCATTATAAGACATGTGAGATGTCTAGGTATAATGGAAAATTGGTAAAATAAATGCTAGGCATTTGAACTATCTATGATTGATAGCGAAATTGAGAAATCAGTACTAGATATTGAGATATCTATATTTGGATGTATATGTATATTGAACTTGGAATCATTGATTTTTGATACTTGAGAATCAGGCATGCTATGAGTTAAATCAATGTGTTGATTTACTGATTTATGAGATTTGATGAGTTTGATGATTGTGAGAACAGGGACAGTACACGGAATCCTGGATGAGGATGTTGCCATCCAGGGAGTATCATTTAAAATTCATTAATATTTACTTGTGTTGTAAATTATGAATTTCATTATTGTGATTATGAGATTTTGTGTATTGGTATGCTCACCCCGTTGGGGGCTGTCTCTGTTGGGGCAGGTGAACAGGTGCATCGATGGCTGTGGAGCTGAGCTCGAGCTGTTGATTGGATGTACTCCCAGGATCGTGGTACCAGGGCTTGATGGAGCACGGTATCGTATAGAGTACATATATACACCCGAGGGTTTTATACATATTTATGATGCTCGCATGTGAGCACGGTTATGTTTGTATATGGGTTGTATATAAAGGCATGAGCATTTCTCTCTTTCATTATATGTTGCATGCAATTGTGGTAGAATTGCTAATGATATGAGAGTCGTTAGTGTATTGTGTGGGTGTTGAGACCCATTTATGTCGTCATATGTGTGGTGTCTTCCCTGGCTGGGAATTTACTTTGTGTACTATATTCTGTTGAGTATTGGGTATTCCCTGGCCGGGAATTATATTATGTGATGTGCTTGTGTTTTGGGATAGCTCAATTTATGGGGAGACTCTGCCCAAATTTTTATAAAAACCCACAATGCAAAAGGGCACCAAGGGGTGGTAAAGGGCGAACATGTGAGTCTAATTGTGGGTAGAGATGATCTTAATGTTGTATATTAAAGAAATTTTGTAGTTGCCATTCAATGGTAAAGTATCATCTGAGCTTCCCGATTGACTTTTTATTGAAAGCATGTGCCACACATAATGGTTAATACACTAATTAAGGGTTAAGGGCTTGGGGTCCTTACAATAATGATCGATATCACGTTCCAGTTATAATCACAATATTCCACATTAATCACTAGAATTGTGACTGTTCCGGTCCCAATACAACAGCGGAATTTTAGGACCCCTCGCTTCGACAATGACAGCGGCATGTTACCTCGCTCAGTCATGACAGCGGCAAGTACCTCCCTCGCTCGGAGATAAAGGCTACCGGAACATTAATCAATTCTACCACAATAATCTAGCACAACAGTTGATTCCATTATCACAATATATATCACTATCATTTCACATATACCATCACATGTAAGGGTTCACTACCCACGATATACATAATCAAAGGTGTAACACGTTTTACTGTCCGAAGCCCGTACGTCTCACCTTTCTTGATTTTCCTACAAAATCATATCCCTTAACACATAATACATGAAGGGCCAGACATCACCATTAATGCCATCCCATCTCATGCTACACGATTCCTGCAATCACAATGATTAGCAACACCACTTTTCATATCATAAAAGCACATAACAACTAGTTGTGTCATACAACATTAATGCCATCATGCATAAATATGTGCTATCAATAACTTCATAGGCCCTTAACAGCCCCAATGAGCAACCACTGCTCTGATACCATTAATGTAAGGACCCCCAAGCCCTTAACCCTTAATTAGTGTATTAATCATTATGTGTGGTACATGCTTTCAATATATCCAATCGGGAAACACAGATGATACTTTACCATTGAATGGCAATTACAAAATTTCTTTAATATTCAACATTAAGATCATCTCTACCCACAATTAGACTCATAGATTCCGCCCATTTCCATCCCCATTACACCACTTTTCACATGATAGACTTTTATAAAAATTTGGGCAGAGTCTCCCCATAAATAGAGCCATCCCGAAATAAAAGCGCATCACAATATATAGTTCCCGGCCAGGGAAAACACATATTCAACAGAACACAGCAACACTAAGTAAATTCCCAGCCAGGGACTACACCACACATAAGACGACAGAAATGGGTCTCAACACCCACATAATACACCCATGACTCTCATATCATTAGCAATTCTACTCTAATTGCATGCAACACAAAATGAAAGAGAGAAAGGCTCATGCCTTTATATACAATCCATATACAAGCATAATCGTGCTCACATGCGAGCATCATGAATATGTATATAATCCTCAGGTGTATATAAGTACTCTATACGATACCGTGCTCCATCAAGCCCTGGTACCACGATCCTGGGAGTACATCCAATCAACAGCTCGAGCTCAACTCCAAAGCCATCGATGTACCTGTTCACCTGTCCCAACAGAGACAGCCCCCAACGGGGTGAGCATACCAATACACAAAATCTCATAATCACAATAATGAAATTCATAATTTACAACACAAGTAAATATTAATGAATTTTAAATGATACTCCCTAGATGGCAACGTCCTCATCCGGGATTCCGTGTACTGTCCCTGTTCTCACAACATCAAATTCATCAAATCTCAAAAATCAGTAAATCAACACATTGATTTAACTCATAGCATGCCTGGTTCTCAAGTGTCAATAATTAATGATTCCAAATTCATTATACATACAAATATAGATATCTCGATATCTAATATTGATTTTCAACTTTGCTACCAATCACAGATAGCTCAAATGCCTAGCATTTATTTTACGAATTCTCATTTATACTTAGACATCTCACATGTCTTATAATGAATACATGATTCCACGATCATTCTCAGGCATCTCAAATGCCTAGCCTTTATTTTACAAATTCTCATTTATACTTAGACATCTCACATGTCTTATAATGAATACATGATTCCACGATCATTCTCAGGCATCTCAAATGCCCTACAATAGTCATATAAACCCAGTACCCCATATTTCTTATAAGGTCATAATACTCTAGTATTACGCACACTTGTGGCAGCGATATCAAGACTAGGTCGTTCCATAGTCATATCGACACATATATATATATATAACCTTACCCACAACCATCTAATGCAATTAAAACACATTATGCATTTCACAAATGCTTTCATATAAAGTAATGCTCGTACGTCACACGTACCTTAAATCTCCGAAGTCCGAGCCAAACCTTGCTCGAGTCCCATGCCCCGAGGAACGATGTGCTAACACGATAAATAATTCACAATTAATTACTAACATGCAACCCATGCTCAAGCACACCCATATCCCTTATATAGAAAATTATTGTCAACCCACGACAATTTACCATTTAAAAGACCCGGGGCAGGGCATAAACAGGGAGGGAAATCTAAGGAGATAATATCGAAAATTGCTCAAGAATTCCCCACAAATTTTCGAACCCTCACAACACAAATCGAACCCAATTAAACACCATAATTCATCTAAACATGAATTAATCGATTAACAACAAGAATCATCATCCCCAAGCCAAAACCCCCAAAAATTCGAACCCTAACTCATTCAAACAGCATGAAAATCGAATCAATTGGCAACCAATTTCTTTGAACCACACAACAAGAAATTTTTGACCCAAACTAAGCACCAAAACGCCCCAATAACACCTGAAAGAAAGCCCCAAAATCGTACCAAAAATCGAGCCCCTATCGGACAGAATTCCAGTTCGAACCCTAGCGCTTTTCTGGCAAATCCGAGCTCAAATCGTGACCAAACTTCGAATTGATGGTGTAGAAAGGAGCGCCTGGACGAGACGAAGCCGGCGGCGGGTCGGACGCGCCGAACGACGGCCGGACGGCGGCGGGCGCGGCGTTTGAAGCTGCGTGGGTCGAAGCAGATCGGAAATGGCGTACGCGGGGAGAGAGAAAGCAAGGTGAGGAAAATGGTTCCGATAATTAAAATCTCGGGTTCAACTGGTATTTATTGCAAAAATACCCCGAAATACTAATAGCCCCACAAATACATCATGATTCATTAAAAATCATCTGTTTTCAAAAATTCTCTCTCTAACTCCAAAACCCCCTACCGGCGCCCACACAAAGCACCCGAGATTCCGAGTCACACTAAAAACCCAACTCTTAGATTTTCACCGAAATGAGAATACGATCTCAACCTCGGGATCCAACGATCCCAACTACTCAAATAGACGAGCCCGGAAGGCCCAACGCCTCGATTAAACTCCAAATCGCCACGTAAAACAACTTTAGGGGTTATTAACACTACAGGATTAACATCTTTAATCCTTGGTCATCACATATCACCTTGGTTTTGAGATACTATTTGAGCACATTGGTCATACCATATAAATTATTTGTGAATTGAGAGTAGTCGAGAACTTGCTTTAGTATCCTTTGAGGCGAAATACGGATGTTATGTGGCTTAGGAAGGATTTAGGCAATTTTTGCTTAGTTTGAGCCTTTGAAGCCACCAAAAGACATCATTTTCATCTGTAGTTACCCTTTTGAGCTTATTGAAAATCGAATGGCATGTGCTTAGGCACATAATAACCTCCATTCGGCATCATTTCAAAATCCCACATCGACCACCTTACTAAAGCTTATACACTATTTCCTACCCTCAAGTGAGTAAGCCCCTATTGCACTTTAAAATTTCAAATATCTCTCATGTTCTTATTGAAAAAAAATTTGAAGGAGAGAAATAAAGAAAAAAGGGAATGAATGCATAAAAGGATTGTTGAAGAGGTGAAGAAATAAGTGATGGAAAGAATGAGGAAATAATGAGGTGAATGATGAGGCGGATGAGAAAGGAGGGTGAATCCAAAATTAGAAAGAAAAAAAAAATGATGAATCATCAATAGAAGGAATCGAAATTGAGATGAGAGTGCGCATCATGGTTAATATGACTTACTCACTTGTTTTGAAATTCCTATCTTTTTATTGTAGCCATGAGCCAAGGCCTTACATTACAAGCCTATTAAGACCTACTGACCAAGCCACATTCATCTAATATACTAGTGGAGAATGTTACGAATTGTAAGCCTATGGACTCTCGAGAAACACTTGTAATGCATATGGTTTTGACATTCACACACGCACATCTCATTACTTTGATTTGATGCATTGTTCACTGTTGGTCAAAGTTATACACCTTTGTATGAACAATGCAAATGAACCAATACACCTTGCAAAGTCCTATTGATTTGTGTGAGTAAAGATTGCTTTAATGGTTAAATGGAAGTGGTGACACACACACTTGAGAACTCTTGAGTAGACTGATATGCATACTTGACTTAAAATTTTTAGACAATTGATCTTCGAGGCCAATTTGCAATTATAACATTTCATGACTTGCGTTAGTAGTGTGTTTTCTTTTTCTCTTTTATTTATAGTCTTTTTCCATTTCTATTTTGCTCGGGACTAGCAAAAGTTTAAGTTTAGGGGGTTTGATAAGTGTATTTTATACACTTATATTTCCACTTATTTTGCATGGTTTAGTGTTAGTTTTCGATCAGAATTACACTTTTGGTCTTGTTCTGTGTTGTTTTGCAGGAATCCAGGTAATTACATGTTTTGTGGACTAAAAGGGTGCAAATGACGAAAGGAACGGATGAATTGAAACCAAAAATCTACACTATCAATCATGGCAACAGGCGTAAAGACGCCTACTTTGAGGCGTAACTACGCCTAACTCACGGCATTTGAGTTTTTAAAGAATTTCATACAGGCGTAATTACGCCTACTTTGAGGCGTAACTACGCCTAGCCCACGGCTTTTGAGAATTTAAGTGGCGTAACTACGCCACTTTGGAGGCGTAATTACGCCTATCACGTGGGAAGCCAGATTTTGTGACACATCTACAGGCGTAACTACGCCACTTCGGAGGCGTAATTACGCCAATGGAATTTTGGTAATTTTGGAGACTTTCCTTATTTGATGCACGGGACTCAACGGTGAAATAATCATGTACCGGGACATGTCAAATGGCAAGATTATATTATATTATAATATAATATAATATATATACATGAGATTTGGGAATAAATTATAAAAGGGAAGATATTTACGCAATAGGGGAAGGAAATCACGTAGATTTTAGAGACGTGAACAGACGTAAATAAAGGGAGGAAAGAAGGGATTTGGTGGGGACGATCCACATATTTAAAATAGATTTTGATACATATTCAGGGACGAAGAGATTTAGAGACGGACGAGGGAGTTTTGACGTAAATAACTTGGAGAGCAGTACACGAACAGAAGAGGATTTACGTGAGGATTTCACGTAAATAATAGAAGAGCAGCGTGAGGAAGAGCAGTAGCCGAGAGTGAACCAAGAAGGGGAGGAGATCAATCGAGGCGGTGCGCGTACAACGAAGGGTAGAGATTTTGACAACGGAGAAGAAGACGGCGACTACCGGGGACGGAGGGCCATCATCCAATTCGTTTGATTATCTCTTCCTTTATGTTTATGATGATTAAGAACATGTCTATGTGTTTATTTAATGTATTCATGAACTAATTTATTATTCTAGAGTTAGACGGATCTTGATTTGAAACTATGTCGTTGATTATTGATTGAATATATTTTGGTTTTTTGTTTGGTTTATTTGTGATTCCTGATTTAAATGCGTTTCATTACTTGATCACTAGTTGTTTCGTCATATTTATTTAGAATCTATCACTCGGGAGAGGGGGTTTTGAATAGGACCGTAGGAATTTACATCGTTGGAAGTTTATATAGTCGGGAGACATATAACTCCAACGAAGCCATAGAACGAATCTAGCGCTATTGAAATTGTTTAATAGTTTATCTTAGGTGGGCACATCAAGATGATTGTTGAATGATTATTTCTATTTAACACTCGGGAGAGGTAATAGATAACATAGGATTCGTGGTTAATAAATTAGAAGAACACGACATAGTGGATAGTTGAGTGAAGTCGAACCTCTAGAATCCGTTCTCATTGATTTTCTCCACTTAAATTTCCATCTTGTTAATCTTTTATTTTATTTGGTAGATTAATATAATAAGATGCTCTCGATTGTCTAAATAAAGTCGAGACTATTCTAATTACAGTACTTAGTGTAACTTAATTTTCAATCCCTGTGGGTTCGACATCCGTATTTTAAAATTCTATACTAAAACTTGACACCGTACACTTGCGGTACGTTTCACACGCATCAGAAAGCTAGCGATCGATCGGTTAATTTATACCGATCGATCGATGAAAGCCGTAGCTTTATTTTTTAATCCAAAGTTTTACCGATCGATCGGTGGGGGCTACCGATCGATCGGTAGTGCACTATTCATGTGGTATTGAATTTTTGTGTTTTATTTTGAATTGGTTATGATTCTTGTATTGGTGCCTAATATTGTATTATGTGGTTATGTAGAACCGTCCCAGGTACCAGCACAGTCGAGGAGATAAAGTCTATTGACTCCTCAACCTTTTAAAAAGGTACGTAAGAGGCGTACGGGCATCGGGCGGTAAAACACACTCCTATACTATGACCATGCAATGATTTCATAAGTAATTATGTAACATGATGATGCTATGATGTTTATGATAAGTAAAGATACGATGATGTTTATGATGTATGTTAATCTACGTTGTTGGGAATGGTGGAGTGTTCCAGTGGTTGTTATGGGCAAGCGAGGAAGGTACTTACTGCTGACATAGCTAGCGAAGAGATATATCCGCTATCAAGGTGTAGCGAGGGATATCACAATACCGCTATATGTCGAGCGAGGGGTCCAATTGTGCCGCTGACATAACAAGGCTAGAACATTCCCATTTCTAATTAACATTGTTGATCATGGGCATATAAGTGAAGTATGATATTAATCATTTATGTCAAGATTTAATGATTATATGCATGAATATTTGAAACAGGGACAACGAAAGTGGGTTAATACGATTAAGCAGGAAGTATATGTTAACGATCATTTCATGCATTCATTTATATGCCATTCTTTTATGTTATTAAGAAAAGATGTACATGCTCATGATGGATTGTCCCTGTAGGTACACTTTTGGACTGAAGGGCTAAGGGTCGGTTGAGGCAGTGAGCTAAAAGAGCACAAGGATGCATATCATTCAGGATTTGATTAGTATCTACTCTAGGAGTAGTATAAATCTAAAATGTTAGCATTCGTTTATGTGAATGTATCTGATAATTTTTTGAAGTTTTATTTTTGGCCTGTAATCCTGTTAGCTCACGTAACAACCGTAACTCTAAGATGTCGTTAATGCATGTTTAGTTAATTTTATGTCATTCTAGCACACTTAAGGTATGAAGACCCTACATTAGTGGTATCAGAGCAGTGGTTAGAGTAGCCGGGAATGAGTGAAGGGTAGCCTTAGCAATAAGTTGGCTAGGTGCTCCTTTTTAAACATGTTTTGTGCATATGTTGCATATGAAGTATATGACTATTATACTAACATGTTATGGTTTTCTAACGATGTATTGTATGAACTGCTTTTGGGTATTGTTGTTAACCCTTGTGTTGCAGCATGGCAGCAAATGTGGAAGTGGGTGATGCAATCAGTGTTAATGCAAGTGCTGGGCGTACAAATCCTCTACCACCGCCAGCTTTGGGCGAAGAAGCAGCAGTTACTACCTGGGGAGCTAAGTTTGGCTCAATTTTTGGCATACCGACCCCCGATGTTTGAAGGAACTGAGACAGGGGAACAGGCCGAAGAGTGGTAGAAAGGTTGGAGCAAATATTCGTGGTGGCTCCTTGTGCAAAGTCGGCCTGGATAAGGTTAGCAGAATTTCAACTGGCCAAGAAGGCATTGATGTGGTGGAAGACCACAGTAGTGGAACAAGAGGCTCAGGGACAGGAAATAAATTGGAAGATGTTTCGAACTCGGTTTCTGACCCGCTACTTTTCACCTGCTGTACGACAGGCTAAGGAGGATGAGTTTACCAATTTAAAGCAAGGTACCATGCCAGTATCGGACTACGCTCTTCATTATTGTTCTTTACTCCGATATGTGCCCCATATTGCTGCGAATACCCAGGCAAAGATGAGGAATTTCATGAAAGGTTTGAGGCCGGAGCTGTATGACAGGGTGGTTACTTATGGCCCTGCTTGCTTTGATGACGCCCTTTCAAGGGCTGAGCTAGCCGAACTGGGAGTTGGTGTGTATCCTGATGCTGTACCACCTCCAGCACCCCCTCAGAAATCTACCTTTGATAATTTGAAGCCGAGGGGTGATCAGTTCAAGCCAAGGGGGAACACATCAGCTTCAAGGTTCAGTGGTAAGAGGCCCGAGAATCGTTGGAAAGGAAGCCGTAGGAATGACGCCCCGTCAGGAAGAGGACAGTCTCAGGGAGGCAGATTTGGGAGAGTCCAGTGCTCTCTTTGTGGGCAACCACATTCGACGAAAGACTGCGTAGGATGTTATGTATGTGGCAATAAGGGCCACTTTGCTCGGCAATGTCCCAATCGGGAGGGACAACAGAACTCTGCGGGGAGACCTGCGGACAGAGCAGTGAAGCACAGGCCACCGTTTGTACCGAGGCAGTATGGAGGTCTGCCTATGGGACCACCTCAAGGGCAGGTATATGCATTGACAAGGGAGCAGGCTACAGCGGCTCCGGAGGAGGTTATAGCGGGTACGTGTCATTTATTTATGCACCTTGTTTTTATATTGATAGACACAGGTGCGTCACACTCTTTTGTGTCAACGAGTTTTGTGGAAAGGCACCACATATGCACTTCTCCGTCGCCCATGCCTCTTGTAGTCTCTACACCCGCTGGAAGAAGTTTGATTGCTGATCGGATTGTCTATGACGGCCTCATTTATTTTGAGGGTAACGAGCTAAGGTCAGATTTGATTGTTCTGGGAATGTCAGACTTCGATTGCATTGTCGGCATCGATGTGCTGAACAAGTATCAGGCAGTTGTAGACTGCAGGCAGAGGACTGTCCGGTTCAGATCTGATTTGGGAGTCCAGTGGACATTTTATGGGGATGGTTCCCGTCAAAATATTCCGTTGATATCTGCTGTCAAGATGGCACAGTTATTGGAACGAGGCCATACGGGATATTTCATCTATGCTATTGATGTTACGGAAAAGAGGAAAGAATTAAAGGTCGAGGATGTGCACGTAGTGGCGGAGTTTCCTGATGTCTTTCCGAAAAAGATTCCCGGATTCCCACCGACGAGAGAGGTCGAGTTTGGGATTGAGTTACTACCGGGGACGTCTGCCATTTCTCGTGCCCCGTATAGGATGGCACCAGCGGAGTTAAGGGAGTTGAAGGTTCAGTTGCAAGAGCTCCTTGATAAGGGTTACGTACGCCCTAGCGTATCACCCTGGGGTGCACCAGTTCTATTTGTCAAAAAGAAAGATGGTTCGATGCGTCTGTGCATCGATTACATGCAACTGAACAAAGCCACAGTAAAGAATAAGTATCCACCTCCGAGGATCGATGATTTATTTGACCAGTTGCAGGGTACGAAGCTCTACAGTAAGATCGATCTGAGGTCGGGGTATCATCAGATTCAAGTTCGAGAGGATGATGTACAGAAGACAGCTTTCAGGACTAGGTATGGGCACTATGAATTCCTAGTCATGCCTTTTGGGGTGACGAATGCCCCAGCTGTTTTTATGAGCCTGATGAACAGAGTATTTCAACCGTATTTGGATCAGTTTGTCATTGATTTCATTGACGATATACTCATTTACTCTCGGATCGAAGAGGAACACGTGAAGCACTTGAGGACAGTACTCCAGATCCTTAGGGATCATCAGTTATATGCGAAGCTCATCAAGTGCGAGTTCTGGTTGAACAGTGTGGTGTTCTTGGGACATGTTATATGTAGCAGCGGGATATCTATAGATCCGAGGAAGGTTGAAGCTGTGATGGAGTGGGCTGCACCCACTTCTGTACACGAGATACGGAGCTTCCTCGGCTTGGCAGGATATTATCGACGTTTCGTCGAGGGTTTCTCAAAGATTGCCAGACCCCTGACACAGCTGACTCAGAAAGGAGTACCATTCTATATGTCTGAAGCTTGTGAGGAAAGCTTCCAAGAATTGAAGCGTCGTTTGACTACGGCACCTGTATTGTTGATTCCTTCTGAGAATAAGAGGTTTGCCTTGTACACAGATGCATCACTGTAGGGTTTGGGCTGTGTGTTGATGCAAGATTAGCATGTGGTGGCTTATGCATCGAGGCAGCTGAAGCCACATGAGGCTAGGTATCAAGTCCATGATTTAGAGCTGGCAGCCATTATATTTGCCTTCAAGATTTGGAGGCATTACCTGTATGGTACGACGTTTACCATCTATTCAGACCATAAGAGCCTAAAGTTTTTGTTCACACAGGCTGAATAGAATATGCGACAAAGAAGATGGATGGATTTACTCAAGGATTATGATTGTGAAATTGAGTACCATCCTGGTAAAGCAAACTTGATAGCAGACGCCTTAAGTCGGAAGGTGAAGAGTACTGCTGAGGACGCTATGTGTTTATCAGCTATGATGACTTCTTATTGCCTTCTGGGCTATGATTTCGATGTGGACACGTCGCCGGTGCGAGTGTCAACCTTATTGGCTGAGCCAGACATATTTGAGGCTATTAGGGAAGCCCAGAGGTTGGATGACGAGGTTCAGAGATGGTCATCAATAGTACTTCAGGGACAGCCATCAAAGTTCAGAGTGGCTGATGATGATTCCTTGAGGCTCGGCAACCATTGGGTAGTCCCAAATACGCCGGAGTTGCGTAAAGGAATCTTGGAGCGAGCTCACAGTAGCCGATTCAGCATCCACCCAGGAGGAAGAAAATGTATAAGGACCTAAGTGGTCAGTTCTGGTGGAGACGCATGAAGCGTGATGTTGTAGCTTTTGTCAAAAGATGTTTGCTCTGCCAGCAGGTAAAGGCAGAAAGGCAGAGGCCTGGTGGCGAGCTGAAGATCTTAGAGGTACCTAAGTGGAAGTGGGAGCACATATCTATGGACTTCGTGACCCACTTGCCAAGGATGGCCTCAGGATTTGATGCGATCTGGGTGATCGTAGATAGACTGACAAAGGTGGCTCACTTCATCCCATATTGTATGTCTTTCACATACCTAAAGATGGCCCAATTATATATACGGGATGTGGTGAGGTTGCATGGGGTTCCAGTCTCGATTGTGTCTGACAGAGACCCAAGGTTTACTTCACATTTCTGGGAGGGTCTCCAGACAGCTTTGGGCACAGAGGTGAGACTGAGTACAACTTATCACCCTCAGACAGACGGCCAAACAGAGCGTACCATTCAGACGCTCGAAGACATGTTGAGGGCATGTGTTTTGGAGTTTGATACTCCGTGGCAGGATTCAGTGGCACTGGTGGAGTTCTCCTATAATAACAGCTATCAGGCGAGCATTCAAATGGACCCTTTTGAAGCTCTTTACGGACGACGCTGTAGGTCACCGCTGTATTGGGAGGACTTGACTAGTAAAGCGGTCGGAGGACCGGATATGATCAAGGATATGGAAGAGAAGGTTAAGTTGATACGTCAGAAGATGAAAGCGGCCCAGGATAGGCAAGCAGCCTATGCCAAAAAGCGACGACGACCGTTAGAACTCCAGTTAGGAGACAAGGTCTTCTTGAAGATCTCACCCTTCAGGGGTGTGGTTTGGTTTGGTATGCGGGGGAAGTTATCTCCGAGGTATGTTAGGCCGTATGAAGTATTGCAGCGTATCGGCACATTGGCCTACCGTTTGGCTCTACAGCCATCCTTATCTGGCATACATGTTGTTTTTCACGTCTCTATGTTACGGAAGTATGAGCCAGACCCGTCTCATGTCTTACAGCCTACTGAAGTACAGTTAGACTCAGATGTATCCTACGTAGAATGACCAATCAGAATTCTGGATCGAGAGGATCGCAGATTACAAACCAAGATTATACCGATGGTCAAAGTTCAGTGGGATCGTCGGGGTGTCGAGGAGGCTACGTGGGAGACGGAACGGCATATGGTGCAGTACTATCCGGAACTATTCTCTGGTATGTTTTTATGTTTAGTTTCGATATAGTGAATGCATGTGGATTTCGAGGACGAATTCTTATAAGTAGGGGAGTAATGTAATACCCCCAAAATGTCTATGTGTTTATGTGCTATCTTGAACGGTTATGATATGTTTAAGGGTTGTGGTGCATTTTAATTGGGGGTTATATTTATGTTATGATGATATGATTTAGGGGGCATGTTAGGTGTTTTAAGGGATGTATTAATTAAGTAATGTTATGAAATATCGCGTGAGGATATTTTAATACATCGTACTAAATACCGGGACACAATTAAACACCACATGACACCCCAACCAACACCACCCCACCCCCAATCAATCAGCCACCTCCCCCACATGGCAACCCAATCCCCCCACTTGGTTCAACCCATGCTCCCACTCTCCTCATTCAATCATTCCACCTCCCACCTCTCTTCTCTTCCTTCCTCCTCTCCATTTTTGTCCCTGGTAAGCAACTTTAAGGCAAGGAAAGAGCTTGGTAAATGTGTTAAAAAATCCTTGCAAAAAAGGGAGCAAAAAAGGGTGAGGTAACTATGACTCTGTTTTTCTAAGATTTTGGATGGGTTTGAACTTTGTGGAGATGATATGATGCATGCTAGCTTAGGTTTTGTTAAACCTTTGATTTAAGTACCTACATGGTGTTATTATGAAGCTACTAGCATGTTTACTTGAGCATGATGCATGTTTAATTGGGTGGATTTGTTGGTATGAAAAGAGGTGCTCGAAAATCTGGGTAAGAATATGGTACCCTGTTTTTGAAGAGCTTGGGTGAGTACTGATAGAGTTGGGCGATTTTGATGCATGTGGGTTTAAGTTTGGGTGGAACTTCGATTCGAATACATTCATGGTAGTATATTGTAGCCCTTAGCATGTTTGTTCAAGCATGTTATATGTTTTATGTTGAAGTTTGGATGGTATGAAATGAGGTGCTTGGTAATTCTGGAAAAATCGCACATGAAACAGGGCTACCGATCGATCGCTGAAGAACACCGATCGATCAGTGCATACGCCGTAGCATTAAATTTTAATTCCAAGTTATTACCAATCGATCGGTGGAAGTAACGATCGATCGGTGAAAGCTAGCGATCGATCGGTTAATTTATACCGATCGATCGACGAAAGCCGTAGCTTTATTTTTTAATCCAATGTTTTACCGATCGATCGGTAGTGCACTATTCATGTGGTATTGAATTTTTGTGTTTTATTTTGAAGAATTGGTTATGATTCTTGTATTGTTGCATAATATTGTATTATGTGGTTATGTAGAACCATCACAGGTACCAGCACAGTCGAGGAGATAAAGTCTATTGACTCCTCCACCTTTTAAAAAGGTACGTAAGAGACGTATGGGCATCGGACGGTAAAACACGCTCCTATACTATGACCATGCAATGATTTCATAAGTAATTATGTAACATGATGATGCTATGATGTTAATGATAAGTAAAGATACGATGATGTTTATGATGTATGTTAATCTACGTTGTTGGGAATGGTGGAGTGTTCCGGTGGTTGTTATGGGCAAGCGAGGAAGGTACTTACCGCTGACATAGCTAGCGAGGAGATATATCCTCTGTAATACCCCCGAAATGTTATATGATTATATGCTACGATGATGAAATGATATATGATTATGTGCTACGACGATGAACTATGATGTATTTAAGAGGGTCGTAGTATTTTAATTGGGGGTTATATTTATGATATGATGTTATGGTTTAGAGGGCATGTTACGTGTTTTAATTGTTGTATTGATGTAGTACAATTATAAAATATCAAGGGAAGATATTTTTATACATCGTATGAAATACCGGGATACAATTAAACACCACATGGCACCCCAGCCCACACCACCTACCACCAACCCATGCTGCAAGTGGCTGGTTGCCCATGCCTTTTCCCCCACTCTTTCACTTCACCTCCATCACTCCAATCTCGCCTGTTTTTGTCCAAAAAAATATCCAGCTCCAGCTTAGCAGGTAGGAAGGAAGAAACTTCAAAATTCTTTGCAAGAAACCTTCCAAAAATCGGAGCAAAGGAGGGTGAGAAACCACATTCTGTTTGGTTTAAGTTTTGTTTGGGTTAATGTTTTTACTTGGTATAAAAAATGGCATGCTAGGTTAGGTTTTGTCAAACCTTCGATTCAAGCTCATTCATGATGTTTTTATGAAGTTCCTAGCATGTTTATATGAGCATGATATATGTGCTATGTGGTAGATTTGTTGGCTTGAAACTAGGTGTTCGAAAATCTGCGCAAGGAAGTGCTCTGTTTTTATGATAAGTAGGGCTTTTATTATGAAGATTTGAAGCATGCTAGCTTAGGTTATAAATAAACCTTTGGCATGATTACATACACGAAAGTTTGGTGAACATGCCAACATATTTGTTTAAGCATAAACTACGGGATATGTAGTAGTTTCATTGCTATAAAGATGTGTGTTCAAGAATTCTGGGCGGTGTATTATGCCCTGTTTTTCTGAACAAGTTGATTGGGCACTGATAAAGATGGGGTATTTTAATGCATGTCGGTTTAAGTTATGATTGAACCTTTGATTTTAATACATGAATGGAAGTATGAGGAAGTTATTGATATTCTTTTTTTAGGCATCTTATGTATGTTATGAAGTAGAAAAGATGGTGTGAAAAGAGGTGCTCAAAAATCTGGGGAAAATCCCGATTTTTCAGAGTTCTCGATCGATCGAGATTTGGTCCCGATCGATCGAGCGAGACAGAAGGTCTAAGCATGTTTTCAAAATTTTAGTGCCGATCGATCGAAGGATTTCTCGATCGATCGGTTAAGCTCCTCGATCGATCGGTAAAATGTTCGATCGATCGAGCGAGGCAGGAAGCTAAGGAACTGTTAGTGCACAGTGTCTCGATCGATCGAGACTTTTGGCCGATCGATCGAGACAGGCAGAAAGTTGAAAAATATAATGATGTTTTATTTTGTTAAGTTTATGATGTGAGATGGTTTTGAGGCATCTAATATGGTATTATGTGATCTTGTAGAACCATCCCAGGTACCGGCACCATCAAGGAGATAAAGTCTGTTGACTCCTCCTCCTTTTGAAAAGGTACGTAAGAAGCGTACGGGCATCGGACGGTAACACACATCTCTATACTACGACTATGCTTTTATTGCATGAGTATTCACGATGAAATGACGGTGTTTATACGATGTTTACACGATGATGTCTATATGATGTTTATACGATGAAGTTCATATGATGTTTATTGTTTATACGATGCTTATATGATGACATTTATGTGATGTATTGTGGTAAGATGCCACGGGGTAAGATGCCCCACATGGTAAGAGGCCATGCAATGTATTGTGGTAAGATGCCACGGGGTAAGATGCCCCACATGGTAAGAGGCCATGCGATGTATTGTGGTAAGATGCCACGGGGTAAGATGCCCCATATGGTAAGAGGCCATACGATGATATTGTGGTAAGATGCCACGGGGGTAAGATGCCCCATATGCATGATTCTAAATCAGGGACAACAATAAGAAGTGAATGAATAACCAGCATATTTACTTAACCAATGTTTCATGCATTTACTATGATGTTTTATGATGTTAAGTAAGATTATATATGCTCAAGATGTGTTATCCCTGTAGGTACACTTTTGGACGAAAGGACTAAGGGTCGGGTTGAGGCAGTGAGCTACTAGGGACACAGGAATGCATAGGATTCAAGTTTTGATTAGTATCTACTCTAGGAGTAGTGTAAATCTAAATGATATTCTTTTAGAATATAATGAATTATTTTTGAAGTTTTGTATTTTGGCCTGTAATCCTGTTAGCTCGTGTAACAACCAAAACCTTAAGATGTTACCTTAATGCATGATTAGTCCTTCTTATGTCTTTTAATCACTGTTAAGGTGGGAAGACCCCATATTAGTGGTATCAGAGCAGTGGTTAGATAACTCGGGAATGAGTGAAGGGTAGCCTTAGCACTAAGTTGGCTAGGTACTTACTTTTGAACATGTTTTATATGTATGTTGCATATGAAGTTTCTATGTTATGCTAACATGTTTAATTATCTAACGATGTGCTTTATGAACTGCTTTTGGTGTTGTTATTAACCCTTGTGTTGCAGCATGGCAGCAAATATAGAAGTGGGTGACGCCATTAGTGTAAATGCAAGCGCTGGGCGTACGAATCCATTGCCACCACCAGCCTTGGGTGAGGAACCCTCTGAACAGCAGTTGCTACCTGGGGAATTGAGCTTGGCTCAGTTTATGATGTATCGACCTCCGATGTTCGAGGGAACTGAATCAGGAGAGAAAGCTGAGGAATGGTTAGAGAGGATCGAACAGATATTTGTGGCAGCGCCTTGTGCAAAGACGGCCTGGATCAGATTAGCAGAATTTCAGCTGTCCAAGAAGGCATTGATGTGGTGGAAAACCACAGTGATTGAGCAAGAGGCTCTGGGACAGGAAGTAAATTGGAAGATGTTCCTAACACGGTTTTTGAACCGCTATTTCTCAGCCGCTGCAAGACAGGCCAAGGAGGATGAGTTTACCAGTTTAAGACAAGGTACCATGCCTGTATCTGACTATGCTTTGCATTACTGTTCCTTACTACGATATGTGCCACACATTGCTGCAAGCACTCAAGCGAAGATGCGGAACTTCATGAAGGGCTTGAGGCCTGAACTGTATGACAGGGTGATCACTTATGGCCCTGTTTGTTTTGATGATGCACTCTCACGAGCTGAGCTAGCTGAACTGGGAGTTGGTGCATATCCTGATGCAGTGCCACCTCCAACACCCCCTCAGAAATTTACTTCTGACCACTTGAAGCCCAGGGGTGATCAGTTTAAGCCTAGGGGGAACACTTCAGCATCGAGATTCAGTGGCAAGAGGCCCGAGAATCGATGGAAAGGGAAAGGTAGGAATGATGCTCCATCCGGGAGAGGACAGTCTCAGGGAGACAGATCTGGAAGAGTTCAGTGCACTCTTTGTGGGCAACCACATTTGGCAAAGGACTGCGTAGGATGTTATGTCTGTGGCGACAGAGGCCACTTTGCTCGGCGGTGTCCCAACAGGGGAAGACAGCAGAGCTCTATGGGGAGACCTGAGGACAGAACGGCACAACACCGGCCACCCTTTGTGCCAAGACAGTATGGAGGTCAGCCCGCGGGGCCACCTCAGGGACAAGTATATGCTTTGACGAGGGAGCAGGCTACGGCGGCCCCAGAGGAAGTTATAGCGGGTACGTGTCTTTTATTTACGCACCCTGTAAGGACCCCAAGCCCTTAAAACCTTGATTAGTGTATTAACCACTATGTGTGGTACATGCTTTCTATAAAATGTCAATCGGGAAGCTCTGATGATACTTAATCATTGCCTGTCAATAAAAGACTCATATGTTTGCCCTTTACCAACCCCTTGGTGCCACTTTTCACATTGTAAACTTTTACAAAAATTTGGGCAGAGTCTCCCCATAAATAGAGCTATCCCAAAACAGAGTACAACACATAACAAAATTCCCGGCCAGGGAACACATAATACTCAACAGAAAGCAGTAATACAAGTAGATTCCCAGCCAGGGAAGACACCACACATACGTCAACAAAAGTGGGTTCCAACACCCACATAATACACCAATGACTCTCATATCATTCTAGCAATTCAACCTAATTGCATGCAACCTTAAATGAAAGAGAGAAAGGCTCATGCCTTTATATACAATCCATATACAAGTATAATCGTGCTCACATGCGAGCATCATGAATATGAATATGTATAAATCCTCAGGTGTATATATAGGTACTCTATACGATACCGTGCTCCATCAAGCCCTGGTACCACGATCCTGGGAGTACCTCAAATCAACAGCTCGAGCTCAGCTCCATAGCCATCGATGTACCTGTCCACCTGTCCCACCAGAGACAGCCCCCAACGGGGTGAGCATACCAATACACAAAATCCCATAATCATAATAATGAAATTCATAATTTACAACAAAGGTAAATGCTAATGAATTTAAATGATACTCCCTGGATGGCAACATCCTCATCCGGGATTCCGTGTACTGTCCCTGTTCTCACAACATCAAACTCATCAAATCTCATAAATCAGTAAATCAACACATTGATTTACACATCGCATGCCTGATCCTCGAATATCAACATATAGTGATTACAAATTCATTAAACATGCAATTACAGATATCACAATATCTAATACTGATTTCACAACCTTGCTATCAATCACAGATAGCTCAAATGCCTTAGCATTTATTTTACCATTCCTTCATTATACTTAGACATCTCAAGTGTCTTATAATGAATACATGAGTCTACAAACCTAGACATCTCAAATGTCTCATAATGAATACATGATTCTACGAACCTAGACATCTCAAATGTCTTACGAAGAATGCATGATTCTACAAACCTAGACATCTCAAATGTCTCATAATATAGTCATATAAACCCAGTACCCCATATATCATACAAGAGTCATCCTACTCTAGTGTCACGCACGCTACAAGCGGCGATATCAAGATTTGGGTCATTCCTTGGCTATATCAACATATATGTATAACCATACGCAAAACATTCAATGCAATCAAAAACACCTTATGCATTTCACATATATATAGTAATGCTCGTACGTCGCACGTACCTTAAATCTCCGAAGTCCGAGCCAAGCCTTGCTCGAGTTCCATGCCCCGAGGAATGATGTGCTAACACGATAAATAATTCACAATTATTTACGAACATGTAACCTATGCTCAAGCACACCCATATCCCTCACAACATTGTCAATACACGACAATTATCCTCTTAAAAGACCCGGGGTAGGGTACATGCAGGGAAGGAAATAAATGAGACAATCGAAATTTGTTCAAGAATGCCCTACAAAAATCGAACCTTAATCTCACAATTTCGAACCCAATTAAATACCATAATTCATCTAAAATGTCAATTAATCAATCCATAGCATGAATAATCATCCCACATGCCAAACCCCCAAATTCGAAATCCAAAGCCCTAATTTCGAAACCCAAACAAGCCTTTAAATTCGAACCCTAACTTTTGGGGATCGACGCATTCCAGCCAAATTCGAACGAGAAACGCGACGAAACTTCCAATTGGCAGAGGGGAAAGGAGCGCCTCGTCGAGACGAAGCCGGCGGCGGGTCGCACGCGCCCAACGGCGGCCGGACGGCGGCGGGCGGAGCGCTTTTGCGCGCGGCAGCTGTTCAGACGGGAAAAGGGGGCGCGCGCGGGAGAGAGGAAAATAAAGGGGTTGAAATGATTTTTTTCTTAAAATCTTGGGTTCAAATGGTATTTATAGCAAAAATACCCCGAAAAATTAATAGCCCCACAAATACATCATGATTCCTTAAAAATCATCTGTTTTCAAAAACTCTCTCTCTAACTCCAAAATCCCCTACCGGTGCTCACACAGCACCCGAGATTCCGAGACACATCAAAAACCCAACTCTTAGGTTTTACACCGTAATGTGAATACAATCTCAACCTCTGGATCCAACGATCCCAACTGCCCAAATAAACGAGCCCAGAAGGCCCAACACCTCGATTAAATCCCAAATCGCCACGTAAAACCACTTTAGGGATTATTAATACTACGGGATTAACACCTATAATCCCTGGTCATCACAATATCCCCCACTAAAAGAATTTCGTCCTCGAAATTAGCACTGGTGTATCACGTAACACCCAGGCTACACAACAACATGAAGCCAGAACCTCGATTCTTGACCATATCAGAATCGTATTAATAAACGCGAGGATACTTACCTCTCATCTAATCTCTGAAACAGAGCGACATACCAAAACCAACATAACACCCAAGAGGTAAAACGTACCTCGATGCGGGTCATCCCAAAAGTCAGCCTCTCATGACTGCAAATCAACCAATACTTACGACTGTAGATCGGACAGTCATCCTTCGTTCTAATACAACAGTACGAACACATCCTGAATGACACCTCAACCGTAAGAACGTTGACCTCGTGTCAAACTCTGGAGTGGAATAGACTTCCAAATCCATCATAACGTCAAAGAGCGTCAGCACAACTCAACGCTAATAATCCAAAAGCAGTTAGTCAACTGAAACTGCAAGGATTCGAATCGCTCCTGATTCTATCGTAGATATCATTCCATGACATCTCTATCAAGACTCACGATGTCTAACATACATCGTTACGAAGGAAACACTAGTACAACCACGGTGTACACATACCAAACCTGGTTTCCACTTTTAAACTTCCTCCATCGAAGGAGTAGTCGCCTCATTGCAACTTAATTTGGGCAACTCACGGCCACAAATTCAAACAAAAGACATCTCACAAGATGTCCACCTCCGGATGTTCCAAGAATCACGTCCTGATCATAAATAACAACCGAGACTCCGCAGAGTTTACATTTCTTAAGGGGCATGCAATAAACCCATTGCATCCTCAACGCTTGTGTCGTCAGCGACACTCAACCAATCCGAAATCCTGCCATCCCTTGAAAATCCTCGGATTTAACAATCCAAACTTGGGAAGGCTGTCGCATAACTCGAAGGAAAACACCAACAAGGGAAGTACCTTAACCCTCACAAGAAAATCCCTCCTCAAGGGAGTCAACTAACTTCACGATTATTCCTCATAAACATCGTGCCATGGAGATTCCCAATCTCAAGGTGTTCCATATCTCTCATTAGAGATTTAACCATCCCAAAAATAGCATAACTCTATGCTTAACAGAGAGGAAATCAATAACTGGCATCCGTATACTCACCGGTATACCTGCCTAAGCACTGACATCACATGCATACTCAATGCACTCGGCTCGGGTATCTACCATATATCCCTAAGCCCCAAACACAACCGTCAATTCTGAGTCATTCCTTACTCAGTGGAGGATGAAAATCGACGATTAACAATACACGGTGTGATTCCCAAAATCAACACCACTTGTACCAACTTACCGAATCTTTCAAAGATTCCCAAATAGGTATAATACTACCTTCTTCCTCGCAAGGGAAGTGCCATCGAACTCGAGATCCACAAGTCTCGAACCATTGTTCGGAAAAACTGGATACAATAACACCCATTGTATCCCAATACACGGGTTCCTTTAGATTGAGTCAATAACAACCTGATGACTCTCTTGTTGGTACTCCAACATCCTGAGCTGTCCCAGACAAGTCTCCAAGATTAAACATAAACGTATACACGTTTCAGTGAGGCATGAACAACCTTAACCTCAATGACATGGTGACTACTAGAGTCCACCACAATCCACATCGTATCACCTTACGATTTGCCAAACTTGGTTCCAACGAGCAGTGTAACGGCTCTAGCAAGCCCATCATGGTGCTACACACACGCGGCAGACAACCTAGTCTCTGCCTCTTTAGGTTTACCTCAAACCTACCAATAAGACGGACGTTTCCACATGGTATAACATACTATGGGAAGAAAACTCAATAGAGTAGTGGGTCTTTATCCAACATTCCTCAATGCCGATACACCCTGGACACTCCAATGTCCCTATGTACTTAACATAACCTGATCCTACTCCCTTAGGACCCATCCTACACCCTCAAGGGTGGTGTGACCATGTCCACCACATGTCACATCGACAGAAAGCGAGTACTTTCCTCCATGATTACTCCTGTCGTCAAATCACATGGCCAAAAGCCATTCCAACGAGCATACCTCAAGGGTATCACCACTCGTAAAATGATTACCCCCAAACATAAGCTGCGGTACAATCACATGTACAGCGCATCCATCCATTCCTCGAGCAACCCGCTCGGTATAAGGGTCACGTCCATCGGTGTCGCACACACCACCTTGTGCTCGGTACTGGCACCCAAGGCATACCACTGAATACGTATACTCAACGCATCGATCATCGTAACGATGATGCATGTCTAATAAGACATCTCCTACACCATCGTCATCGTCATCCCGTGACGACACATGCCAACTCATGGCATCTAAAACATTGTCAACTAGTGACGATACATGTACCTCAGCGTATGTCATCCACTATCATGCTAGTAAAATAGGCATAATAAAACATGTATATCAATGCATGCCAGCTACAATAAAGCTAATAAAATAGCAATATCTCATACCTCATCGCTAGTGATATAGCGTCATACCTGTCTCCGTCGCTCAATAATAGTGCGTAATCAGCACCCATCGCTCGAAGGCGGCAAAATCCTGTGCTGAGTACATAGCGGCAAAATCCCTCGCTATAGAATCGACGGCATGACACCTCGTCATATAATAAGTGGCATGAAACCTCGCTATACTCCTGAGCATGAATCATCGTCCACATAGTAGCGGAAAGAGGCATCGCTATCAATACACCTGGCGGAATGAACCATCGCCAATAGATATAGCGGAATGAACCATCGCTATAAATACTCCTGGCGGAATGAACCATCGCCAATCAATATAGCGGAATGAACCATCGCTATCAATACACCTGGCGGAATGAACCATCGCCAATAGATATAGCGGAATGAACCGTCGCTATAAATACACCTGGCGGAATGAACCATCGCCAATAAATATAGCGGAATGAACCGTCGCTATAAATACGCCTGGCGGAATGAACCATCGCCAATCAATATAGCGGAATGAACCGTCGCTATAAATACGCCTGGCGGAATGAACCATCGCCAATAAATATAGCGGAATGAACCGTCGCTATAAACCGTGTCCTCATAGAGAAATGAATATAAATCGACACAGCGGGACACATCACCGCTATCATCCGTGTCATCACATAGGAATGAATCATCATCCTAACAAGCGGCATCTCATCCTCGCTTCTTCATACAAGCGGTATCTCATCCTCGCTTCGTATGGCATACCCCGCCTCCATGTGCAAGCGAGCATCCCTGCCCGCTCCACATTTTTAGCGGTACAAGCATAAGCTTCTTCATACAAGCGGTATATCATCCTCGCTTCGTATGGAATACCCCGCCTCCATGTGCAAGCGAGCATCCCCGCCCGCTCCACATTTTTAGCGGTCAAGCGTAAGTATAAAAATTCTCACTGTCATAAGCAGGACTCCTGGAATGTGTAATCATCATTCCTTTTTATACTCCATATTTCCTGTAACCTGCAACCATCAGGGTTAACAACAATAGCCATATACGCTATGCATCAACATTCAATACATAATAAAAACGCATTATATGAATGTATGGATATGCAATGTCATGACATTCTTTTTCCTTAAATCCTTATTTCATCCTGAGCCCTTATCATTAGTACATTTTAATGCTTCTTGCTACTCCAGGAAAGCGGAATTCTTCCTCGCTTCCACTGGACTTTAGCGTTGCTACTCCATGTAAGCGGAACTCTTCATCGCTTCCAATGGACTTTAGCGTTGCTACTCCATATAAGCGGGACTCTTCATCGCTTCATATGGACTTTAGCATAAGCCATTAAAATCCTTACTAAGATAACTTTGACTCAAGACATGCATATGCAAAAACAATGCACAATAACATATATCATAACCTCAATGCACCACTTTGCATTCATCATGTGTCAACAAGACAACGTAAAATACATGTTACCTCGGAAATATCCCTTTATCTGATTTTCTTAAAAACCAGCTTCCTTGGCACATAACACACGGAGTGCCAGACATCCCCATAAATGTCATCCTATCGTGTTCCACACGATTCCTGCAACCACAATGGTTAGCAATACCACTTTTCATATCATAATAGCACATAAACAATTTGCTATGTCATACAACATTAATGCCATCATGCATAAATATGTGCTATCAATAACTTCCTAGGCCCTTAACAGCCCCAATGAGCAACCACTGCTCTGATACCACTAATGTAAGGACCCCAAGCCCTTAAAACCTTGATTAGTGTATTAACCACTATGTGTGGTACATGCTTTCTATAAAATGTCAATCGGGAAGCTCTGATGATACTTAATCATTGCCTGTCAATAAAAGACTCATATGTTTGCCCTTTACCAACCCCTTGGTGCCACTTTTCACATTGTAAACTTTTACAAAAATTTGGGCAGAGTCTCCCCATAAATAGAGCTATCCCAAAACAGAGTACAACACATAACAAAATTCCCGGCCAGGGAACACATAATACTCAACAGAAAGCAGTAATACAAGTAGATTCCCAGCCAGGGAAGACACCACACATACGTCAACAAAAGTGGGTTCCAACACCCACATAATACACCAATGACTCTCATATCATTCTAGCAATTCAACCTAATTGCATGCAACCTTAAATGAAAGAGAGAAAGGCTCATGCCTTTATATACAATCCATATACAAGTATAATCGTGCTCACATGCGAGCATCATGAATATGAATATGTATAAATCCTCAGGTGTATATATAGGTACTCTATACGATACCGTGCTCCATCAAGCCCTGGTACCACGATCCTGGGAGTACCTCAAATCAACAGCTCGAGCTCAGCTCCATAGCCATCGATGTACCTGTCCACCTGTCCCACCAGAGACAGCCCCCAACGGGGTGAGCATACCAATACACAAAATCCCATAATCATAATAATGAAATTCATAATTTACAACAAAGGTAAATGCTAATGAATTTAAATGATACTCCCTGGATGGCAACATCCTCATCCGGGATTCCGTGTACTGTCCCTGTTCTCACAACATCAAACTCATCAAATCTCATAAATCAGTAAATCAACACATTGATTTACACATCGCATGCCTGATCCTCGAATATCAACATATAGTGATTACAAATTCATTAAACATGCAATTACAGATATCACAATATCTAATACTGATTTCACAACCTTGCTATCAATCACAGATAGCTCAAATGCCTTAGCATTTATTTTACCATTCCTTCATTATACTTAGACATCTCAAGTGTCTTATAATGAATACATGAGTCTACAAACCTAGACATCTCAAATGTCTCATAATGAATACATGATTCTACGAACCTAGACATCTCAAATGTCTTACGAAGAATGCATGATTCTACAAACCTAGACATCTCAAATGTCTCATAATATAGTCATATAAACCCAGTACCCCATATATCATACAAGAGTCATCCTACTCTAGTGTCACGCACGCTACAAGCGGCGATATCAAGATTTGGGTCATTCCTTGGCTATATCAACATATATGTATAACCATACGCAAAACATTCAATGCAATCAAAAACACCTTATGCATTTCACATATATATAGTAATGCTCGTACGTCGCACGTACCTTAAATCTCCGAAGTCCGAGCCAAGCCTTGCTCGAGTTCCATGCCCCGAGGAATGATGTGCTAACACGATAAATAATTCACAATTATTTACGAACATGTAACCTATGCTCAAGCACACCCATATCCCTCACAACATTGTCAATACACGACAATTATCCTCTTAAAAGACCCGGGGTAGGGTACATGCAGGGAAGGAAATAAATGAGACAATCGAAATTTGTTCAAGAATGCCCTACAAAAATCGAACCTTAATCTCACAATTTCGAACCCAATTAAATACCATAATTCATCTAAAATGTCAATTAATCAATCCATAGCATGAATAATCATCCCACATGCCAAACCCCCAAATTCGAAATCCAAAGCCCTAATTTCGAAACCCAAACAAGCCTTTAAATTCGAACCCTAACTTTTGGGGATCGACGCATTCCAGCCAAATTCGAACGAGAAACGCGACGAAACTTCCAATTGGCAGAGGGGAAAGGAGCGCCTCGTCGAGACGAAGCCGGCGGCGGGTCGCACGCGCCCAACGGCGGCCGGACGGCGGCGGGCGGAGCGCTTTTGCGCGCGGCAGCTGTTCAGACGGGAAAAGGGGGCGCGCGCGGGAGAGAGGAAAATAAAGGGGTTGAAATGATTTTTTTCTTAAAATCTTGGGTTCAAATGGTATTTATAGCAAAAATACCCCGAAAAATTAATAGCCCCACAAATACATCATGATTCCTTAAAAATCATCTGTTTTCAAAAACTCTCTCTCTAACTCCAAAATCCCCTACCGGTGCTCACACAGCACCCGAGATTCCGAGACACATCAAAAACCCAACTCTTAGGTTTTACACCGTAATGTGAATACAATCTCAACCTCTGGATCCAACGATCCCAACTGCCCAAATAAACGAGCCCAGAAGGCCCAACACCTCGATTAAATCCCAAATCGCCACGTAAAACCACTTTAGGGATTATTAATACTACGGGATTAACACCTATAATCCCTGGTCATCACACACCCTGCTCTTATATTGATAGACACAGGTGCGTCACACTCTTTTGTGTCGACGAGTTTTGTTGAAAGGCACCACATATGCACTTCTCCGTCCCCCATGCCTCTTATGGTCTCGACCCCCGCTGGAAGAAGTTTGACTACGGATCGGATTGTTTATGATGGCCTCATTTATTTTGAGGATAATGAGTTAAGATCAGATTTGATTGTGTTGGGAATGACAGACTTCGATTGCATTGTGGGCATCGATGTTCTGAACAAGTATCAGGCAGTGGTAAACTGCAGGTAAGGACTGTCCGATTTAGATCTGTATTGGGAGTCCAATGGACATTCTATGGGGATGGTTCCCGTCCGAAGATTCCGTTAATATCTGCTGTCAAGATGACACAGCTATTGGAACGAGGTCATGCGGGATATCTTATCTATGCTGTTGACATGACGAATAAGAGGAAGGAATTAAAGGTTGAGGATGTGCCCGTAGTGGCGGAGTTTCCTGATGTCTTTCCGGAGGAGATTCCCGGATTCCCACCGACGAGAGAGGTCGAGTTTGGGATTGAGTTGCTACCAGGGACGTCTGCAATTTCTCGTGCCCCGTATAGGATGGCACCAGCGGAGCTAAGAGAGCTAAAGATTCAATTGCAAGAGCTCCTAGACAAAAACTACATACGCCCTAGCGTATCGCCGTGGGGTGCCCTGTCTTATTTGTTAAGAAGAAAGATGGATCGATGCGTCTATGCATTGACTACAGGAAGTTGAACAAAGCTACAGTAAAGAACAAGTATCCACTTCCGAGGATCGATGACTTGTTCGATCAGTTGCAAGGTACGAGGCTCTATAGTAAGATCGATCTGAGGTCGGGGTACCATCAGATTCGAGTAAGAGAAGATGATGTTCAGAAGACGGCTTTCAGGACTAGATATGGGCACTATGAATTCCTGGTCATGCCTTTTGGGGTGACGAATGCCCCAGCTGTCTTCATGAGTTTGATGAACAAGGTGTTCCAGCCATATTTGGATCAGTTCGTCATAGTCTTCATTGACGACATACTTATTTACTCTCGGACTGAAGAAGAGCATGTAAGGCACTTGAGAATAGTACTTCAGATCCTTAGGGATCATCAGCTGTATGCGAAGCTTAGTAAGTGCGAGTTCTGGTTGGACAGCGTGGTATTTTTAGGCCATGTCATATCTAGCCACGGGATATCTGTGGATCCAAGGAAGATTGAAGCTGTGATGGAGTGAGCTGCACCCACTTCCGTACCTGAGATAAGGAGTTTTCTCGGTTTGGCAGGATATTACCGACGTTTCGTCGAGGGTTTTTCGAAGATTGCCAAACCCCTGACGCAGCTGACTCAGAAAGGAGTCCCCTTCTTTTGGTCCGAAGCTTGTGAGGAAAGCTTCCAAGAGCTGAAGCGTCGTTTGACTACAGCGCCTGTGCTGGTGATTCCGTCTGAGGATAAGAGGTTCGCCTTGTACACGGATGCGTCATTACAGGGCTTGGGCTGTGTATTGATGCAAGATAAGCATGTGGTGGCTTATGCATCGAGGCAACTGAAGCCACACGAAGCCAGGTATCCAGTGCATGATTTAGAACTGGCGGCCATCATATTTGCCTTAAAAATCTGGAGGCATTACTTGTATGGCACGTCCTTCACTATATATACGGATCATAAGAGCCTGAAGTTCTTATTCACTCAGGCAGAGTTGAATATGAGGCAAAGAAGATGGATGGATTTGCTCAAAGATTATGATTGTGAAATTGAGTACCATCCAGGTAAAGCAAACTTGATAGCAGACGCCTTAAGTCGGAAGGTAAAGAGTACTGCAGAGGATGTTATGTGTTTGTCAACCTTGATGACGTCTTATTGCCAACTGGGCTATGATTTCGACGTAGACACGTCGCCTGTGCGAGTGTCGACCCTATTGGCGGAGCCAGACATATTTGAGGCGATCAGGAAGGCCCAGAAGTCGGATAGTGAGGTTCAGAGGTGGACATCATTGGTACTTCAAGGCCAACCATCCAAGTTTAGAGTGGCTGAGGATGATTCCTTGAGACTGGGCAACCGATGGGTAGTCCCAGATACACCAGAACTGCGTAGAGGAATATTGGAGCGAGCTCACAGTAGTCGATTCAGTATCCACCCAGGGGGAAAGAAGATGTACAAAGATCTATGCGATCAATTCTGGTGGAGACGCATGAAGCGTGAGGTAATCGTTTTCGTTAAAAGATGTTTGATCTGTCAACAGGTAAAGGCAGAGAGGCAGAGGCCTGGTGGTGAGCTGAAGAGCTTAGAGGTGCCTGAATGGAAGTGGGAGCATATATCTATGGACTTTGTGACCCACTTACCTAGGACGGCCTCAGGATTTGATGCGATCTGGGTGATCGTGGATAGGCTGACGAAGACGGCTCATTTCATCCCTTACAGTATGTCATATACATACTTGAAGATGGCCCAGATGTATATACGGGATGTGGTGAGGTTGCATGGTATTCCAGTCTTGATAGTGTCTGACAGGGACCCGAGGTTCACTTCACATTTCTGGGAGGGTCTCCAGACAGCTTTGGGCACAGAGGTGAGACTGAGTACGGCCTATCACCCTCAGACAGACGGCCAAACAGAGCGTACCATTCAGACGCTCGAGGACATGTTGAGGGCGTGTATTTTGGAGTTTGATACTCCGTGGCAGGATTCAGTGCCGCTGGTGGAGTTCTCCTATAATAACTGTTATCAGGCGAGCATTCAAATGGCCCCTTTTGAAGCTCTGTATGGACGACGATGTAGATCACCACTGTATTGGGAGGACTTGACTAGCAAAGCGGTCGGAGGACCGGATATTATCAAGGATATGGAAAGTAAGATTAAGATGATACGCCAAAAGATGAAAGCGGCCCAAGATACGCAGGCGGCCTATGCCGATAAGCAGCGACGACCACTAGAATTCCAGTTAGGAGACAGGGTCTTCTTAAAGATCTCGCCCTTCAGGGGTGTGGTTCGTTTTGGGATGCGGGGAAAGTTATCTCCAAGATATGTTGGGCCATATGAAGTGTTACAGCGTATCGGTACTTTGGCATATCGTTTGGCTCTACCGCCATCCTTGTCTGGCATACACGATGTTTTCCATGTCTCTATGTTATGAAAGTATGAGCCAGATCCGTCTCATGTCTTACAGCCTACAGAAGTTCAGTTAGACTCAGATATGTCCTACGAAGAACGACCAATCAGAATTCTGGATCGAGAGGATCGCAGACTACGGAGCAAAGTTATACTGATGGTCAAAGTTCAGTGGGATCGTCGGGGTGTCGAGGAGGCTACGTGGGAGACGGAACGGCATATGGTGCAGCACTATCCGGAACTATTCTCTGGTATATATTTATGTTTTGTTCCGTTATGATGATGCATGTGGATTTCGAGGACGAAATCTTATAAGTAGGGGAGTAATGTAATACCCCCGAAATGTTATATGATTATATGCTACGATGATGAAATGAGATATGATTATGTGCTACGACGATGAACTATGATGTATTTAAGAGGGTCGTAGTATTTTAATTGGGGGTTATATTTATGATATGATATTATGGTTTAGAGGGCATGTTACGTGTTTTAATTGTTGTATTGATGTAGTACAATTATAAAATATCAAGGGAAGATATTTTTATACATCGTATGAAATACCGGGATACAATTAAACACCACATGGCACCCCAGCCCACACCACCTACCACCAACCCATGCTGCAAGTGGCTGGTTGCCCATGCCTTTTCCCCAACTCTTTCACTTCACCTCCATCACTCCAATCTCGCCTGTTTTTGTCCAAAAAAATATCCAGCTCCAGCTTAGCAGGTAGGAAGGAAGAAACTTCAAAATTCTTTGCAAGAAACCTTCCAAAAATCGGAGCAAAGGAAGGTGAGAAACCACATTCTGTTTGGTTTAAGTTTTGTTTGGGTTAATGTTTTTACTTGGTATAAAAAATGGCATGCTAGGTTAGGTTTTGTCAAACCTTCGATTCAAGCTCATTCATGATGTTTTTATGAAGTTCCTAGCATGTTTATATGAGCATGATATATGTGCTATGTGGTAGATTTGTTGGCTTGAAACTAGGTGTTCGAAAATCTGGGCAAGGAAGTGCTCTGTTTTTATGATAAGTAGGGCTTTTATTATGAAGATTTGAAGCATGCTAGCTTAGGTTATAAATAAACCTTTGGCATGATTACATACACGAAAGTTTGGTGAACATGCCAACATATTTGTTTAAGCATAAACTACGGGATATGTAGTAGTTTCATTGCTATAAAGATGTGTGTTCAAGAATTCTGGGCGGTGTATTATGCCCTGTTTTTCTGAACAAGTTGATTGGGCACTGATAAAGATGGGGTATTTTAATGCATGTCGGTTTAAGTTATGATTGAACCTTTGATTTTAATACATGAATGGAAGTATGAGGAAGTTATTGATATTCTTTTTTTAGGCATCTTATGTATGTTATGAAGTAGAAAAGATGGTGTGAAAAGAGGTGCTCAAAAATCTGGGGAAAATCCCGATTTTCAGAGTTCTCGATCGATCGAGATTTGGTCCCGATCGATCGAGCGAGACAGAAGGTCTAAGCATGTTTTCAAAATTTTAGTGCTGATCGATCGAAGGATTTCTCGATCGATCGGTGAAGCTCCTCGATCGATCGGTAAAATGTTCGATCGATCGAGCGAGGCAGGAAGCTAAGGAACTGTTAGTGCACAGTGTCTCGATCGATCGAGACTTTTGGCCGATCGATCGAGACAGGCAGAAAGTTGAAAAATATAATGATGTTTTATTTTGTTCAGTTTATGATGTGAGATGGTTTTGAGGCATCTAATATGGTATTATGTGATCTTGTAGAACCATCCCAGGTACCGGCACCATCAAGGAGATAAAGTATGTTGACTCCTCCTCCTTTTGAAAAGGTACGTAAGAAGCGTACGGGCATCGGACGGTAACACACATCTCTATACTACGACTATGCTTTTATTGCATGAGTATTCACGATGAAATGACGGTGTTTATACGATGTTTACACGATGATGTCTATATGATGTTTATACGATGAAGTTCATATGATGTTTATTGTTTATACGATGCTTATATGATGACATTTATGTGATGTATTGTGGTAAGATGCCACGGGGTAAGATGCCCCACATGGTAAGAGGCCATGCGATGTATTGTGGTAAGATGCCACGGGGTAAGATGCCCCACATGGTAAGAGGCCATGCGATGTATTCTGGTAAGATGCCACGGGGTAAGATGCCCCATATGGTAAGAGGCCATACGATGATATTGTGGTAAGATGCCACGGGAGTAGATGCCCCATATGCATGATTCTAAATCAGGGACAACAATAAGAAGTGAATGAATAACCAGCATATTTACTTAACCAATGTTTCATGCATTTACTATGATGTTTTATGATGTTAAGTAAGATTATATATGCTCATGATGTGTTATCCCTGTAGGTACACTTTTGGACGAAAGGACTAAGGGTCGGGTTGAGGCAGTGAGCTACTAGGGACACATGAATGCATAGGATTCAAGTTTTGATTAGTATCTACTCTAGGAGTAGTGTATATCTAAATGATATTCTTTTAGAATATAATGAATTATTTTTGAAGTTTTGTATTTTGGCCTGTAATCCTGTTAGCTCGTGTAACAACCAAAACCTTAAGATGTTACCTTAATGCATGATTAGTCCTTCTTATGTCTTTTAATCACTGTTAAGGTGGGAAGACCCCACATCCTCTATCAAGGTGTAGCGAGGGATATCACAGTACCGCTATATGTCGAGCGAGGGGTCCAATTGTGCCGCTGACATAACAAGGCCAGAACATTCCCATTTATAATTAACATTGTTGATCATGGGCATATAAGTGAAGTATGATGTTAATCATTTATGTCAAGATTTAATGATTATATGCATGAATATTTGAAACAGGGACAACGAAAGTGGGTTAATACGATTAAGCAGGAAGTATATGTTAACGATCATTTCAGGCATTCATTTATATGCCATTCTTTTATGTTATTAAGAAAAGATGTACATGCTCATGATGCATTGTCCCTGTAGGTACACTTTTGGACTGAAGGGCTAAGGGTCGGGTTGAGGCAGTGAGCTAAAAGAGCACAAGGATGCATAGGATTCAGGATTTGATTAGTATCTACTCTAGGAGTAGTATAAATCTAAAATGTTAGCATTCGTTTATGTGAATGTATCTGATAATTTTTGAAGTTTTATTTTTGGCCTGTAATCCTGTTAGCTCATGTAACAACCGGAACTCTAAGATGTCATTAATGCATGTTTAGTTCATTTTATGTCATTCTAGCACTGTTAAGGTAGGAAGACCCTACAATAAACCATGCATTTTCATATACATTTATTGCTAATACCATATATCATGCATTCCCATACACATTCATTGCAATACAGTGTACCAAGCACTCAACAAATGCAATTATATAAAAGGGCAATGCTCGTACGTCATACATACCTTATATTCGCGTAGTTCAAGTCCAAACATTGCTTCAGTCCCGAGGTCCGATGAAGAAATGTGCTAAACACAGTTCCAATAACTCATAATCAATGAGTAATCCCAAATTCATATGCACAAGCATGAAATTCGACCCCAATCATCCCAACATGATGATTAAATAGTAAATGGTCGATAATCGCTCCCCAAAACCCGAGGAAGGACCCCAAAAATCAATTTTCCAAAATCGCCCTACCGATCGATCGGTCATCATTACCGATTGATCGGTAACTGTTCAAAAAAAAACAATTCAAGCTACGGCTTTGCACCGATCGATCGGTCCAAGCTACCGATCGATCGCTAGCCACCCACCGATCGATCGACCTTCGATCGGTCGCTCTTACCGATCGATCGCTAAAGACCGAAATAAACGCCCATCGCTACGCACTTGCACCGATCGATCGGTCCAAGCTACCGATCGATCGGTCGCTGTGCGAACCTGAAAAATCACCATTTTTTTTTAAAAGCTTGAAAACCTCAACCTAACATACCCAAACTTCCTCAAACTCGAAAATAACCACATACTAACACCCTAGTACACCTAACAAGGGTTATAATCGATTTAAACACAAAACCCAAAAGATTTCAAGATTTTACAAAAATCTCCCAAAACCCAAAACTCAACCATTTAGCACAAAAGCACAATCAAAACGAAACTAAAGGTGATCAGAAGAAGATTACCAGCCTTTCTTCAAAAAATCGAGCTCCTAAGACGAGCCCCCATCGATTGTTCCAAGAGGAGAAGAGGGGAAGGGTTTGGGGTGAGGGGAAAGAGGCGTGAGGGAGAGGAGAGAGGGAAATGATTCCGTATAATGACGGAATACCGAGTCCATTTGGTATATATAGCACTCAGGCTCCAAAATACCAATACTTCCACAACTACATCACGATTCATTAAAAATCATCTGTTTTCAATAAATATCTCTCCAACTCAAATTTCATCACCAGCCCCAGTACAAAGTACTCCGGACCCCAGATTCCACCAAAAACCAAATTTCAAGGTTATCACCACGATGATAATACAATCTCATCCCTTGGATCCAACGACTCAAAAAACCGGATTTAAAATCCCCGGGAGTCCCAAAACCGCAATTAATTCATAATTGCCACAAATAAAAATCCATTAAGGATTATTACCACACGGGGATTAGTACCAATAATTCCCGGGTATCACAATTATCCCCCACTAATAAAATTTCGTCCTCGAAATTTGTACGGCGTACTCCACGTAACGCCGAGAACATGCAATCCAAACGGATCCACGATGTCGAATCACAAACATAACATGAACGACATACCAACGGCGAGGATACCGACCTCGCACCAAACCTGGAATGGAGTAACCTCTCCAACCGACACAAAGCCACGGAAGACATCAGCATTCCCCGATGTTAACCATCTCAAAGGCAGTCAGTCAACCATAACTGCTAATCAAACGAATCATTCGTGATTCCAAAACAGATATCGCCCCAATGATATCTCCAAGACTTAGTCACCGATGTTAAACATGCATCATTACCAAAGGGACCATTAGTACACCACAGTGTACCTAAACTACATCCGGTTCCCAATTTCCAAATCCATCTCCAACAGGGGAGTAGTTGCGCCATATTGCAATACAGATCAGACAACTCACGGTCACCGATCGACACAAAGCACATCTCCAAAGATGTCCACATACGTGTGTTCCAAGAAATCACATCTTGGTCCAAACACGCATTGAGACTTCACAAGGTCTCAATTTCTCGAAAGGACATGCAAGAAAATCGATTGCATTCCCGCCACACGTGTCAATCACGACACTAACAAATCCGAATCCTGGTCATCCCTCGTTTATCCTGGGATTCAACAATCCTAAAACAGGGAGGATATCGAATTAACCAACAAGAACTACCATGGTTCCAACACACGACAATCCCCCCCTTCAAGGAAAATCAAGCAACCCCCACGATCATTCATCAGAATGCATCGTGCCATCGAGATTACCAATCTCAAAGTGCCACAATCTCACACAGAGATTCACCAAACCAAGCGTACTAATCCGATACTCAAAAGTACCAAAACGCGGGCATTCGTACACACATACATGCCAAAGTACCTACACAACACGCATACACAATGCAATAGACTTGGGTATCTCCAATCATACACAAGGTCCCAAAAATCAACTGTCTAAACCCGATTATTCTCACTCCACGGAGAATGATGGTTGACAAACCAAAACCAAAAGGTGTGATTTCAACATTAACACCTCATAAACTGACTCATTGAGTAACCCAAAGATTCCCAATCGGTAGGTATATCAATACTAGCTTCCTCACAAGGAAAAACGTCATGGACTCATGACCCTCTAACCTCGAACCGTCGTTCGGAAAACCTGGATATTTTATGCCCAAAACATAACCCAGAACCACAAATACGCAACTGGTTCAAAATAGTGCATCAAACCACTATTACCAAATCGAAACCCGTATACGCCATGTATACTCATTCCAACAATGCTCTGTACTAATACCATAACACCACACAATCTCGAGCATTTCTCCGGAGACGTCTCCTCGAACGTCTCTCCGGAAGTACAAAGTCATCACCTAGTCCAACAATAGTAGGGCTTACCCCGGTTGATTCACAATCAACACTCAACCAATACCAGCTGTCTCCATGACAGTACAATCCAAATCTCCCCAAGAGAAAAAATCAATATAGTAGTGTTACCCCACTAGCTATATCTCACAAACCCAATTGTGTTTCCCCACTGCATGCCATATGCAAGATGCTCAACCCGAGCCAAAAATGACTTGTCGACACTCACGTTGGTACTTCCAACAGAATTGAGTTGTCCCAGTACAAGTCCCTCGAAACATTTGACGTATAAACGTCCCCGTGAGGCATTCCCTGCCTCAATCAACATACCACATAGAGACTACAAGAGTCTACCATAGGTCTTCGTCGTATCAACACACGATCCACCGAACTCGGTCCCAACGTGCAGTATAATGGCCACAACAAGCACACTATAACACTGCTACAATACCTGGCTAGCAAAACGCTGCCTCCATAGGCTTATACCAAGCCTACCAACGTATCATACGTTCCATCCCGGTACACCATACCGTAACATCCATTAGAGTGGTGGGTCATCACCCAATATTTCTCTAATACTAAAGCACAATGGACATCTCGGTGTCCTTGCTCAACCACAAAGCAATCCTAATTTCCGTAGGATTTATTCTACACCCTCAGGGTGGGTGTGATCATGTCTACCACATGTCACCTCGGCATGAGCAAGTAGTATCCTCAACCACTACTCCTATTACCAGTCACTTGGCCAAAGCCATTCCAACGAGTATACCAAAAGGTACCACCATTCGTAAAGTATTTACCTCAAATATGTGATGCGGTATACTTCCTGTACGCCGCACCCAATAATTCATCGAGCAACCTGCTCGGCATAATGGTCTCGTCAACTAGTGACCCAGACACTACATGTGCTCACCATTGGCACTCAAACTACACGACTAAATACATATACTTAAATGTATTAATCATCAAAACGACGCTACACGTCTATATAGACATCCACTATGTCTTCGTCATCTAGTGACGGTACCTGTCAACATATGACATTCAATATAACATCGTCAACTCGTGACAGTACGTGTCGAAACACGACATTCATGGCCTCATCGTCAAACACATGACGGTATATGTATATCCATGCATATCATCCACAATAATGCTAATAAAACAGTAATAAACCATAGCTCATCGCTAATGAGATAGTGGCATACCTGTCTCCGTCATCCAACAGTGGTACGCAATCAGCACCCATCGCTCGTAGGCGGCATAATCCAGTGCTACGTACATAGCGGTATAACCCATCGCCATAGAATCAGTTGTATGATTCCTCGCCATAGAGTCGGCGGCATAAAACATCGCTATAAATATATGGCGGTATGAATCATCGCCAATAGAATAGCAGAATGGACCATCGCTATGAATACCCGGCGGCATGAACCATCGCCAATAGAATAGCGGAATGAACCATCGCTATGAATACCCGGCGGCATGAACCATCGCCAATAGAATAGCGGAATGAACCATTGCTATATATATATCCGGCGGCATGAACCATCGCCAATAGAATAACGGAATGAACCATCGCTATATAGGTACCCGGCGGCATGAACCATCGCCAATAGAATAGGGGAATGAACCATCGCTATATAGATACTCGGCGGCATGAACCATCGCCAATAGAATAGCAGAATGAACCATCGCTATATAGATACCCGGCGGCATGAACCATCGCCAATAGAATAGCGGATCCCTAGTCTTGTTACGGTAGTGTATTTTAATGCACCTCGCTTCACATATAAGCGGCATAAATAACCTCGCTTCAATGGACATGCGGTACTCCCACCCCTCGCTTCACATTTTAGCGGCAAATATTCTTTCCTCGCTTCATATGATAACCTCGCTTCAATGTGACATGCGGTACTCCCACCCCTCGCTTCACATTTAGCGGCACAAAATAAATAGCGGCAAACATTTGAAATCATCACTCATCCATAACAACGACTCATGGGATATTCACCAAGCATTCCATCCATACCTGCAATACAATGTATATTCCATATCCCAACATACATCATCATGAGTGTATTTTAATGCACCTCGCTCAAATGCGATGATAGGCTTAGATTTTAAGTGTTTTTAACTGTAATTTCCTTCCGTTTTTTATACTTTTTCCTGGATGAAATTACGCTTTTTGGTATTTATTTGCTTGTTTCAGGAAAATAGGTTGGAAATGGAAGAAATGAGCTAAACTGAAGAAAACGGGTGAAATCGAGGCGGAAAAGAGAAAAAAATGAAGAATTCAGATTTTCAGAATTTCGATCGATCGAGATTACTTCTCGATCGATCGATCCGGGCAGAGAGTTCAGCACCAATTTTATCGAAGTGTCGATCGATCGGAATGAAAATCTCGATCGATCGATCGAGGCAGAAAGTTTCAAAGGCTGAAGTGAACAGTGCGCCAATCGATCGAAAAATATTTTCGATCGATCGATACGCGATTTTCTGAAAATCTTATTTTCCAAAATTAACGTGATTTTCGGTGGTTTAAATGGGGGATCTCTTCCATACCATATCATATCATATCAGAGAGGGTTGAGAACCGATTTTTCATCACCAAAAAACCCTAATAGCCACCGCCTAGAAGAAGGAGGAAAAGCCATCTTCCTCCGTTCTTCATCCAAGCTTGAGCGAGCCATTTCCGGAGTGCAAGGAAGGAGCAAGAGAAGAGATTACGGTGCAACGCACGGATTCGTTCCAGCATTTATCGTATTTCTAAACTCGGTTTTATTTGATTTTCATTGGATGTTTTTTAGGTTGAGAAACAATTAAACGTCTTATTGATTTGTTTTGAATTGAATCAAGTTTATTTTATGGAGTTTAAGTATAATTGTGTTGATTTATTGATTCGAATGTGTTTGAGTGAATTGATTACTTATTGTTCATGAATTAAATGCTTACTAAGATCAAATCCTAGCTAGCTTTGATTAAATTTTGTGAGTTATAACCAAGATCGAGAGATAACGTTATAATACGCTACAGTAATTCGTGATGTATGTTTAAGATTGAGATCGAGAGATAAAATCACATACGTGAGCGCTTTGAATCGAGAGATTTAGAGTAACTAGGTTTTGAAGATTTATGCAATATCGGATTAGTAATAAGTGAACGAGAGTTGCTTGTTCTAATTTGATATTAGTTTCTATACAGCTCGAGAGAGTGTATTGAATAATAACGAAAACCTTTCACCTTAAGAATCAATTGTTTGGTAATTGCTTATTCAAACGAATCTTTAAAGATAACATAGTTGAACGAAGAGCGAGATAAATTTCTCGAGCGAAATTCCTTTGCATATCCGGAAACCATTCATTTTATTTATTCTTATTTTATTTAGGTCCTTTAGTTATAAATTTGCAGTAGTTAATGTACCCTCTTTTTAATCGTAGGCTAAATATAATTTTACTAGTTTTATTTGGTACTTATACGTTTGTCCCTGTGGATTCGACAACCCTTACTTTCATTTAACGATACTAAAACTTGACACCGTGCACTTGCGGTAAAGAATCGCTACACTGAGAATTTTCTGTTTAAAAATAAAGCGGTCATGTGACATGCGGCAACACCCTCGCTTCAACATTTGGCGGCAACGCATTAAAATCATCACTCCAATATATACAACCACAATGAGTGTATTTTAATGCACCTCGCGCAAATGCGACATGCGGCAACACCCTCGCTTCAACATTTGGCGGCAAAGCATTAAAATCATCACTCCAATATATATATGCAACCACAATGCATAATCCACGTTGTATATATAATGCAGGTTACCGTTTCGTGTCTTTCAACCCTGGCCTTAGCCTTTTCATGTCATAGTGTCCCTACAGGAACAATCACAACTCATGAGCACATAATAATCCATATTCACCACAATATGATTATAATGAGTAAATGCATAAAATATGAGTACAAAGTACTTCCCGTATCGCGATGCATTTCAAAATGCTCTCTTTGGTTGTCCCTGTGCCACAACTCACAATCATAATCAACAGGTTATATTATGATTCCATAGAAGTCATGCCATTTAATTGTTCTACTATGATCACATATCATAAACGCACATAAGCAAAATAGTTGTGTCACGCAACACTAACTACTATCATGCATAAATATGTGCTACCCATTCCTATCAGCATGTTCCAGGCCCTCAACAGCCACAAAGAGCTAACCACTGCTCTGATACCACTAATGTAAGGACCCCCGTGCCCTTAACCCCGTTATTAGTGTATTAATCCATGCTATTAGTGCATACAATCATACATGTAGGGGGAAAACCACTTATCATCATAGCCAATCATGCATATAATAATATTTCTTTACATTATTCAACATAATGTCCAATTTCCCCAACCATGATCACATAAATCTCATGCACTAATATAATACACTAACATATTCTCAATTCATTTAGCAATTCAATAATTAATTGCATGCTACTCATAAATGAAGAGAGAAAAGGCCCTCGCCTTTTTATACATACCATATACACATAATAGTGCTCACATGCGAGCATCGAATAAGTCAATGTTTATCAAATGTATAAAACGTCGTGCTCAATACCGTCACTGGTACTTCTATCCCTGGAATCACCTCCATTCCATAGCTCGGGCTCAACTCCAAAGCCGTCGATGTACCTAATTACCTGCCCCAACAGAGACAGCCCCCACACGGGGTGAGCATACCAATATCCCAAATCCAATAATCACAATAATACAATTCATAATTTATAACAATGTAAATGCTATGAAATACAAAATATACTCCCTAGATGGTATCATCCTCATCCGGAGCTTCCCGTACTGTCCCTGTTCTCAAAACACTGAAACCATCAAATTCCCCTATGCCAGTTAATCATTACATTGATTAACATATCCATTAGCCATATACCGATATCATAATCAGTAGCATCAAATCATTAAACAATGATTACAGATATTCCATATATCTCACTTAGGGTTCCATAGTTCTATTCCATTGCTCGCTCTACAATAGCGGCATTTCATTCCCACGCATTCTCAACAGCAGTGGCGTCATAACCGATGTTCGCTCGTAGGCGACGACATCCAAATCATTGCTCGCTCAAAAGTGGCACCATATGATTCCCAATGCATATATATATATATTGTAGCAATTACCATAAACCATGCATTTTCATATACATTTATTGCTAATACCATATATCATGCATTCCCATACACATTCATTGCAATACAGTGTACCAAGCACTCAACAAATGCAATTATATAAAAGGGCTATGCTCGTACGTCATACGTACCTTATATTCCCGTAGTTCAAGTCCAAACATTGCCTCAGTCCCGAGGTCCGATGAAGAAATGTGCTAAACACAATTCCAATAACTCATAATCAATGAGTAATCCCAAATTCATATGCACAAGCATGAAATTCGACCCCAATCATCCCAACACGATGATTAAATAGTAAATGGTCGATAATCGCTCCCAAAAACCCGAGGGAGGACCCCAAAAATCAATTTTCCAAAATCGCCATATCGATCGATCGGTCATCATTACCGATCGATTGGTAACTGTTCAAAAAAACAATTCAAGCTACGGCTTTGCACCGATCGATCGGTCCAAGCTACCGATCGATCGCTAGCCACCCACCGATCGATCGGTCGCTCTTACCGATCGATCGCTAAAGACCGAAATAAACGCCCATCGCTACGCACTTGCACCGATCGATCAGTCCAAGCTACCGATAGGGTTATAATCCATTTAAACACAAAACCCAAAAGATTTCAAGATTTTACAAAAATCTCCCAAAACCCAAAACTCAACCATTTAGCACAAAACCACAATCAAAACGAAGCTAAAGGTGAGGAGAATGAGATTACCAGCCTTTCTTCAAGAAATCGAGCTCCTAAGACGAGCCCCCTGTTGGGATATGCCCTAAGACATGTCATTAGATGATTGTTTATGACATACAATGTATTATGATTTTATAAATGGCAAATCATTATTATATATTATTCGAATATCTATGTAATATGAATTGATATATAAGTTAATGTCCTTAGAATAATATTGTATTATTCTTAAAGATTGTCCCTAGTCAAGTATTATCATAAATCAGGATAATGATAACACATTGAGACTAGTATGTTTTGATTGATGAATTAATTCATGGATATGAGATATCAAATCAACACATGGGTACATATTAGAGAACAATGTACTGGACAGACCCACCATGAGAATGCTACATGGATAGTTATATGAGTGTCATAAGCAATTCTCATTGTGATAATAATGTATCTAATCCTTACGACTTGAGATCATCAGAGATCCCAACATAAGGAGTTATGTATCTTGATATTGTCAAACGTTACCTGTAACAGGGTAAACTATAAAGGCAGCTATTGGATACACTACGAATTATGTAGAGGGATGTTGATTGATCAAGATAGGATTTGTCCCTCCTATATAACAGGAGAAGTGTTTGGGCCCTTGATCAAGTAATACTAAAATGCATGGTCGTGCTCGAAGGAGTCGATATGTGATATCGAGCTTATTCGTTTATTCTAGTTCTACTTGGGGATCAAGAAATAGAGATTGAATATACGAGTATGACCATTCCATGACTCGTGTTCAATCTAAACACATGGACAAAGGGATTAAGTTACATGGTTAATATTATCACGGTTCCTAGGTTATGTCGAGTCAATGACATTCTTGTAATTTGGGTAGCATTGATGTGTTGCTAGATACCGCTCATTGCTTGCGACATAAAATGAGATTTTATGTCACTGCCAACATTGCAAGATCCTATCGGGTCGCACAAAAGATTAAATCAAGAAGGAAAATTAAATTCATTAGATGAATTAATTAATTAAGAAGAGTCTTAATTAAATGATTAAAAGGACTTAATTAAATCATGGGTTTGGGCCCATGAGACATTGAGAAAGTCTTGAACCTTAATTAAACCTTTTAATAACAAGGTTATGATTAATTGTGAATTAATTCATTCCAACCTAGCCATCACAAGGAGACACGGCCGGCAATTCCTTTTCAACTCTCGGCTTCATAATAGGCGACGTGGGTTTTGTGAATTCCGGCCATCTTTCTTGATTGTGAATCGAGTGTGATTCTTGTATCGGTTTAAGAACAATTCTAGCACTTTGTTCTTAAACTATCCCTTGTTCGATTTGATCGTGTGGATACCGTAGAGGCAAGACCTTGGAGGTGTTGCTCGTGACTCGGAATTCGTTGGACGTGGTGCTTCGTGGATTTTGCTCAAACACGCTACAAGGGTGAGACTCTTAACCTCTATTCCGATATGAACCCTTTCTATAGATCCGCGGTTTTAGTAATCCAAATTTTATTATTCCGCTGCGTTGTATGCTCGTTGGATTACTTACACCCCCATCGATTGTTCCAAGAGGAGAAGAGGGGAAGGGTTTGGGGTGAGGGGAAAGAGGCGTGAGGGAGAGGAGAGAGGGAAATGATTCCGTATAATGACGGAATACCGAGTCCATTTGGTATATATAGCACCCAGGCTCCAAAATATCAATACTTCCACAACTACATCACGATACATTAAAAATCAGCTGTTTTCAATAAATATCTCTCCAACTCAAATTTCATCACCAGCCCCAGTACAAAGTACTCCGGACCCCAGATTCCACCAAAAACCAAATTCCAAGGTTATCACCACGATGAGAATACAATCTCATCCCTTGGATCCAACGACTCCAAAAACCGGATTTAAAATCCTCGGGAGTCCCAAAACCGCAATTAACTCATAAATGCCACAAATAAAAATCCATTAAGGATTATTACCACACCGGGATTAGTACCAATAATTCCTGGGTATCACATATGTGATCATTATGGTGATAATTTAAATTATGTGTTGGAATTATTTATCTTGGTGAAATGCTTAGTGGCATGGTATGCGTGACCCGGTGGTGCATTTCGGGGTGCATGTTATGCATGTTGGGATATTGGGTATTATTATTGTTTAATTATGATGGTTGATAATTATTTGATCAAGCATGGATTTAATTGGAATTTTGGTGCATTTTGGTAAAATGCTTATAAAATATCATGTTGGGGTATTTTATACACCATGTTAATTGTTGGGGTACAATTTTAATTAAACCCTTTTTAACCCCACTACCCCCACTCTTCCCTCACTTTACCAAAATCCCCAATTCACTCTCTCCAACCCTAACCCTCACCATTTTCGAGTTTGACTTCAAGGTGGAGGAGGAATCCTTGCAAAAACTTGATTTGTGGGATTTATTGTGAGTTTTGGAGTCCTCGAGAGGTATGGATACCTCCTTAATGTTTTAATGGAGTTTGGTTTGGTTTTGGAAATGGTTTTGGTTGTTTTAAAATGGGTTTGTTGGGTTGGTTTTATTTTTTGGTTGGGTGTTGGATTTTTGGTAGTATTGAAGTGTGTTTTGAAGTTTTATGGTGTTTTGGTATTGTTGGTTTATTGGTTTTTGAATTGGTTTGGATTGGGGAGGAAGAAGTGTGAATAGTGCCCGAAAATCGCAAGTTCAGACTTCCGCGATCGATCGGGACATTCTCCCGATCGATCGCGAGCACCAGGGGAGGCACCAGTAAGCTTCCGCGATCGATCGCGAGTTTGGCGCGATCGATCGGCGAAGCCGCGATCGATCGGCACAAACTCAGCGATCAATCGCGGATTGGAATTTTTCGTGGGCTTTGGCAGTGTAGTCTCGCGATCGATCGGGGCTTGATGGCGATCGATCGCGAGACACCAAAATTTGTGTTTTTGGTTATTTTTGTGGAATTTTTGATATTGGACTATTATTGGCTCCTAATATTGGTTTGTGTGAATGTGTAGAACCATCCCAGGTGGCCACACAGCTTAGGAGATAAAGTCCACGACACAACACATTTTGGGACTAAGGTACGTAGTGAGACGTACGGGCATTGGACTGTAAAACGTATTTATTACGCTTTGAATTGGTTATGCATTATGGTTGCATACATGGTCTTAGTTATGCATTATGGTTGCATACATGGTTTGGATATGCATTATGGTTGCATGTGTATATTGGATGCATTGGTGCATGTGATTGTGAGTCCAGATTATATTCCAGTGATGAAGAATACTTGCCGCCTTCATGTCGAAGCGATGATAGAATACTTGCCGCTGTCATATTATAGCGATGAAGAATATTTGCCGCAAATATGTCGAAGCGAAGGATAATGCCGTTGTCATATTGTTGCGAGGGATATTATGCCGCTAATATGTCGAAGCGAGGGGTATTAATGTTGCTGTCATGTAAACGCGAGGGGTATTTTGCCACTGATATAATAAGACTGGAACTGGCCATTGGTATACAAGGAATGAGTGCATGTCATGACATACATTATTGGTATTATAATCCATTGATTATGATTGTGGTACAGGGACAACCAATGGAGCTTTTATATGTATTAAATACAGGAAGTGAATCGCATTTACGGTTTATGCATTTGAATTACAATCATATTATTGTGAATATGATTTATATACATGCTCATGGTTTTGGGGTTGTTCCTGTAGGTACTTTTGGGTGGATGGGCTAAGGCGGGTTGATGCGGTGAGCCAGTGAGGAGTGCTTTTGGCATAGCAGGCTTAATTCTTTTGTATAGTCTCTACTCTAGGAGTAGTGTAAAACTATAGGATTAGCATTCATTTGGTTGGGAATGTAATTAATCCCTTTTGGAAATTTTATTTTGGCCTGTAATCTTAACGGCTCAAGGCATCAACACGAACTTTATATTTTTAGATGCATGTTTAGCTCTATTACGTCTTTAATCCGCACTTAAGGAACTAGGGTCCTTACATTAGTGGTATCAGAGCAGTGGTTAGAGAACCCGGGAACGAGTGAAGGGTAGCCTTAGCATGATTGGCTAGGTGTTTACAATTGGGCATGTCTATGCATGTGGCGCATATTTGTGTATAAATTATTATACTAACATGCTTATTATCTTTTATGTTATCTAACGGCATAACATATATATGTTGTTTGAAATTGTTGTTAACCCTTGTGTTACAGCATGGCGGCTATGAATTTGGGGAACCTCAAGGAAGAGGTGGGTGATATTGGAAGCGTGAATGCTAGCATTGGTCAGACGAATTCTTTACCTCCACCTACTGTGGGCATGGAGCCGGTTGCTCAGTTGTTATTGCCAGGGGAGCTTAGTCTGACTCAGTTTTTGACCTTCCACCCGCCCATTTTTGAGGGAACAGAGACAATCTGATATTGGAAGCGTGAATGCTAGCGAAGAAGTCTTCTATGTGGTGGAAGACGACTGTAATGGAGTTAAGGGCCCAAGGTATGGTGATTGATTGGACCTTATTTAGAACCCGGTTTCTAAACCGGTACTTCTCTTCTGTGGCTAGACAAACCAAGGAGGATGAATTTACTAATCTGAAACAAGGGGGCATGACACTCTCGGACTTTGCCATGCATTATTCATCATTGTTGAGGTATGTTCCCCATATTGCAACAAACGGGCATGCCAAGATGAGGCACTTTCTTAAGGGGTTGCGACCGGAATTATTTGACCGGGTTATTTCCAACACCCCGACATCTTTTGATGATGCACTTGTTAGAGCAGAGTTAGCAGAGATAGGGGTGAGTGCTTATCCTGAAGCCATACCCCCACCAGTTCCATCACAAAGATCTACATCTGAGAATCTGAGGGCTATGCTCGTACGTCATACGTACCTTATAATTCCGTAGTTTGAGTCCAACCTTGCCTGAGTTCCACGACCCGATGAGTTAAGTGCTAACACACAAATAACTCTCAATCAAACATAGGCATGCAATTACGTGCACAAGCACGTTCACAACTTTCAATTATATCGTCATTCATGACGATTACCAAAAATAAAAGCCCCCCGGCTAAGCATGCATAATACCCAAAATATACCATTTTGCAAGTTCAAAAGTTAGCCAATTACTCAATCGAGTATTCCATTTTATTAAATCTTGGCTCCAACCAATCCATTTTAAAAGTATAGCATTTCCATTGGAATGTAGACATCGCCCCGAAAATCGACTATTTAAACCCCAAGTCCAAAAATTCCAAGTTTTAAAATAAATAGTGAAAAATCACTATTCAGCAAGCCGCGAATGTTCGCCATTTACGCGCGATCGATCGCCGTTCCTCACTGCCGAGCAGAATCAGCTCGTGAACGATCGCCATGTCTTGGCGATCGATCGCCAAGCGCCTCGCGATCGATCGCCAAGAAGTCGCGATCGATCGCCGCACTGTTTGTCTTCCTCAAATTCCAGAAGCTCGTCGCGATCGATCAGCGCTCCTCGGCGATCGATCGCGACCTGCGATTTTCCGAAAAACTCAAGCTTCCATGGTGTTTTTGACACCCAAACCCAAAACCAACACCCCCAACTTCCTCAACACATCCAAAACACCACTTGTAACCAATAAAAACACTAAAAACACAATTTTGGATTTTTGTCAAAAAAATCCCCAATTACCAAACCCAACAAAATACTCAACCACAACCCACCATACTACTATCAAATCGAAGACAGTGGTGAGGGGAAGAGGAATACCTAATTATCTTCAAGGAATCGGGATCCCAAGAAGAGCAACCATCGATTTCTTTCCAAGAGAAAAAGATGGGAAGGGTTTGGGGTGAGGGAGAGAGACGTGAGGGAGAGGAGAGAGGGAAATGATTCCGTATAATGACGGAATACCGAGTCTATTTGGTATATATAGCTCCAAAGCTCCAAAATACCGACTCCTCCACAAATAGATCATGATTCATTAAATATCATTTGTTTTCAAAAATTATCTCTCCAACTCAAATTTCATCACCAGCCCCAGTACAAAGTACACCGGACCCCAGATTCCACTAAAAGTTATGACGGAATACCGAGTCTATTTGGTATATATAGCTCCAAAGCTCCAAAATACCGACTCCTCCACAAATAGATCATGATTCATTAAATATCATCTGTTTTCAAAAATTATCTTTCCAACTCAAATTCCATCACCAGCCCCAGTACAAAGTACACCCCCAGATTCCACTAAAAATCAAATTCCAAGGTTATCACCACAACGAGAATACAATCTCATCCCTTGGATCCAATGACTCCAAATACGGGATTTAAAATCCCCGAGAGTCTCGAAACCACAATTAATTCATAATTGCCACAATTAAAATCCATTAAGGATTATTACCACACCGGGATTAACACTATTAATTCCCGGGTATCACAGGAACAACCCCAAATCCAAGTCTTATTATATCAGTGGCATAATACCCCTCGCGTTAACATGACAGCGGAAATACCCCTCGCTTAGACAATACCAGCGGCACTAATATCCCTCGCTATAAATATGACAGCGGTCGTGTTCTTCGCTTCATATTAGCGGCAAATATTCTCTCATCGCTACGGTATGACAGCGGCAAGTATTCACATCGGTACGCCACTGGCGGCAAGTATTCTCCATCACTGGAATATAATCTCGACTCACAATCACATGCACCAATGCATCCAATATACACATGCAACCACAATGCATGACCAAACCGTGTATGCAATCCATGATGCATAACCAAAACCATGTATGCAACCACAATGCATAATTAATTCCATGTGTGCAACCGTAGTGCATAACCAATTCAATGCGTAATAATACATTTTACCGTCCGATGCTCGTACGTCTCACTACGTACCTTAGTCCCAAAATGTGTTATGTCGTGGACTTTATCTCCTAAGTTGTGTGGCCACCTGGGATGGTTCTACACATTCACACAAACCAATATTAGGAGTCAGTAATAGTCCAATATCAAAAATTCCACAAAAATAATCATTTTCCCAAAAATTCACTGCTGGCTGATCGATCGCTGTGTCGAGGCGATCGATCGCGAACCTTACCGATCGATCGCCTTGACATGGAGATCGATCGCCAGACTTCACTGGCTCGAGGCGATCGATCGCGCCATTTGTGGCGATCGATCGCCTGCACTCGATTTCGCCACTGGCTCTCGGCGATGGATTGCGCCATTTGTGGCGATCGATCGCCACAACCAGAACACGTGATTTCCACATTTTTGTATCATTTTCTTCCCCAATCCACACCAACACATAAACCATTAAACCAACAACATATAAACACTAAAAACCTTCATCATACACCTTTAAACAACCAAAAATCCAACACCCAACCAAAACAATACCAACCAAAAACAAACTCATTTCCAAATTAACCAAAACCATTTCAAACCCAAACCAAACACTATAAAAACAACAAGGAGGTATCCATACCTCTTGGGGACTCCAAATCTCACAATAAATCCCACAAATCAAGTTTTTGCAAGGATTTCTCCTCTTCTTGAAGCCAAAAATCGAAAATGGAAGGGAAATAGGGTTTGGAGAGTTAGTTGGGGATTTTGGTAAAGTGGTGGATAAAGTGGGGTAATAAGGGGTTATAAGTAAACATGTATCCCATTAATTAACATGATGTATAAAATACCCCAACATGATATTTTAAAAGCATTTTACCAAAATGCATCAAAATCTCAATTAAATACATGTTCCACCAATTAATTATCCATTACCATAATCAACCATAATAACCCCCAATTTCCCAACATGCATAACATGCATCCCGAAATGCACCACCGGGTCACACATACCATGTGACTAAGCATTTCACCAAGATAATTACTTCCAACACATAATTAATTATCACCATAAATAGTCACATAAACATAATTAATGCCCAAATTGCAATTAATTATTTCGGGGATATCACAGAGAGTTCGTGCTATGACGAAACATCGAGTCCACTTGGTATATATAGTACCAAAACTCCAAAATACCAATACCTACACAATTACATCATGATTCATTAAAAATCATCTGTTTTCAATAATTATCTCTCCAACTCAAATTCCATTATCAGCCCCTGTACAAAGTACTCTGGACCCCGGATCCCACCAAAAACCAAATTCCAAGGTTATCACCATGATGAGAATATCATCTCATCCCTTGAATCCAACGACTCCAAATACCGGATTTAAATCCTCGAGAGTCCCGAAACCGCAATTAATTCATAACTGCCACAATTAAAATCCGTTAAGGATTATTACCACACCGGGATTAAAATCATTAATCCTCGAGCATCACAACAGGTGTGTGTATACGGATGCCAGCATTTTATTGTCGAGCATCGGATTAGTATGCTTGGGTGGATGAATCTCCGGGGAGAGATTGTGGCACCTTGAGATTGGTAATCTCAATAGCACGATGTATTCTGAGAATGATTGTGAGGTTCGGTTAACTTCCTCTGAGGAGGGATTGTCGTATTGGGGTAATGGAAATTCCTTACTGGATAATTCGATAGCCTCCCTGTGTTAGGATTGTTGAATCCTAGGGTAAACGAGGAATGGCCAGGTTCGGATTTGTTGAGTGTCGTTGTCGACACAGGTGACGGGAATGCAATAGATTGTCTTGCATGTCCTCTGTGGAACTTGAGACCTTGTGGAGTCTCGAAACCAAGATGTGATTTCTTGGAACACACAGATGTAGACATCTTTGGAGATGTGTTTTATGTTGATCGGTGGTCGTGAGTTGCCCGATCCGAGTTGCAAAGTGGTGCAACTACTCCGTTGATGGAGAAGATTTGGAGAGCGGAAACCAGGTTTAGTTTTAAGTATACAGTTGTGTACTGGTGGTTTCTTTGGTAACAATGTATGTTTAACATCGTAGGCTAAGCCGTAGAGATATCATTGGGGCGATATCTATGTTGGAATCACGAATGATTCGTTTGGTTAGCGGTTAGAGTTGACTGACTACTTTTGAGTGGTTAGCATCGAGACATGCTAACGTCCTTCTAGATTGTGATGGTTTAGGAGGTGTACTCCATTCCAGAGATTTGGTGCGAGGTCGGTGTCCTCGCAGTTGGTGTGTCGTTCATGATTCGACGATGTGGATCCTATTGGATTATGAGGTCTTGGCTGTACGTGAGGTACGTCTGTGCACATTTCGAGGATGAGATTTTATGAGTGGGGGATAATTGTGATGCTTGGGAATTAATGGTGTAAATCTCGGTGTGGTAATGATCCTTAATGGATTTTATTTGTGGCAATTATGAATTAATTGCGGTGTTGGGACTCCCGAGGATTTTAAAATCCGATATTTGGAGTCGTTGGATCCAAGGGTTGATATTATATTCTCATTGTGGTGATAACCTTGGAATTTGGTTTTTGGTGGGATCTGGGGTCCGGAGTACTTTGTACTAGGGCTGGTAATGAAAATGGAGATAGAGAGGTAATTATTGAACACAGATGATTTTTAATGAGTCATGATGTAATTGTGAAGGACTCGGGATTTTGGAGTTTTGGTGCTATATATACCAAGTGGACTCGGTGTTCCGTGATTACACAAATCATTTCCCCCTCTCTTCTCTCATCCACGCCTCTCCCTTTCCCCCCAAACCCCTATTTTCTCCCTTCGGTAAAAATGGCTGGAAGCTTGGCCCGGGAGCCAGATTTCTCGAAAACAGTTGGTAATCTCCTTCCCCTCGCCTTTATCTTCGTCTTGATTGTAGAATTGTTGATTTTTGTTAGGATTTGAGCGGAGTATGGAATTTGGGAATTTTTGGTAAAAATCTTAAAGTTTGTTATTGGAGTTTTTAATGAGTTTTAATGGAGTATTTGAGGTGTTGATGGTGTATGGGGTGTTGGTTTTGAGTTTGGGTGTGAAAAACACCATTGAAGCTCGAGTTTTTGGGAAAATCGCAGGTTTCGATCGATCGTGGCTTGGCGCCCATCGATCGCGACGAGAGACTGATTTTATGAGGAAGATGCATAGTGCGACGATCGATCGCTAAGTCTCAGCGATCGATTGCGAGGAGTCTGGCGATCGATCGCGAAGGGGTTCTGCCCAGCATTAAGGTTTCGCGATCGATCGCGCGTGAATGGCGATCGACCGCGGCTTGCTGGATGGACTTTTTTTTCAAACCTTTGTTAAAACATGGGATTTTGGATTTGGGGTTTAAATAGCCAATTCTCGGGGCAGTGTCTACATTCCAATGGAATCCTATACTTTTAAAATGGAGTGGTTGGAACCAAATTTTAATAAAAATATTAAATTACTCGATTTAATATTTGGTTAACCTTTGAACTTGTAATATGGAATATTTTGGGTATCATGCATGCTTAGCCGGAATCTTTTAGAATGGTTAATTGCCATGGATTGACGATAGGTTTGGAGGTTGTGAACGTGCTTGGGCACATGGTTGCATGCTTGTGTTTAATAGTGAGTTATTTATGTGTTAGCACATAATTCATCGGGTCACGGGACTCAGTCAAGGTTTGGTTCGGACTACGGAATCATGAGGTAAGTATAACGTACGAGCATAGCCTTTTATATATATTCCAATTATGAAATGCATGGTTATATGGCATTTGCAATAAATTGATATACATTGGAATATATGGTGCCGCTTTTGAGCGAGCAATGATTGGATGTTGTCGCTATTGAGCGAACATCGGTTATGACGCCGCTGCTGTTAAGCATGCATGAGGTTTAAATGCCGCTATTGTGGAGCGAGCGATGAAATAGAATTATGGAATCATTGGTTAGATATATGTGATATCTATGGTCCTTCATTTAATGATTTAATCATATTGATTATGGAATTGGTATGGTAGGAATGGTTTTAGTTAATCAATGTGGTGATTAACTGATTTTGGGAATTTAATGGTTTGATTATTTGAGAACAGGGACAGTACGGGGAATTCTATGTGGTAACGATACTATACAGGGAGTATCTTTTTACATTACAGTTTTATATTCTGTAAATTACGTACTGTGATTATTGGAATTGTGGTATTAGTATGCTCACCCGTGTGGGGGCTGTCTCTGTTGGGGCAGGTGAATAGGTACATCGATGGCTTTGGAGTTGAGCTCGAGCTATGGATTAAGGTGCTCCCAGGATCGAAGTACCAATGACGGTATTGAGCACATTATTTTATACATTTGATACACATACATTTGTAGATGCTCGCATGTGAGCACCGTTATATGTGTATATGAGTTGTATAAAAAGGCAAGGGCCTTCCTCTTTTCATTCTTGTGTTGCATGCAATTAATTAAAGAATTGCTAAATGAACTGAGAACATGTTAGTGTATTATAAGGGTGCATGATATGTATGTGAACTTGGTTGGGGGAAATTGAACATTATAAGAAATAATGTAATAAATTTTATTATTGGCATGTTTTGCTATGGTGACAATTGGTTTTCCCCTGATTATATGATTGTATGCACTAAAGGCATGGATTAATATACTAATAACGGGTTAAGGGCACGGGGGTCCTTACACCAGCTCATTAAGCAGTCTGAATCTTCGCCATGCAAAAGAATTGAATAATGATTTCACATTTTTTGCTGTTAAATTAGTAAAATTTGTTTACATTAATAGTAAAAAAATAGTTTAAGTTGAAGTAGTTATTTATGTTCAATTGCTAGTTCAAAGAAATCAATTATAAGTTATAAAATCTATGGATTTGAGGAAAATATTTAACCCCTATCCCTTTAAAAAAATTATATAGAGTCTATACAAATCTTTTTATAATTCCGTGGAATTCTATAAAAGTCAATAGGAATCTATTAATTTCATAAAAGTCTATCATTTAAAAAGTTATTAAAGTCAATAAAAATCAATAGAAATATATTGAAAAAGTATACATGGCTCTATACAAATCTTTTTATAACTACATGGAATTCTACAAAAATCAATAAACTCTATAAAAGTCTATCATTTAAAAAGTCATTAAAAATCAATAATCTAGATTGAATACACCCAGTGTGAATCATTATTAAAACACAGCGATCTAGTTGAAAGCCGGAAAAGAAAAATAAGTCAAAAATGATGGTAGTTCATATTAAGCATGCTCGATGTGTAAAAAGCACCCATTTTTAATGTAAGGACCCCACATACTTAACTCACAATTAGTGTATTAACCCATGTATTAAGTGCATACAATCATGTAATCAGGTGGAAAGAACCACATGCTACCGTAGCATAACATACCAATAATAAAATTTCTTATATTAAACCATGTAATGTCCAATTTCCCCCAATCAAGTCCACTTACATAGCATGCACCCTTATAATACACTACCATATTCTCAATTCATTTAGCAATTCCTCACATTAATTGCATGCAACATATGTGTAATACCCCCGAAATGTCATGTAATTATGTGCTATGATGATGATTTACGATGTGTTTAAGAGGGTTGTGGTGCATTTAATTGGGGATTATGATTATGTTATGATGATACGATGTGGGAAGCATGTTGAGTGTTTTAAAGGATGTATTAATTAAATAAAGATGAAAAATATCGAGTTAGGATATTTTTAAATGCATCGTGCTAAAGACCGGGGCACAATTAAACACCACATGACCACTCCAACCACACCACCCCACCCCCAATCAGCCGGCCACCCTCCCCCAAGTGCAACCTTTCCCCCCCACTTGTCCAACCCATGCCTCCACACCCCTCTTCCATGATTTTTGTCAATCAATTCTCCTGCATCTCCTCCCTCCTTTCTCTCCCAAAATTATCGCTGGATGTGCTGCTGCTAGGTGAGGAAAAGGGCTGGGTTTTAAGGGCTTTAAAAACCTTGAAAAAAGAGGAGCAAAAGGAGAGGGGTAAGACATACTCTGTTTTTCGGAGCTTTTGGGTGGGTTTGGTTTTGGTGGGATGATTTTTATGCATGCTAGTATAGGTTTGAACGAAACCTTGGTATGAATGTTTACATGGAAGTATTATGAGGTTCCTAGCATGTTGTTCGAGCATGTTACATATGCTATGTGTTGGTTTTCTTGTTATGAATATAAGTGCTCGAAAATCTGGGCAGAACTGGCATGCCGTGTTTTCCAGAATTCGTGGATGAGGTTGAAGATGTTGATGATGTTATGATGCATGTTAGCTTATGTTTTGTTAAACCTTTGATTTGAACACATGCATGGTAGTTTTATGAAGCTTATAACATTTTTGTTCAAGCATGTTTTACGCTTTATGAAGTAGAATTTATGGTAGGAAAAGAGGTGCTCGAAAATCTGGAGAAGTCCCGATTTTTCAGAGTGCTCGATCGATCGAGATTTTGGTCCCGATCGATCGAGCGAAGCAGAAAGTTTAAAGCATGGTTTGTTATTCAGGTGCCGATCGATCGAAGGATTTTCCGATCGATCGGTGAAACTCTTCGATCGATCGATAATTCCTTCCGATCGATCGATCGAGGCAGAGTGCTTGGGCACTGTTTTAGCTTGTTTTCTCGATCGATTGAGATTTTGGGCCGATCGATCGAGAGAGGCAGAATGTTGAAAAATATGATGATGATTTATTTTGTTAAGTTTATGGTATGAGATGGTATTGAGGCATCTAATATGGTATTATGTGGTTTTGTAGAACCATCCTTGGTACCAGCGCAATCAAGGAGATAGAGTTATCTATTTCTCCTCCTTTTAAAAAGGTACGTAAGAGACGTACGGGCAGTGGACGGTAAAACACGTCTCTGCACTATGACTATGCATTTATCGCATGAGTATTTACGATGAAATGATGATGTTTATATAATTGTATGATGTTTATGATGTTGTAAGATGCCACAGGGTAAGATGCCATACGATGTTTATGATGTGGTAAGATGCCACAGGGTAAGATGCTCATATGGTAAGAGGCCATTCGATGTTTATGATGTGGTAAGATGCCACAGGGTAAGATGCCCATATGGTAAGAGGCCATACGATGTTTATGATGTGGTAAGATGCCATAGGGTAAGATGCCCATATGGTAAGATGTCATACAATGTTTATGATATGGTAAGATGCCATATAATAGGGTAAGATGCCCGTATGCATGAATGTGAATCAGGGACAATAAAAAGAAGGTAATGAATAACCAGCAAGTTTTCTTAGCTAAGATTTCATGCCTTTACTGTTATGCCTTTTTAATAAGATGTTAAGTAAAGATGAATATGCTCATGATGTGTTGTCCCTGTAGGTACGCTTTTGGACTGAAGGGGCTAAGGGTGGTGTTGAAGCAGTGAGCTACAAGGATACAAGATGCATAGGATCCTGTTTATGTTTAGTATCTACTTTAGGAGTAGTATAAATCTAAAACATTAGCATTCTTGTTTAGGAATGTATCTATTAAGTTACGAAGTTTTTTATTTTGGCCTGTAATCCTATCAGCTCACGTAACAACCGGAACCCTAAACGTTATAAAGAGCATGTTTAGTTCAAATTTTATGTTATTAATCACTGTCAAGGTAGGAAGACCCTACAATATGAATGAAAAGAGAAAGGCCCTTGCCTTTTTATACAAACCATATACACATATTGTAAGGACCCCATATACTTGACCCTTGATTAGTGTATTAATCATTATGTGTGGCACATGCTTTCAATAAAATTATTCGGGAAACTCAGATGATACTTTACCATTGAATGGCAATTACAAAGTTTTCTTTAACATACAGTGTTATAAGCTCATCATCCTAACAACAACAGACTCATAGGGTTCGCCCATTACACCACTTTTTACATTGTGGACTTTTATAAAAATTTGGGCAGAGTCTCCCCATAAATAGAGCTATCCCGAAATAAAAGCACAACGCATAACATAATTCCCGGCCAGGGAAAACATAACACTCATCAGAATACAGCAATATCAAGTAAATTCCCAGCCAGGGAAGACACCACACATATGACAACCAAAGTGGGTTTCAACACCCACATAACACACTAATGACTCTCATATCATTAGCAATTCTACCACAATTGCATGCAACATATAATGAAAGAGAGAAAGGCTCATGCCTTTATATACAACCCATATACAAGTAATCTTGCTCACATGCGAGCATCATGAATATGTATATAACCCTCATGGGTATATAAGTACTCTATACGATACCGTGCTCCATCAAGCCCTGGTACCACGATCCTGGGAGTACATCCAATCAACAGCTCGAGCTCATCTCCAAAGCCATCGATGTACCTGTTCACCTGCCCCAACAGAGACAGCCCCCAACGGGGTGAGCATACCAATTCCACAATTTCATAATCATAATGACATAATACATAATTTACGAAAATGTAAATATTGTGGAACATATGTGATACTTCCTGGATGGTATCATCCTCATCATGGCGTACCCCTGTAATAACCCTGTTCTCAAAACAGATAAATCATCAAATCCTGAATATACAATTAATCATCATATTGGTTAACCCTAGCCAGTTTCAATTTAACAACATTTCATAACATCTTTCTTTATCTAGCAATTATCATAATTCTAGATATCATATTGAGATTTCCTTAACTTCCGATACTAGTTAATCACTTCTCTGATTAACTACGTCTCTGTTCCTATTCATTACCAATAGGGAATAAAATACAGATATCCTAGATATCTAATCAAATACCACATTTTCATTTCTTACTTCAAAGTAGCATCATACTATCGGTGTTTGCTCCGTAGCAACCACACCCCATCATTTGCTCGCTTCATAGCGGCACTAAGCATTTCACCATGTGAATCAACATAACGTAACCAAGTCCCGGTACCATCATAGTAAAGCATTTCATGTATTTTAAATCATGCATCATACGTGTAAAACATCATTTAAACTATGCTCGTACGTTAAACGTACCTTAAATCCTCGAAGTCCGAGCCAAACCTTGCTCGAGTTCCATGCCCCGAGGAACGGTGTGCTAAAACGATAAATAATTCACAATTATTTACGAACACGTAACCCATGCTCAAGCACATCCATAACCCTCAAAATATTGTCGACACACGACAATTAAACATCTAAAAGACCCGGGGCAGGGTACATGCAGGGAGGGAAAACGAATGCAACATATCGAAAAATTGCTCAAGAACACCTTCAATAATTCGAACCCTAGCATCACGATTCGAACCCAACCAACCATCATAAATCATCTAAAACATGTAATAAACGATCTCTAACATGAATCATCAACCCATAGTCAAAACCCCCAAAATCGAAATCAAACCCTCACCAAATTAGGGCAAAATTCGAACATAACATCTCAATTCGATCCCAATAAGCATCATAATTCATTTAAACATGAATTAATCGAATAACAACAAGAACCATCATCCTCATGCCAAAAATCCAAATTTTCGAACCCTAACTCACAAAAAATCGAGCTGAAATTCGAACTAAATGCAACAATTATTTCGAACCACAAAAGTATGAAATCATCGACTCAATAGCAGCTCACAAACGCCCCAAAAACACCAGAAAAATCGTACAAAAAACATACCAAAATCGAGCCCCAAAAATCGGATGAATTCCAGTTTTCGAACCCTACGCTTTTCTGGCAAATCCGAACGCGATACTCGACGAAACTTCGAATTGTTGGTATGGATAGGAGCGCCTGGAAGAGACGATTCCAACGGCGGGTGGCACGCGCCGAACGGCGGCCGGACGGCGGAGGGCGGAGCACTTTTGTGCGCGGTGGTCAAAGGGGATCGGGAAAGGGGCGCGCGGGTGGAGAGAGAAATGAGGTGCTGAAATGGTTCCGATAATTAAAATCTCGGGTTTAACTGGTATTTATAGCAAAAATACCCCGAAATACTAATATCCCCACAAATACATCATGATTCATTAAAAATCATCTGTTTTCAAAAACTCTCTCTCTAACTCAAAAATCCCATACCGGTGCCCACACACAGCACCCGAGATTCTGAGTCACACTAAAACCCCAACTCACAGGTTTTCACCGAAATGAGAATACGATCTCAACCTCGGGATCCAACGATCCCAATTACTCAAATAGACGAGCCCAGAAGGCCCAACACCGCGATTAAACTCCATGTCGCCACGTAAAACAACTTTAGGGGTTATTAATACTCCGGGATTAACATCCCTAATCTCAGGTCATCACACATATAGTAGTGCTCACATGCGAGCAACCAATGAATGTATGTGTATCTAATATATAAAATACCATTCTCAATACCGGCACTGGTACCTCGATCCTGGAAGTACCTCCAATCCATAGTTCGATCTCTACGCCATAGTTACCGTTGTACCTGTTCCACCTGCCGCAACAGAGACAGCCCTCACACGGAGTGAGCATACCAATACCACCAATCCAATAATCACAATATCACAATTCATAATTTACATAATGTAAATGCCATAAATTTTAAAAGATACTCCCTGGATGGTATCATCCTCATCCGGGATCCCCTGTGCTGTTCCTGTTTTCAAAATAACCGAAACCATCAATTCTCAAATGCCAGTTAATCATTACATTGATTAACTAAACCGTTCCCATGTATCGATACCATAATCAATAAAATCAAATCATTAAACAATGATTACATATATCCCATATATCTCACAAATGATTCCATAGTTCTATTTTATCGCTCGCTCCACAATAGCGGGTTTTTAACCTCACGCACGCTCAACAGCGGCGGCGTCATAATCGATGTTCGCTCAACAGCGACAACGTCCCAATTATTGCTCGCTCAATAGCGGCACCATATAATTCCCAAAGCATATCAAGTGATTGCAACAACCATATATTATTCATGCACATGACAATAATATATTTATGTATGCTCGTACGTTATACGTACCTTATAATTTCGTAGTCCGAATAAAACCTTGCCTTGGTCCCGTGACCCTATGAATTATGTGCTAAACACAATTAATAATTCACAATTAATTACAAGCATGCAACCACGTGACCAAGCAAGTTTACAATCCCCAAATATATCATCAATCAATGACGATTAACCATTTTAAAAGACCCCGGGCGAAGCATGCATCGATTCCATAACATCAACACAATATATGCCAAGAAACAGGGCCTCTCGATCAATGGGACATAAGCCCCCGATCTGTGATGTCCTGGGATTAATGGTGTTAATCCCGGTGTGGTATTAATCCTTGATGGATTTTATTGTGGCAATTAGGAATTAATTGTGGTTTTGGGTCTCCCGAGGATGTATAATCGGGCATTTGGGATTGCTGGATCCAAAGGTTGAGATTGTATTCTCATTTTGATGGAAAACCTATGAGTTGGGTTTTCGTGGGACTTGGAGTCCGGGGTGCTTTTGTTGGGGCTGGTTTGGGGATTTGGTGTTGGAGATAGAGTTTTTGAAAACAGATGATTTTTAATGAATCATGATGTAGTTGTGGAGGTATTGGTGTGTTGGGGTATTTTTGCTATATATACCCATTCTTAGAATCCATTTCCTCTCCTCTCTCCCCTCTCCTGCGATAACCACCCCCAAAACCCTTCCCCTCTTTCCCCTTCAACAAAATCGTTGGGAACACGATTTAGGGGCCGGATTTCTTGAAGAAAAGCTGGTAATCTCTTCCTCCTCTCTTGTAGCTTTGATTTGATAGTAATTTATTGATTTCGGTTAAATTTTGAGGTTGGTTTGGGTTGGGTGATTTTGATGAAAATCTTGGAATCTTTTGGGTTTGTTTTAATGCAAGTCTAACACCCTTCTTGGAGGCTCTTGGGTGTTGTTTTGTTGTGGTTTTGAGTTGGGAGGACTTGGGGTATGATTTTTGGAGGTTTCAAGCTTTTAAAAATGGTGGTTTTCGAGTTGCAGGGCATGGCGATCGATCGCCCGTAGCAGGCGACCGATCGCATGCAGGCAGTGCGCTTTTCAGCATTGTGGCGATCGATCGCCACTTTTGGAGCGATCGATCGCCTCGCGCCAGAGAGGTCTCGCGATCGATCGCCATATCGAGCGATCGATCGCCAAGGGGCTAGCGATCGATCGCCCGGTATAGCGATCGATCGCCAGCAGGTGCTTTTTGGAATTCTTGGCTTTTTCGTGGGATTTTGGATTTGCGACTTAAATGGTCGGCTTCCGGGGCAATGTTCTCATTCCAATGGGAATGCTAGACTTTTAAAATGATTTGGTTGGAGCCAAGTAAATTAAATGGAATTCTCGGATGAATTCTTGGCTATCTTTTTAACTTGTTAAATGGAATATTTTGAGTATTATGCATGCTTAGCCGGGGGGCTTTTATTTTGGTAATCGTCATGGATTGACGATATGATTGGGAGTTATGAATGTGCTTGGGCACGTGGTTGCATGCTTGTGTTTAATTGTGAACTATTTATGTGTTAGCACATAATTCATCGGTTCGTGAGACTCAGGCAAGGTTGGACTCGAACTACGGAAAGTATAAGGTACGTATAACGTACGAGCATATCCCTTTATTTTTTAAATGCAATTGTTGAGTGCATGACACACTGTATTGCAATCAATGTATATGGAAATGCCTGATACATGGTTTTAGCAATAAACAGATATTAACGGATATTGAAATACATGGTTAATGGTAATTGCTACAATTGGATGTATATGCATTGGAAGTTGCATGGTGCCGCTTTTGAGCAAGCAATGATTGGATGTGGTTGCCTTTGGGCGAACATCGGTTGTGACGCCACTGCTGTTGAGCATGCGTGAGACTGAAACGCCGCCATTGTAGAGCGAGCAATGAAATAGAACTGTGGAACCATAAAAGATATATATGGAATATTTGTGATCATTATTTAATGATTTGATATTATTGATATAATGTTGGTATGTAGCAAGTGAATTCGTTAATCAATGTAATGATTAACTGGCATTTGAGAATTTGATGGTTTCAGTTATTTTGAGAACAGGGACAGTACAGGGGACCCCGGATGAGGATGATGCCATCCAGGTAGTATCTCTTATATTTCATAGCATTTATATGTTGTAAATTATGAATTGTATTATTGTGATTATGGGATTTGGGATATTGGTATGCTCACCCCGCGTGGGGGCTGTCTCTGTTGGGGCATGTTATTAGGTACATCGATGGGTTGAAATTGAGCTCGAGCGGTGGATTCGAGGTGCTCCCAGGATCGAGGTACCAGCGACGGTATTGAGCATGACACTTTATACATTAGATACACGCCTACTTATTCGAAGCTCGCCTGTGAGCAATATTATGTGTGTATGGAATGTATAAAGACGGCAATGACCTTTCTCTTTTCATTTATGTGTTGCACGCAATTAATTATGAATTACAAAATGAATTGAGAGCATGTTAGTGTATGTTTAAAGGTGCATGACATGTTTTATGGAATGTGTTGGGAAAGAATAGACATTATACGATTAAAGCTCCGTTTGGAGTTGTTGATAAGAAAAGTAATCTTTGTATTACTTTTCATATCCCATGTTTGTTTTCGATTTTTAACACAAATTATCCCACTATATTTATCACACTCTAATCCCACTTTATAACAAAATGACATAAATACCCATTCTCACCTTTTTCACTATCTCAAAATTTGAAATTCCCGCCAAAAAATAATTATATATTATTATTATTTCAATTATATATATATATATACACATGCACGCACGTATATATATATATATATAATAATAATAATAATATATATAAATTATATATATTACTATTTTTATTATTATTATATATGCATAAATATATATATTATTATGTAATAATAATAATAATATGTTATTAATATAATAATTTATATATATTATATATATACTATTATTATTATTATTATTACTATTATATATATGTATATATATACATGCACGCACGTATATTTATATATATATATTTACTACGTTTATTATTATATATTATGATTATATATATATATATATATATATTATAATAATGTATATAAATTATATATATATTACTATTATTATTATTATATATGCATATAATAATATATATATTATAATTATGTTATTATATATATATATATATTACGATTATTAGTATTCTATATTATGATTATTGTATTATATTAATATTATATTATATTATATATATATACTATTATGATTATATATACTATTATGATTATTAATATTATAATATATTTATTATTATTATATTATAATGTAATAATAATATATAATATTATATATTATATATACTATTATTATTATATATATTCATACACCCGAATATATATATATATTATAATTAATGTTATTATATATATATATTTATATTATAATTATTATTATTCTATATTATGATCACTGTATTATATTAATATTATATTATATTAATATTTTTATGATTATATATATTTTATTATTATAGTTATTATTATTATTTATTTATTTTATTAATATTATAATATGTTTTTTATTATTATATCATAATGTAATAATAATATATATTATTACATATTATATATACTATTATTATTATTATATATATACATACATACGTATATATATATAATATAATTAATGTTATATTTTATTATTATAATAATGAGGATATTTTTGTCATTGTATCAAATAATAATCCTTATCAACAATCTTATCCTCCAATCAAACAACATATAATTTATCACATACTATTTTTACAATCATTTCACAACTTTTTAATCATTACATTACTTATCATATCCATCACTTCAAACGGTACCTTAATGTAAATGAATTTTATAGATGGTATTCATCTATAGTCGCATGTAATCACTTTCCCCCTTAATAACAAGATTGTATGCACTAATGACAGAGGTTATTACACTAATATCGGGTTAAGGGTACGGGGGTCCTTACATTAGTGGTATCAGAGCAAGGTTAGCTCTTTGGGGCTGTTGAAGGCCTGGAACATGCTAATAGGGATGGGTAGCACATATTTATCCATGATAGTAGCTAGTGTTGTGTGACACAACTATTTTACTTATGTGCATTGGTAACATGTGATCATAGTGAAACGATTATATGTCATGACATCTATAGAATCATAATATAATCTGTTGATTATGATTGTGAGTTGTGACACAGGGACAACCAAGGGGAGCATTTTGAAATGCATTGGGATTGTAAGGACCCTAATCCTTAAGTGCGGATGAAAGACATAATTAGAGCTAATAAAAATGATCAGAGTAAATTAATCGTGTTGAGGCTATGAGCCTTAAGAGTTACATGCCAAAATGAGGACTATCAATGGATTAATTACATTCCCCAACAAATGAATGTTATCAACTATAGTTTTACACTACTCCTAGAGTAGGCACTAAACAAAATAATCCTGTCCTTCATCTACCAAAAGTGCTCTTCAAGCTCACGGTCTCAACCCGTATTAGCCCCCTTCATGTCATGCCAAAAGTACCTACAAGGACAACCCCCAAACATGAGCAATGATATCATTCATATACAACACAATATGAATATAAAGCGTAAATGCATAATCATAATAAAACACTTCCTGTTTTTCCCATGCATTTCAAACGCTTCCCGTTTGATTGTCCCTGTACCATAACTCATGAGTATAATCAATAGATTATTTTTAATGGTCTACACATGTCATGACATAATACCATCTCATCAATATCAAATACCAATCACCAATCCCTAGTCTGTCCATCACAATGTATTTTAATACCCCTCGTACATATAGGCGGCATAGAATAACCTCGCTTCAATGGACATGCGGTACTCCCATCCCTCGCCTCACATTGAGCGACAAATATTCTTTCCTCGCCCTATATGATAACCACGCTTAAATGTGACATGCGGCGCTCCCACCCCTCGCTTCACATTTAGCGGCAACAAAACAATTAGCGGCAAGCATTAAAATCATCAAGGGATGACCACGACTCATGGGATATGCACCAATAACCATCATATGCATATACAATCATCATGCATAAGCCAACATGTATTTGCATCCACAATGCATAATCACATATATACTCGCATCCACAATGCATAATAATGAGTATACTAGATACATGTACCGTTGGGTGCCCGTACGTCTTCTACGTACCTTTCCAAAAGTGGAATTGATATGGCTTCAGTTCCTTGGTTGCGTTGCTACCAGGGATGGTTCTACACAATCACACAACCCCATATTAGAAGCCAAATAATAGTCGAATACCAAAAATTCGTCAAAAGAAATCATTTCTCAAAATTTCACAGTTGGCGATCGATCGCTTCGCTGAGGCGATCGATCGCCTCAAATTTTTCTTCGCGGCGATCGATCGCGCCAAACGTGGCGATCGATCGCCTAACCCTTGGATTGGCTACTGCCTCTCGGCGATAGGTCGCCCCATTTCAGGCGATCGATCGCCTGCCCTGCGATTTGCCTACTGCCCTTAGGCGCTCGGTCGCCTCTTTTCAGGCGGTCGATCGCCTCGCACAGACTCACGATTTTTCACCATTTTTGCACCAAAACTCCTTCCAATCCATACCAACACTTAAACCATCAAACCAACAACATAAATAACAACATAAACCTTCAAAATACACCTCAAAACAAATATAAATCCAACCCTCAACCAAAACCACAACAACCCAACACAAACCCGTTTAAACCATTTCCAAAATCAAATAAAACACTACAAAATCAACAATGAGGTATCCATACCTCTTGGGGACTTCAAATCTCCCAATAAACTCCACAAATCAAGATTTTTGGAAGGGTTTCTCTCCACCTTTATGCTCCAACTCGAAAATAAGGGGGAAAGGGTTTGTGGGAAGTGATTTGGTAAAGGTAAAGTGAAGGTGAGGTGTGGGGTTGGGGTATAAAGGGTTTAAGTTTTAATTAAAATGCATTCCACAATCCATGGTGTATAAAACACCCCAACATGATATTTTAAAAGCATTAATCCAAAATGCACCAAAATATCAATTAACTCATGCTTTCCAATTAATTGCTAGCCATGGCAAATAAATCATGCTAATAACAATTTTCCCAACAAGCCCAACATGCACCCTGAAATGCTCTCCCAGGTCACTCTATCATGTGACTAAGCATTTCAACACATTAATTAAATCCAGCACATAATCAATTAATTACCATCATAATTAATCATATAAACACAATTAATGTCCAAATTGCAATTAATCAATTCGGGGATATCACAATACTCCCCTACTTATAAGATTTCGTCCTCGAAATCACATGCACTTACCCCAAAGTGAAACTAAACATAATCACATACCAGAGAATAGTTCCGGGTAGTGCTGCACCATATGCCGCTCCGTCTCCCACGTAGCCTCCTCGACACCCCTGCGATCCCACTGAACCTTGATCATAGGTATCACTTTGTTCCGAAGTCTACGGTCTGCTCGATCCAGAATTCTGACAGGCCGTTCCACATAAGACACATCGGATTCTAACTGAACTTCGGAAGGCTGTAATACATGCGACGGATCCGGCTCATACTTCCGCAGCATAGACACATGAAACACATCATGTATACCAGATAAAGAAGGCGGCAGAGCTAGTCGGTAAGCTAAGGTGCCAATGCGCTGCAAAATCTCGTACGGTCCAACATACCTCGGGGACAGTTTCCCGCGCATCCCAAATCGCACAACACCTCTGAAAGGCGAGATCTTCAAAAAGACCTTATCTCCCAACTGAAATTCCAATGGTCTCCGCCGTTTATTCGCATAAGCTGCCTGTCTGTCCTGGGCTGCTTTCATTTTCTGCCTTATCATCTTTATCTTTTCTTCCATCTCCCGAATCAACTCCGGTCCTCCGACCGATGGTCCAAATCATCCCAACACAAGGGTGATCTACACCGTCTGCCATAAAGAGCTTCAAAAGGAGCCATCTGAATACTCGCCTGGTAGCTGTTATTATAAGAGAACTCTACCAAGGGTACCGAATCTTGCCAAGAAACATCGAACTCCAAAACACAAGCTCTCAACATGTCCTCGAGCGTCTGAATAGTACGCTCGGTCTGGCCATCCGTCTGAGGATGATATGCAGTGCTCAATCTAACTTCAGTTCCCAAGGCTGACTGAAGACCCTCCCAAAAATGAGATGTAAATCGGGGATCTCGATCCGACACTACGGAAATGGGGATCCCATGCAATCTCACCACATCTCGGATATACAACTGCGCCATCTTCAAAAAGGTGAAAGTCATGCTATAGGGAATGAAATGAGCTACCTTAGTCAATCGATCCACAATCACCCAAATAGCATCAAAGCCTGAGGTACTCCTCGGCAGGTGAGTCACGAAGTCCATGGAAATGTGTTCCCACTTCCACTTCGGTATCTCCAAGCTTCTCAACTCGCCGCCAGGTCTCTGTCTCTCTGCCTTAACCTTGTTGGGATATGCCCTAAGACAAGTCATTAGATGATTGTTTAAGACATACAATGTTTATGGATTTATGAATGGCAATTCATTATTATATATTATTCTTTTACTGTGCATTGTGAATTAATATATATGTTAATGTCCTTAGAATAATATTGTATTATTCTTAAAGATGTTCCTAGTCAAGTATTATCATGAAAGGGATAATGATAATACGTAGAGACTAGTATATGTTGATCGATGAATTGTTCATTGATATGAGATATCAAATCAACATATGGGTACATGTTAGAGAACGATGTACTGAACAGACCCACCATGAGAATGCAACATGGATAGTTATATGATCGTCATATGCAATTCTCATAGTGATAATAATGTATGTAATCCTTACGACTTGTGATCATCAGAGATCCCAACATAAGGAGTTATGTATCTTGATATCGTCAAACGTTACCCGTAACAGGGTATACTATAAAGGCGACTATTGGATACACTACGAATTATGTAGAGGGATGTTGACTGATCGAGATAGGATTTGTCCCTCCTATATAACAGGAGATGTGTTAGGCCCTTGATCAAGTGAGAACTAAAATGCATGGCCATGCTCGAATGAGTCGATATGAGATATCGAGCTTATTCGTTTATTCTAGTTCTACTTGGGGATCAAGAAATAAAGATTGAATATACGAGTATGACTATTCCATGACTCGTGTTCAATCTAAACACAAAGGACAAAGGGATTAAGTTACATGATTAATATTATCACAAGTTCTAAAGGTTATGTCGAGTCATTGACATTCTCGTAATTTGGGTAGCATCGATGTGTTGCTAGATACCGCTCGATGCTTGCGACATAAAATGAGATTTTATGTCACTGCCAACATTACGAGATCCTATCGGGTCGCACAAAAGATTAAATCGAGAAGGGAAATTAAATTCATGAGATGAATTAAATAATTAAGAGGAGTCTTAATTAATAATCATAAGGATTAATTAAATCATGGGCTTAAGCCCATGAAGCTTTGAGAAAGCCTTTAATTAATCATATTTAATATGATAGCAAGGTGTTTTATTGTAAGACAATTATCATAACACAAAACCTAACCCAAAACCACAAGCTCTCGGCCGCCTAGGATATCAACCAAGCTCTCGGCTTCTTCAAGGTAGCCGAAGGTGATTTGGTTGTTTGGTGGTGATCTTCGATTGTGAATCGAGTTAGCTTCGTGTATCGGATTAATAACTCGTCTAGCAACGTGTTATTAATCCATCCCTTCATTCGATTTGATCGTGTGGATACCGTTGAGGCAAAACCAATCGAGTTTTGCTTAGTGACTCGGAGAAGGCGTAAGACGTGGTGCAGCTCCGTGGATTCGGCCTCAAACACGCTACAAGGGTAAGACACTTGTAATTCTCTAATCCGATATGAATCCCTATGTATAGATCACTGGTTTGTAATCCCAAAATTTTATTCCGCTGCGCTGTATGCTCATGGGGATACTTACAGTGGTATCAGAGCCAGGTTCAAGGCTCATATCGGATTTATGTGGTTAAATAGTTTAATCATGTTAGAATTAATATTGCATGTTAATTAAACTGTTTAAATTCATATTTGATATGAAATTAATTTTAGTTTATGAAAATCATCGTAGTAATTGTATTTGATATAATTGGCGAATAAAATTATTTATTGAGCATAAACTTTCGGCCACCACAATCACAAATGTCACCATGGCTAGCCACATGAGGGCTAGGGTTTTGGAACCCTTGGCTCGAGATGGCTTAGTCGTTGTGGCTAATAATTGTGCATGGAAGTGTCGAAAATTAATTAGGGTTTAGAACCCATTGGGCATGACGGCTAGCTCATGACGGCTAGGGTTTCGAACCCTAATAGCCGTGCATGGCTCGGCCATCATCGCCCTATTTTCTTAAATTTTGATGCTTGGATGAGTTTTGAACTCCTTGACTCGATAATGGTTTATGCATGCATGGATTAGTAACTTTACCACATGAGAGCAAGGATTTTCGAACCCTTAGCTCGAGATGGTTGAGCGAACCCCGTGCATGGCATGACCGTGACTCGTGGCTAACTAATTCCGGCGTTTAAATCAAGATGGCTCGATAAAAACATCAAAAGGGTGCGAGGCGGCTAGGGTTGGAACCCTAGTGCCGCCGCCGCATGGACCATGGCTCGGCCATGGGCTAGGGTTTCGAACCCTAGGCCCACTATTGGTCCAGCCGTGGGTTTTGGTTCGAACCATGGTGGTTCGTGTCTTAGTCGCTTTAGTTCGTGGCATGTGATGTCCCGAGCGTACGATAATTTTTCAAAAATTATTTTACAGTTTTAATTAGAATTAAATTTAAAATGTTTAGAATTTAATTAATTAAATGTTAATGCATGCTTTATGTGTTGTTTGAGCATGGTGCGTGGTTATAGCCCTTTGACCTATTAGATAGGATTTGTGAATGATTGTAATTTATAATACGACCTGCGAGTCGTGCCTTTCTCTATTTTATTCTAAATGTAATCCCTCCCCTATGTTCCCCTCGAATGTGAATCGAGGAATTCTATATCTTGTAAATAGTATAGTTTATTTTATTGATGGTGATCAATGAAGATGGAGCATCGTGCCGGGATGAGGAGGCCATTCACAAATTGGAGCCAAAGGAAGGTGCTTATGAAGTTACCTTAGATTGACTCATAGGAGTTTCTCATTGGCTTGAGAAACTCATTAGTAGGGGCTATAACCATGTCACGTTTTAATTATGTATGTTGATGCATGATTTATCTTATGTTTTAGTTTGATAATAGTATTACACATATATGTAGATATGTTGTGATGACCAGGGATTATAGGTGTTAATCCCGTAGTGTTAATAATCCCTAAAGTGGTTTTACGTGGCGATTTGGAGTTTAATCGAGGTGTTGGGCCTTCTGGGCTCGTTTATTTGGGTAGTTGGGATCGTTGGATCCAGAGGTTGAGATTGTATTCACATTACGGTGTAAAACCTAAGAGTTGGGTTTTTGATGTGTCTCGGAATCTCGGGTGCTGTATGAGCACCGGTAGGGGGTTTTGGAGTTAGAGAGAGAGTTTTTGAAAACAGATGATTTTTAAGGAATCATGATGTATTTGTGGGGCTATTAGTTTTTCGGGGTATTTTGCTATAAATACAAGTTGAACCCGAGATTTTAAGAAAATTTTCATTTCAGCCCTCATCTTTCTCTCTCTCCCGCGGCCACGCCATTCCCGATCTTCCCCTGCCTCCGCGCGTAAAAACGCCTCGCCCGCCGCCGTCCGGCCGCCGTTCGGCGCGTGCGACCTATCACCGGCTTCGTCTCGTCCAGGCGCTCCTTTCCCCTCCATCAATTGAAGGTTTCGTCGCGTTTCTCGTTCAGATTTTGCAGAAAGGCGTCGATCCCCAAAAGTTAGGGTTCATCGATTTGGAACGATTTTGCTTCCGATTTTCGTTGGGTAACCTCCCTAACCCCTTGTTCGTCTTTTTCGTGTATTTCCATGCCTTTATTGTGTTCGAATTTGAAGGATTTTAAGGGTTCGAATTTAAGGGCTTGTTTGGGTTCGAATTTATGGGTGTTAAGTTCGAAAATTGGGGGTTTTTGTCAAGGGATGTTGATTCTTGCTTGGATAGCTTAATTGACATTTTAGATAAATTATGGTATTTAATTGGGTTCGAAATTGTGAGATTAGGGTTCGATTTTTGTAGGGCATTCTTGAACAAATTTCGATATTGTCTCATTTATTTCCTTCCCTGCATGTACCCTGCCCCGGGTCTTTTAAGAGGATAATTGTCGTGTGTTGACAATATTTTGAGGGTTATGGGTGTGCTTGAGCATAGGTTACATGTTCGTAAATAATTGTGAATTATTTATCGTGTTAGCACATCATTCCTCGGGGCATGGAACTCGAGCAAGGTTTGGCTCGGACTTCGGAGATTTAAGGTACGTGCGACGTACGAGCATTACTATATATATGTGAAATGCATAAGGTGTTTTTGATTGCATTGAATGTTTTGCGTATGGTTATACATATATGTTGATATGGCCAAGGAATGACCCAAATCTTGATATCGCCGCTTGTAGCGTGCGTGACACTAGAGTAGGATGACTCTTACATGATATATGGGGTACTGGGTTTGTTTGACTATATTAGGGCATTTGAGATGCCTGAGGATGATCGTAGAATCATGTATTCTTCGTAAGACATTTGAGATGTCTAGGTTCGTAGAATCATGTATTCATTATGAGACATTTGAGATGTCTAGGTTCGTAGACTTATGTATTCATTATAAGACATTTGAGATGTCTAGGTATAATGAAGGATTGGTAAAATAAATGCTAGGCATTTGAGCTATCTGTGATTGATAGCGAGGGTGTGAAATCAGTATTAGATATTGTGATATCTATAATTGCATGTTTAATGAATTTGTAATCACTATATGTTGATATTCGAGGATTAGGCATGCGATGAGTTAATCAATGTGTTGATTTACGATTTTGAGATTTGATGAGTTTGATGATTGTGAGGACAGGGACAGTACACGGAATCCCGGATGAGGTTGCCATCCAGGGAGTATCATTTAAATTCATTAGCATTTACCTTTGTTGTAAATTATGAATTTCATTATTATGATTATGGGATTTTGTGTATTGGTATGCTCACCCCGTTGGGGGCTGTCTCTGTTGGGACAGGTGGACAGGTACATCGATGGCTATGGAGCTGAGCTCGAGCTGTTGATTTGAGGTACTCCCAGGATCGTGGTACCAGGGCTTGATGGAGCACGGTATCGTATAGAGTACCTATATATACACCTGAGGATTTATACATATTCATGATGCTCGCATGTGAGCACGATTATACTTGTATATGGATTGTATATAGAGGCATGAGCCTATCTCTCTTTCATTTAAGGTTGCATGCAATTAGAGGTTGAATTGCTAGAATGATATGAGAGTCATTGGTGTATTATGTGTGGTGTCTTCCCTGGCTGGGAATTTACTTGTATTGCTGCTTTCTGTTGAGTATTATGCTTTCCCTGGCCGGGAATTTTGTTATGTGTTGTACTCTTTTTTTTGGGATAGCTCTATTTATGGGGAGACTCTGCCCAAATTTTTATAAAAGTTTACAATGTGAAAAGTGGCACCAAGGGGTTGGTAAAAGGCAAACATATGAGTCTTTCATTGACAGGCAATGATTAAGTATCATCAGAGCTTCCCGATTGACATTTTATAGAAAGCATGTACCACACATAGTGGTTAATACACTAATCAAGGTTTAAGGGCTTGGGGTCCTTACATTAGTGGTATCAGAGCAGTGGTTGCTCATTGGGGCTGTTAAGGGCCTAGGAAGTTATTGATAGCACATATTTATGCATGATGGCATTAATGTTGTATAACATAACAAATTGTTTATGTGCTCTTATGATATGAAAAGTGGTATTGCTAACCATTGTGGTTGCAGGAATCGTGTGGAACACGATAGGATGACATTTATAGGGATGTCTGGCACTCCGTGTATTATGTGCCAAGGAAGCTGGTTTTAAGAAAATCCGGTAAAGGGATATTTCCGAGGTAACATGTACTTTACGTTGTCTTGTTGACACATGATGAATGCAAAGTGGTGCATTGAGGTTATGATATATGTTATTGTGCATTGTTTTTGCATATGTATGTTGTGAAATATAAGAGGTGTATTTCACGAGTCAAAGTTATCTTAGTAAGGATTTTAATGGCTTATGCTAAAGTCCATATGAAGCGATGAAGAATCCCGCTTATATGGAGTAGCAACGCTAAAGTCCATTGGAAGCGATGAAGAGTCCCGCTTATATGGAGTAGCAACGCTAAAGTCCATTGGAAGCGATGAAGAATCCCGCTTACATGGAGTAGCAAAAAGCATTAAAATGTACTAATGATAAGGGCTCAAGATGAAATATGAATTTAAAGAGGAAGGATGTCATGACATTTATTTATGAAACCATACATTCTTATAATGCGTTTTTATTATGTATTGAATGTTGATGCATAGCGTATATGGCTATTGTTGTTAACCCTGATGGTTGCAGGTTACAGGAAATAAGGAATACGAAAAGGAATGATGATTATACATATGTACGGGCATCCCAAGGGCAACATGTATTATTTGGTTAGTCATTTAACACAAGGTAAATCAAGGTATGCATAAGATAGTGCATTATGATATGATACATGTTGATACGCATCGTTTTGCATATGTATATTGTGAAATATAAAGTGAGGATTTCAATGCTTACACTAAAGTCCATATGAAGCGAGGAAGGATTCCGCTTATATGGAGTAGTGAGAAGCATTGAAATGCACTGATATTTCACGAGTCCAGGTTATCCTAGTGAGGATTTCAATGCTTGCACTAAGGTCCATATGAAGCGAGGAAGGATTCCGCTTATATGGAGTAGTGAGAAGCATTGAAATACACTACTGATAAGTGACTCAATTCGAGGTGTATTTATAGCGATGGTTCATTCCGCTATATCTATTGGCGATGGTTCATTCCGCCAGGTGTATTTATAGCGATGGTTCATTCCGCTATATCTATTGGCGATGGTTCATTCCGCCAGGTGTATTTATAGCGATGGTTCATTCCGCTATATCTATTGGCGATGGTTCATTCCGCCAGGTGTATTTATAGCGATGGTTCATTCCGCTATATCTATTGGCGATGGTTCATTCCGCCAGGTGTATTTATAGCGATGGTTCATTCCGCTATATCTATTGGCGATGGTTCATTCCGCCAGGTGTATTTATAGCGACGGTTCATTCCGCTATATTGATTGGCGATGGTTCATTCCGCCAGGTGTATTGATAGCGATGCCTCTTTCCGCTACTATGTGGACGATGATTCATACTCAGGTGTATAGCGAGGTTTCATGCCACTTATTATATGACGAGGTGTCATGCCGTCGATTCTATAGCGAGGGATTTTGCCGCTATGTACTCAGCACAGGATTTTGCCGCCTTCGAGCGATGGGTGCTGATTACGCACTATTATTGAGCGACGGAGACAGGTATGACGCTATATTGCTAGCGATGAGGTATGAGATATTGCTATTTTATTAGCTTTATTTTAGCTGGCATGCATTGATATACATGTTTTATTATGCCTATTTTACTAGCATGATAGTGGATGACATACGCTGATGTACATGTATCGTCACTAGTTGTCAATGTCTTAGATGCCATGAGTTGGCATGTGTCGTCACAGGATGACGATGACGATGGTGTAGGAGATGTCTTATTAGACATGCATCATCGTTACGATGATCGATGCGTTGAGTATACGTATTCTGTGGTATGCCTTGGGTGCCAGTACCGAGCGGGTTGCTCGAGGAATGGATGGATGCGCTGTACATGTGATTGTACCGCAGCTTACGATTGGGGTGATCATATTACGAGTGGTGATACCCTTGAGGTATGCTCGTTGGAATGGCTTTTGGCCATGTGATTTGACGACAGGAGTAATCATGAGGAAATTACTCGCTTTCTGTCGATGTGACATGTGGTAGACATGATCACACCACCCTTGAGGGTGTAGGATGGGTCCTAAGGGAGTAGGATCAGGTTATGTTAAGTACATAGGGACATTGGAGTGTCCAGGGTGTATCGGCATTGAGGAATGTTGGATAAAGACCCGCTACTCTATTGAGTTTTCTTCCCATAGTATGTTATACCATGTGGAAACGTCCGTCTTGTTGGTAGGTTTGAGGTGAACCTAGAGAGGCAGCGACTGGTTTGTCTGCCGTGTGTGTGCAGCACCATGAGGGGCTTGCTAGAGCCGTTATACTGCTCGTTGGAACCAAGTTTGACAAATCGTAAGGTGATGCGATGTGGATTGTGGTGGACTCTAGTAGTCACCATGTCATTGAGGTTGAGGCTGAGGTTGTGCATGCCTCACTGAAACGTGTATACGTTTATGTTTAATCTTGGAGACTTGTCTGGGACAGCTCAGGATGTTGGAGTACCAACAAGAGAGTCATCAGGTTGTTATTGACTCAATCTAAAGGAATCCGTGTATTGGGATACAATGGGTGTTATTGTATCCAGTTTTTCCGAACGATGGTTCGAGACTTGTGGATCTCGAGTTCGATGGCGTTTCCCTTGCGAGGAAGGAGGTAGTATTATACCTATTTGGGAATCTTTGAAAGATTCGGTAAGTTGGTGCAAGTGGTGTTGATTTGAGAATCACACCGTGTATTGTTAATCGTCGATTATCATCCTCCACTGAGTAAGGAATGACTCAGAATTGACGGTTGTGTTTGGGGCTTAGGGGTAGGTTGTAGATACCCGAGCCGAGTGCATTGAGTATGCATCCGATGTCAGTGCTTAGGCAGGTATACCGATGAGTATACGGATGGCAGTTGTTGTTTTCCTTCCTGTCGAGCATAGAGTTATGCTATTTTTGGATGGTTAAATCTCTGATGAGAGATATGGAACACCTTGAGATTGGGAATCTCCATGGCACGATGATTATGAGTAATGATCGTGAAGTTAGTTGACTCCCTTGAGGAGGGATTTTCTTGTGAGGGTTAAGGTATTTCCCTTATTGGTGTTTTCCTTCGAGTTATGCGACAGCCTTCCCAAGTTTGGATTGTTAAATCCGAGGATTTTCAAGGGACGGCAGGATTTTGGAGTGGTTGAGTGTCGCTGACGACACAAGCGTTGAGGATCAATGGGTTTATTGCATGCCCCTTAAGAATTTTAAACTCTGCGGAGTCTCGGTTGTTATTTATGATCAGGACGTGATTCTTGGAACATCCGGAGGTGGACATCTTGTGAGATGTCTTTTGTTTGAATTTGTGGCCGTGAGTTGCCCAAATTAAGTTGCAATGAGGCGACTACTCCTTCGATGGAGGAAGTTTGAAAGTGGAAACCAGGTTTGGCATGTGTACACCGTGGTTGTACTAGTGTTTCCCTCGTAACGATGTATGTTAGACATCGTGAGTCTTGGTAAAGTTGTCATTGGATGATATCTACGATAGAATCAGGAGCGATTCGAATCCTTACAGTTTCAGTTGACTAACTGCTTTTGGATTATTAGCGTTGAGCTGTGCTGACGCTCTTTGACGTTATGATGGATTTGGAAGTCTACTCCACTCCAGAGTTTGACACGAGGTCAACGTTCTTACGGTTGAGGTGTCATTCAGGACGTGTTCGTACTGTAGTATTAGATCGAAGGATGACTGTCCGATCTACAGTCGTATGTATTGGTTGATTTGCAGTCATGAGAGGCTGACTTCTGGGATGACCCGCATCGAGGTACGTTTTGCCTCTTAGGTGATATGTTGGTTTTGGTAAGTCGCTCTGTTTCAGAGTTTGATGAGAGGTAAGCATCCTCGCGTTTATTAATACGATTCTGATATGGTCAGGAATCGAGGTTATGGCTTCATGTTGTTGTGTAGCCTGGGTGTTACGTGATACACCAGTGCTAATTTCGAGGACGAAATTCTTTTAGTGGGGGATATTGTGATGACCAGGGATTATAGGTGTTAATCCCGTAGTGTTAATAATCCCTAAAGTGGTTTTACGTGGCGATTTGGAGTTTAATCGAGGTGTTGGGCCTTCTGGGCTCGTTTATTTGGGTAGTTGGGATCGTTGGATCCAGAGGTTGAGATTGTATTCACATTAAGGTGTAAAACCTAAGAGTTGGGTTTTTGATGTGTCTCGGAATCTCGGGTGCTGTATGAGCACCGGTAGGGGGTTTTGGAGTTAGAGAGAGAGTTTTTGAAAACAGATGATTTTTAAGGAATCATGATGTATTTGTGGGGCTATTAGTTTTTCGGGGTATTTTGCTATAAATACAAGTTGAACCCGAGATTTTAAGAAAATTTTCATTTCAGCCCTCATCTTTCTCTCTCTCCCGCGGCCGCGCCATTCCCGATCTTCCCCTGCCTCCGCGCGTAAAAACGCCTCGCCCGCCGCCGTCCGGCCGCCGTTCGGCGCGTGCGACCTATCACCGGCTTCGTCTCGTCCAGGCGCTCCTTTCCCCTCCGTCAATTGAAGGTTTCGTCGCGTTTCTCGTTCGGATTTTGCAGAAAGGCGTCGATCCCCAAAAGTTAGGGTTCATCGATTTGGAACGATTTTGCTTCCGATTTTCGTTGGGTAACCTCCCTAACCCCTTGTTCGTCTTTTTCGTGTATTTCCATGCCTTTATTGTGTTCGAATTTGAAGGATTTTAAGGGTTCGAATTTAAGGGCTTGTTTGGGTTCGAATTTATGGGTGTTAAGTTCGAAAATTGGGGGTTTTTGTCAAGGGATGTTGATTCTTGCTTGGATAGCTTAATTGACATTTTAGATAAATTATGGTATTTAATTGGGTTCGAAATTGTGAGATTAGGGTTCGATTTTTGTAGGGCATTCTTGAACAAATTTCGATATTGTCTCATTTATTTCCTTCCCTGCATGTACCCTGCCCCGGGTCTTTTAAGAGGATAATTGTCGTGTGTTGACAATATTTTGAGGGTTATGGGTGTGCTTGAGCATAGGTTACATGTTCGTAAATAATTGTGAATTATTTATCGTGTTAGCACATCATTCCTCGGGGCATGGAACTCGAGCAAGGTTTGGCTCGGACTTCGGAGATTTAAGGTACGTGCGACGTACGAGCATTACTATATATATGTGAAATGCATAAGGTGTTTTTGATTGCATTGAATGTTTTGCGTATGGTTATACATATATGTTGATATGGCCAAGGAATGACCCAAATCTTGATATCGCCGCTTGTAGCGTGCGTGACACTAGAGTAGGATGACTCTTACATGATATATGGGGTACTGGGTTTGTTTGACTATATTAGGGCATTTGAGATGCCTGAGGATGATCGTAGAATCATGTATTCTTCGTAAGACATTTGAGATGTCTAGGTTCGTAGAATCATGTATTCATTATGAGACATTTGAGATGTCTAGGTTCGTAGACTTATGTATTCATTATAAGACATTTGAGATGTCTAGGTATAATGAAGGATTGGTAAAATAAATGCTAGGCATTTGAGCTATCTGTGATTGATAGCGAGGGTGTGAAATCAGTATTAGATATTGTGATATCTATAATTGCATGTTTAATGAATTTGTAATCACTATATGTTGATATTCGAGGATTAGGCATGCGATGAGTTAATCAATGTGTTGATTTACTGATTTTGAGATTTGATGAGTTTGATGATTGTGAGGACAGGGACAGTACACGGAATCCCGGATGAGGTTGCCATCCAGGGAGTATCATTTAAATTCATTAGCATTTACCTTTGTTGTAAATTATGAATTTCATTATTATGATTATGGGATTTTGTGTATTGGTATGCTCACCCCGTTGGGGGCTGTCTCTGTTGGGACAGGTGGACAGGTACATCGATGGCTATAGAGCTGAGCTCGAGCTGTTGATTTGAGGTACTCCCAGGATCGTGGTACCAGGGCTTGATGGAGCACGGTATCGTATAGAGTACCTATATATACACCTGAGGATTTATACATATTCATGATGCTCGCATGTGAGCACGATTATACTTGTATATGGATTGTATATAGAGGCATGAGCCTATCTCTCTTTCATTTAAGGTTGCATGCAATTAGAGGTTGAATTGCTAGAATGATATGAGAGTCATTGGTGTATTATGTGTGGTGTCTTCCCTGGCTGGGAATTTACTTGTATTGCTGCTTTCTGTTGAGTATTATGCTTTCCCTGGCCGGGAATTTTGTTATGTGTTGTACTCTTTTTTTTTGGGATAGCTCTATTTATGGGGAGACTCTGCCCAAATTTTTATAAAAGTTTACAATGTGAAAAGTGGCACCAAGGGGTTGGTAAAAGGCAAACATATGAGTCTTTCATTGACAGGCAATGATTAAGTATCATCAGAGCTTCCCGATTGACATTTTATAGAAAGCATGTACCACACATAGTGGTTAATACACTAATCAAGGTTTAAGGGCTTGGGGTCCTTACATATGTATACAACTATATGTAGTGGACATATTTTAAATTATCAAATTAATCATGAGATCAATAAATCCCTCTAAAATATTAAGTTTTAGATGCCTTCCAAATAAAAGTACTCGTCAATAACTTCGATTGTACATGTGTGGGTTTGCCAAAGCAAAGCACCGTGGCAATCTTAGTAAGGCGCGAAAGGATAAAAGTGATATCCGTCATACTTTAATTGGGTACGACTTAACTAGGTTATCTCAATAGGATTGGGAACCTAGAGGCATGGGTTGGATTATAATTCATTAGATGAATTGAACAAAGTGTTGTTCGTCCAACTATCCAAGAATTATATGTGATGTAATTGACAAAGTGTTGTCTACCTAAATAACCGAGTCTTGGGCGATTAGCCAAAGCTAACTCAAGATTAGGCGAAATATGGATCTTGGCCCACTAAAAGTTTCGAGGGTTGATATTTTTCAAATAAAATAGTGGGAGTATCATTTAATATAAGACCATGTTAAATGATTTAAATCATAAACTTATTTTGCATATTTATATTGTAGATATCCATGGCAACTAACAACGTTACTAGCACTTTATCACTGCGATCGGTCCTTGAGAAGGACAAATTAAATGGGACAAATTTCCTAGACTGGCATAGGAACTTGAGGATAGTCCTCAAACAAGAAAAGAAACAATATGTTCTAGAGGAACCCTTGCTCGCTGAGGAACCTCCCCTAACAGCTACAAGAGCTGAAAAAGATGCTTACAAGAAGCATCAGAGTGACGCACTTGATGTTGGGTGCCTCATGCTTGCCACTATGAACTATGAGCTTCAGAAGCAACATGAGGAAATGGAGGCGTTCGATATGATCGAACACTTAAAGCAGTTGTACCAACAGCAAGCTAGACAAGAGAGGTATGACGTCTCTAAAGCGTTATTCCAGTGCAGGATGGTAGAAGGAAGCTTAGTTGGAACTCATGTGCTCAAGATGATTGGGTACATTGAGAATCTGGACAAGCTAGGTTTTCCATTGGACCAAGAGTTGGCCACAGATGTAATCTTGCAATCGTTGCCGGAGAGCTTCAGTCAATTTGTAGTAAATTACAATATGACTGATATGGAAAAGACTCTGCCCCAGTTGCTTGGTATGTTGAGAACATATGAAGCAAACACTAAGAAGACTAAGGCCACAAATGTCCTTATTGTGAATAAAGGCAAAGGAAGGGCCAAAGCTAAAGGCAACAAGAAAGCAAAGAAAGTCTTTGCTAAATCTAAGCCAAAGTCTTCTGCACTGAAGCCAAAGGGAGGGATAGCAAAGGAAGGGAACTGTTTCCATTGCGGTGAGACCGGCCATTGGAAAAGGAACTGCAAAGTATATCTGGAGGATCTAAAGAAAGGAAGTGTGACTTCCGCTTCAGGTATTTTTGTTATAGAAGTCAATTTATCTACTTCTTCATCATGGGTATTAGATACTGGATGTGGATCTCACATTTGTGTAAATGTGCAGGATCTCAAAAGGAGTAGGACATTGGCAAAAGGTGAAGTTGATCTCCGAGTTGGAAATGGAGCAAGAGTTGCTGCATTAGCTATAGGAGATTATCATTTAGCTTTACCTTCTGGTTTATCGTTGATTTTAAAAGACTGTTATTTTGTGCCTTCAATTACTAAAAACATTATTTCTATTTCTTGTTTAGACAAGTATGGTTTTTCATTTATAATAAAGGACAATTGTTGTTCTATTTATTTAAATGATATGTTTTATGCTAGTGCACAAATGGTGAATGGTCTTTATGTATTAAATCTTGATATGCCTATCTATAACATAAATACTAAAAGGATTAAAAATAATGATTGTAATCCGACTTATCTCTGGCACTGTCGCTTGGGCCACATAAACGAGAACCGCATATCTAAACTTCATAAGGATGGAGTATTAGATTCATTTGATTTTGAATCATATGAAACATGCGAATCTTGTTTAATGGGCAAGATGACTAAAGCCCCTTTCAAGGGACATGTTGAAAGGGCAAATGTTTTATTTAATACATAGTGATGTATGTGGACCAATAAGTACGCAAGCTAGAGGTGGTTTTCAATACTTCGTTACATTTACTGATGACCTCAGTAGATATGGGTATGTGTACCTAATGAAACATAAACATGAAACCTTTGAAAAGTTCAAAGATTTCAAGAATGAAGTACAAAACCAACTTGGGAAAAGTATCAAAATCCTTCGATCAGATCGAGGAGGAGAATACTTGAACCAAGAGTTTCATGACTATCTAAAGGAGTGTGAGATAGTCCCACAACTCACTCCTCCGTATACTCCACAATGGAATGGTGTATCCGAGAGGAGAAATCGAACCTTGTTAGACATGGTTAGATCAATGATGAGTCATGCAGATCTTCCGATATCATTTTGGGGACACGCTCTAGAAACAACGATTTTCTTACTGAACCGTGTTCCATCTAAATCAGTGGAAAAGACACCATATGAGATATGGACTGGGAAGCGTCCTAGTATGTCTTTTATGAAGATTTGGGGTTGTGAGGCTTTCGTTAGACGTCACGCCACTAACAAACTTGGACCCAAATCTGATAAGTGTTTATTTGTGGGGTATCCTAAGGAAACGAAAGGATACTATTTCTACTATCCCACCGAGAACAAAGTAGTTGTTGCTCGGACTGGTGTATTTCTTGAAAGAGAATTTATCTCTAGAAAAACCAGTGGGAGAAAAATAGAACTTAGTGAAGTTCAACCACAAGAAAACACTGAACCTGAGATTGAGATGGAAACAGAGCAGGCACCACAAACTGTTGTGGAAGAAGTACCTGCTCAAGAGACACAAGCCCAGCGTAGGTCTGTAAGAGAACACCGGGAGCCACAGAGATATGGATTTCTTGTGACTCAACAAGGTGACTTACTACTTATTGATGAGGATGAGCCGTCATCTTATCAACAAGCTATAATGGGCAATGATTCTGAGAAATGGCAAGAGGCCATGAAATCTGAGATGGAATCCATGTATGCAAACCAAGTATGGACTTTGGTTGATCCACCTGAAGGGGTACGACCCATAGGGTGCAAATGGATTTTCAAGAAAAAGACCGATATGGATGGTAACGTACAAACCTATAAAGGTCGGCTGGTTGCAAAAGGGTTCAAACAAATTCATGGTATTGACTATGATGAAACCTTTTCGCCAGTGGCCATGGTTAAATCCATAAGGATCTTACTTGCAATAGCTGCATTTCATGATCATGAAATCTGGCAGATGGATGTCAAAACAGCTTTCCTTAATGGAAATCTGCTCGAGGATGTGTACATGACACATCTCGAGGGTTTTGTCGATCCAAAGGATGATGGAAAGATATGCAAGCTACAACGATCCATTTATGGATTGAAGCAAGCTTCTCGGAGTTGGAATCTTCGTTTTGATGATGCAATCAAAGAGTTTGGTTTTATCAAAAATGAAGATGAACCTTGTGTCTACAAGAAGGTCAGTGGGAGCGTAATCATTTTCCTAGTGTTGTATGTAGATGACATACTTCTTATTGGAAATGATATCCCTGCCTTGCAATCTGTAAAGATTTGGCTAGGGAATTGCTTTTTGATGAAAGACTTAGGAGAAGCCACCTATGTGTTAGGAATCAAGATCTATAGAGATAGATCGAGAAGGCTTCTTGGTCTAAGTCAAAGTACATACATAGACAAGGTGCTTAAAAGGTTTAGCATGCAAGAATCCAAGAAAGGATTCGTGCCTATGACGCATGGTATTTATCTCTCGAAGGAACAGTGTCCTTCAACACCAGATGAGAGAGAACGCATGAGTAAGATTCCATACGCATCAGCTATTGGATCTATCATGTATGCCATGATATGTACTCGTCCCGATGTATCGTATGCTTTGAGCATGACGAGCAGATATCAAGTTGATCCAGGTGAAGGTCACTGGATTGCTGTCAAGAATATCCTAAAGTACTTGAGAAGGACTAAGGATACATTCTTGATTTATGGAGGTGAGGAAGAGCTCAATGTAATGGGTTACACTGATGCAAGCTTCCAAACCGACAAAGATGATTTTCGATCGCAATCTGGATATGTGTATTGCCTGAATGGAGGTGCTGTGAGCTGGAAGAGTTCAAAGCAAGAAACAGTAGCCGATTCTACAACGGAAGCTGAGTATATTGCTGCCTCGGATGCAGCAAAGGAAGCTGTTTGGATGAGGAAGTTCATTTCTGAACTTGGAGTGGTACCTAGCATTAAAGATCCGATAGAACTCTATTGTGACAACAATGGAGCGATCGCATTGGCTAAGGAACCAAGATCTCACCAAAGATCCAAGCACATACTTAGGCATTTCCATTTCATTCGAGAAATCGTTGAAAGGGGAGATGTTAAAATATGCAAAGTACCAACAGATGATAATGTATCTGACCCATTGACGAAGCCGCTGTCACAGCAGAAGCATGATCGTCATACTAGATCTCTAGGCATTAGGTATATGTCTGAGTGGTCTTAGTGCAAGTGGGAGATTTGTTGGGATATGCCCTAAGACAAGTCATTAGATGATTGTTGTACATTGTGAATTAATATATATGTTAATGTCCTTAGAATAATATTGTATTATTCTTAAAGATGTTCCTAGTCAAGTATTATCATGAAAGGGATAATGATAATACGTAGAGACTAGTATATGTTGATCGATGAATTGTTCATTGATATGAGATATCAAATCAACATATGGGTACATGTTAGAGAACGATGTACTGAACAGACCCACCATGAGAATGCAACATGGATAGTTATATGATCGTCATATGCAATTCTCATAGTGATAATAATGTATGTAATCCTTACGACTTGTGATCATCAGAGATCCCAACATAAGGAGTTATGTATCTTGATATCGTCAAACGTTACCCGTAACAGGGTATACTATAAAGGCGACTATTGGATACACTACGAATTATGTAGAGGGATGTTGACTGATCGAGATAGGATTTGTCCCTCCTATATAACAGGAGATGTGTTAGGCCCTTGATCAAGTGAGAACTAAAATGCATGGCCATGCTCGAATGAGTCGATATGAGATATCGAGCTTATTCGTTTATTCTAGTTCTACTTGGGGATCAAGAAATAAAGATTGAATATACGAGTATGACTATTCCATGACTCGTGTTCAATCTAAACACAAAGGACAAAGGGATTAAGTTACATGATTAATATTATCACAAGTTCTAAAGGTTATGTCGAGTCATTGACATTCTCGTAATTTGGGTAGCATCGATGTGTTGCTAGATACCGCTCGATGCTTGCGACATAAAATGAGATTTTATGTCACTGCCAACATTACGAGATCCTATCGGGTCGCACAAAAGATTAAATCGAGAAGGGAAATTAAATTCATGAGATGAATTAAATAATTAAGAGGAGTCTTAATTAATAATCATAAGGATTAATTAAATCATGGGCTTAAGCCCATGAAGCTTTGAGAAAGCCTTTAATTAATCATATTTAATATGATAGCAAGGTGTTTTATTGTAAGACAATTATCATAACACAAAACCTAACCCAAAACCACAAGCTCTCGGCCGCCTAGGATATCAACCAAGCTCTCGGCTTCTTCAAGGTAGCCGAAGGTGATTTGGTTGTTTGGTGGTGATCTTCGATTGTGAATCGAGTTAGCTTCGTGTATCGGATTAATAACTCGTCTAGCAACGTGTTATTAATCCATCCCTTCATTCGATTTGATCGTGTGGATACCGTTGAGGCAAAACCAATCGAGTTTTGCTTAGTGACTCGGAGAAGGCGTAAGACGTGGTGCAGCTCCGTGGATTCGGCCTCAAACACGCTACAAGGGTAAGACACTTGTAATTCTCTAATCCGATATGAATCCCTATGTATAGATCACTGGTTTGTAATCCCAAAATTTTATTCCGCTGCGCTGTATGCTCATGGGGATACTTACAGTGGTATCAGAGCCAGGTTCAAGGCTCATATCGGATTTATGTGGTTAAATAGTTTAATCATGTTAGAATTAATATTGCATGTTAATTAAACTGTTTAAATTCATATTTGATATGAAATTAATTTTAGTTTATGAAAATCATCGTAGTAATTGTATTTGATATAATTGGCGAATAAAATTATTTATTGAGCATAAACTTTCGGCCACCACCATCACAAATGTCACCATGGCTAGCCACATGAGGGCTAGGGTTTTGGAACCCTTGGCTCGAGATGGCTTAGTCGTTGTGGCTAATAATTGTGCATGGAAGTGTCGAAAATTAATTAGGGTTTAGAACCCATTGGGCATGACGGCTAGCTCATGACGGCTAGGGTTTCGAACCCTAATAGCCGTGCATGGCTCGGCCATCATCGCCCTATTTTCTTAAATTTTGATGCTTGGATGAGTTTTGAACTCCTTGACTCGATAATGGTTTATGCATGCATGGATTAGTAACTTTACCACATGAGAGCAAGGATTTTCGAACCCTTAGCTCGAGATGGTTGAGTGAACCCCGTGCATGGCATGACCGTGACTCGTGGCTAACTGTGATGTCCGGGAATTAATGGTGTTAATCCCGGTGTAGTATTAATCCTGGATGGATTTTTAATTGTGGCAATTAGGAATTAATTGCGGTTCGGCATCTCCCGAGGTTGGTAAATCGGGCCTTCTGGGCTCGTCTAATTGATTAGTTGGGATCGTTGGATCCCGAGGTTGAGATCGTATTCTCATTCCGGTGAAAACCTGCGAGTTGGGTTTTTAGTGTGACTCAGAATTTCGGGTGCTGTGTGTGGGCACCGGTAGGGGGTTTTTGAGTTAGAGAGAGAGTTTTTGAAAACAGATGATTTTTAATGAATCATGATGTATTTGTGGGACTATTAGTATTTCGGGGCATTTTTGCTATAAATACCAATTGAACCCGGGATTTTAATTATCGGAGTCATTTTTTCCTCACCTCTCTCTCTCCTCGCGCCCGCAGCCCCCTTTCCCGATCCCCTTTACCCCCGCGCACAAAAGGCCACCGCCCGCCCCCGTCCGGCCGCCGTTCGGCGCGTCCGACCCGCCGCCGTGTTCGTCTCTTCCAGGCGGTTCTATCCATACCAACAATTTGAAGTTTGGTCGAGAATCGAGCTCGGATTTGCCAGAAAAGCGTAGGGTTCAAAAACTGGATTTCATCCGATTTTGGGGCGCGATTTTGGTATGTTTTTGGTGCGATTTTTCTGATGTTTTTGGGGCGTTTTTAAGCTGGTTTTGAGTCGATTATTTCAGCCTTTTTGGTTCGAAATTATCTGTTAAGTTTGGTTCGAATTTTCAGCTCGATTTCGTGGGTTAGGGTTCGAAATTTGGGGGTTTCGCTTGTGGGGCGATTATTGTTGTTGGTAATTGATTAATTCATGTTGTAGATGCATTATGATGCTTGATTGTGTTCGAATTCGAAGAATTGTAAGGGTTCGAATTTAAGGGCTTGTTTGGGTTCGAATTTAAGGGTATTGAATTCGAAAATTGGGGGTTTTTGGCAAGGAGTGTTGATTCTTGCTTGGATAGCTTAATTCATGTTTTAAATGAATTATGGTGATTATTTGGGTTTGATTTGTGTTGTTGGGGTTCAAATTTAGGGGTGGTCCTTGAGCAATTTTCGATATTGTCTCATTCGATTTCCCTCCCTGTATATGCCCTGCCCCGGGTCTTTTAAATGGTAAATTGTTGTGGATTGACAATATGTTGAGGGTTATGGGTGTGCTTGAGCATGGGTTGCATGTTCGTAATTAATTGTGAATTATTTATCGTGTTAGCACATCGTTCCTCGGAGCATGGAACTCGAGCAAGGTTTGGCTCGGACTTCGGAAATTAAGGTACGTGGGACGTACGAGCATAGCCTATTATAGTATTGCAACTGTAATATGCATGGTTTGTGATAATGGTATTAAATGGGCATTGGAATACATGGTGTATGGTAATTGTATTATATGGACATTACAATATCTGGCATGTGGTCTGGCATGTGGTAATTACATTGGATAAATATTGAGATGCATGGTGCACTATATTTACTTCAAATGGATAATGATATGCATGGTAAACGGTCTTTGCCTTCAATGGATATATATATATATATATTGGGAATCATACAGTGCCGCCTTCGAGCGAGCAATGATTCGGGATGCGGTCGCCATTGGGCGACCATCGGTTTTGACGCCGCTATTGTTGAGCGTGCGCGAGGTTTAGTATGCCGCTATTGTGGAGCGAGCAATGAAATAAGAACATGGAATTGTTGGTTAGATATATGCGATATCTATAGTCTTTTACATTATGTTCTTATCCCTTTGATTATGGAACTTGTATAATAGAACGGTATTAGTTAATCTATGTGACGATTAACTGGCTTTGGGAATTTGATGAGTTTGGTTATTTTGAGAACAGGGACAATACAGGGGGATCCCGGATGAGGGTATTGCCATCCAGGGAGTATCATTTAAATTATGGCATTTACATTCTGTAAATTATGAATTGCAATATTATTATTTTGTGATTGGTGGTATTGGTATGCTCACCCCGTGTGGGGGCTGTCTCTGTTGGGGCAGGTAACACAGGTGTAGCGGCTTTGGAGTCGAGCTCGGGCTTTTGGTTAGAGGTACTTCCAGGATCGAGGTACCAGAGCTGGCTGGATGGACGCTCAGATCCAGTGTTGAGATCGAGTTGTGCTTGGAAGGTGCTTCCAGGATAGAAGTACCAGTAGCGGTATCCGGTATAGTGTTTTATGCATCAAATACACGTTTATTCATTGAGTACACCTTACGTGTATATGGGATGTATAAATGGGCTATGGCCTCTTTCTGTTCATTATGGTTGCATGCAATTAATTATGGGAATTGCTAAATGAACTAAGAGCATATTAGTGTATTATGTGGGTGCATGTTATGTGAATAATAATGGTAGGGGGAATTTGAATATTGGGAATTGAATGCAAGAAATTTTCTGGGTAGCATACGGTGTTGCACTTGCATAGGGTTTTTCCCCTGATGGTATGATTATATGCACTCATGGTATGGCTTAATGCACTAATTACGGGTTAAGGGCACGGGGGTCCTTACATTAGTGGTATCAGAGCAGTGGTTAGCTCTTTGGGGCTGTTGAGGGCCTAGGAACATGTTAATGGGAATGAGAAGCACATATTTATGCATGATGGTAGTTAGCGTTGCGTGGCACGACTATATTGCTTATGTGCGTTTATGATATGTGTTCATAATTGGAATATGTGTTGCTAACCATGGTGGTTGCAGGGTCTTATGAGACATGGACTATGCATCACGGTTGCATAGGTATACATCGGAGTGATGATTTTAATGCTTTGCCGCTACATGTTGGAGCGAGGTGCATTAAAATACACTCATGGCGATGTTTATGGGAATACGGATTATGCATTACGGTTGCATGCACGTCGAAGCGATGATGCCGCTGTCGTGTCGAAGCGATGGTAAATGCCGCTGTCACGTCGAAGCGATGATGCCGCTGTCGTGCCGAAACAATTATTGAAATACGGGTTATGCATTACGGTTGCATGCATGGCGTAGCGATATGAATACTTGCCGCTGTCGTATTATAGCGATGAAGAATATTTGCCGCAAATATGTCGAAGCGAAGGAAAATGCCGCTGTCATATTATTATTGCGAGGGATATTATGCCGCTAATACGTCGAAGCGAAGGGTATTTCCGCTGTCATGCCGGAATGATGGTAAATGCCGCTGTCGTGTCGAAGCGATGGTAAATGCCGCTGTCACGTCGAAGCGATGGTACCACCGTCATGTCGAAACGATGATGCCGCTGTCGTGTCGAAGCGATGATACATGCCGCTGTCACGTCGAAGCGATGATGCCGTTGTCATGACGTAGCGATGTGATCGGGAACAAAGTACTACATGAGTGTGAGTACCTCTTGAGTCCGCGATTATCCGGGTATTTTATTGGCGATGGTTCCGCCGGGTATTTTATTGGCGATGGTTCCGCCGGGTATTTTATTGGCGATGGTTCCGCCGGGTATTTTATTGGCGATGGTTACGCCGGGTATTTTATTGGCGATGGTTACGCCGGGTATTTTGTTGGCGATGGTTACGCCGGGTATTTTGTTGGCGATGGTTACGCCGGGTATTTTATTGGCGACGGTTACGCCGGGTATTCTATTGGCGATGGTTTATACCGCCGGATATCTATAGCGACATTTTATGCCGCTGACTCCATGGCGAGGGATCATGCCGCTGATTCGATAGCGATGGGTTATACCGCTATGTGTGTAGCACTGGATTATGCCGCCTACGAGCGATGGGTGCTGCTTATGTACCGCTGGTGGACGATGGATACAGGTATTCCGCTATCTCGATAGCGATGAGGTATGGCATATTACTTTTGTTATCAGTATGGTGATTATGGTGTATTATTATTTACCGTCATGTGTTTGACGATGAGATTATGGATGTCGTGTATCGACAGGTACCGTCATATGTTCGACGATGTTATTTGGGATAACTATGTGGACGCTTGGCGTCATTTTGGTGATTTATACATTCATGTTTATGTATATGGTTGTATGGTTTGAGTGCCGATGGTGGGCACATGGTAGGGTCTGGGTATTTAGTTGACGAGACCTTTTGCCGAGCAGGTTTGCTCGATGGATCATTGATGCATTGTACCGGTGAGAGTACGCATCGTATTATGGAGGTATATTATTGACGAGCAATGATACCCTTGGGTATGCTCGCTGGGATGGCTAAGGCCAAGTGAATGGTGGTAAGAGTAGTCATTGAGGAAACTACTCGCTTGTTATTGTGATGAGGAGTAAACATGGTTACACCCACCCTAAGGGCGTGGAAGAAGTCCTAATGGATTAGGATTGCATGATAATTGAGCGTGGACGCCGGGTTGTCCAGTGTGCTTTGGTGTTTTAAAGATATGTTGGGCAATGACCCACAACTCTAATGGTTTGGGCGGTATGGTATACCGGGATGGAATGTGTGTCGCGTTAATAGGTTGGTATAAGCCTATGGGACCAGCGAATCACTAGCCAGGTATTGTTGCAGTGCTTTAGTGTGCTTGTGGTAGCTATTATAATGCTCGTTGGATTCGAGTTTGGTGAATCGTATGGTGATACGATGAGGGTTATGGTAGACTCTTGTAGTCTCTATGTGGCATGGTGTTTGAGGTAGGGAATACCTCACGGGGACGTTATACGTCATTGTTTTGAGGGACTTGTGCTGGGACAGCTCAAGTTTGTTGGTATTACCAACGTGAGTGTCAACAAGTCGTGGTTAGCTCTAGTTGAGCATCCTTGCATATGGCATGCAATGGGAGTCACAATGGTTTGTGAGATATAGTTAGTGGGGTGACACTACTATATTGATTTTTTTTTTATCTCTTGGAGAGATTTGGATTGTACTGTCTTGGAGACAGCTTGCATCGGTCGTGGTTTGATTGTAAGTCAGCCATGGTAAGCATTACTGATGTTGGACCGAGTAATGGATTTCTTACCTCGGTGAGACGTTTGAGGAGACGTCTTCGGGGAGATGCTCGATTTTGGAGTACTATGGTATTAGTACAGAGCATCGTTGGAAGGTGTATACATGGCGTATACGGATTTTTGGATCGGGTAATGGTAGTATTGATGCACTACTCTAACCAATTGTATATTTCTGGGTTCCGGGATATGTTTTGGTATTAATATACCAGGTTTTCCGAACGGTAATTCGAGGATTGGAGGATCATGGATTCATGACTTCTTCCTTGAGAGGAAGACGGTATTGTGATTCCTACCGGTTGAATCTTTTGGGGAGATTCGTTATTTTGGTTCGTGTGGTGGTGATGTTGAAATCACACCCTTTGGTTTTGGTTTGTCAACCATCATTCTCCGTGGGGCGAGAATAATCGGGGTTTGACAGTTGGTTTTGGGATTTGGGTGTGATTGGAGACACCCGAGTCTATTGCATTGCGTATGCATGTTGTGTGGTGTATGGGCATGTATGCCGTGTGTGTATACGAATGCCAACCTTATTTCGTTCATTGTGGAACGCCGAGTGTGTATAATTGGTTTAGTGGATCTCCGGTGTGAAATTGTGGAACCTCGAGATCGGTAATCTCGATGGCACGATGCATTCTAATGAATGATCGTGAGGGTTGTTTGATTCCCCGAGGAGGGATCGATGTGATTTGGAATCATGGTGGTTCTTGTTGGATAATTCGATAGCCTTCCTATTTTAGGATTGTTAGATCCAAGGATAAATGAGGGATGGCCGAGATTCGGGTTTGTTTAGTGTCATGGTTGACACTTGTGTAGGAATGCAATTGGTTGCCTTCCATGTCCCCTATGGAACTTGAGACTTGGTGGAGTCTTGATGGTGTGTCGGGACCAAGATATGATTTCTTGGAACACACCGGTGTAAACATCCTCGGTGATGTATTTTTGTGTGGATCAGTGACCGTGGGTAACCCGGTCCGGGTTGCAAGTGGTGCAACTACTCCTTTGGAGGAGATGGGCTGGGAAGCGAAAACTGGTTTTTCTGTGAGTATACTGTTGTATACTAGTGGTCCCCACCATGACGATATGTGTCATGCATCGTGGGAAGGTGGTGAATGTCACGGGATGATGTCTATGTCAGAACTAATGGTGATTTGGTTGGGTTGCAGTTTTGGTGGACTGACTTGTGGGACGATTCACGTCGAGGTATGTTGTTATCTTTCGGGTTTGTATTGGTTTTGGCGTTGCGCTATTTTGGGGCTTGGTGCGAGACTGGTATTCTCGCAGTTGTTAATTCGATTCTAAGGTGATTCAGAATCAGGGTCTTGGCTTTGTTTTGTTGGTGTAGTCCTGGTGTTACGAGGAGTACACCGGTGCAATTTCGAGGACGAAATTTTATTAGTAGGGGATAATTGTGATGTCCGGGAATTAATGGTGTTAATCCCGGTGTAGTATTAATCCTGGATGGATTTTTAATTGTGGCAATTAGGAATTAATTGCGGTTCGGCATCTCCCGAGGTTGGTAAATCGGGCCTTCTGGGCTCGTCTAATTGATTAGTTGGGATCGTTGGATCCCGAGGTTGAGATCGTATTCTCATTCCGGTGAAAACCTGCGAGTTGGGTTTTTAGTGTGACTCAGAATTTCGGGTGCTGTGTGTGGGCACCGGTAGGGGGTTTTTGAGTTAGAGAGAGAGTTTTTGAAAACAGATGATTTTTAATGAATCATGATGTATTTGTGGGACTATTAGTATTTCGGGGCATTTTTGCTATAAATACCAATTGAACCCGGGATTTTAATTATCGGAGTCATTTTTTCCTCACCTCTCTCTCTCCTCGCGCCCGCAGCCCCCTTTCCCGATCCCCTTTACCCCCGCGCACAAAAGGCCACCGCCCGCCCCCGTCCGGCCGCCGTTCGGCGCGTCCGACCCGCCGCCGTGTTCGTCTCTTCCAGGCGGTTCTATCCATACCAACAATTTGAAGTTTGGTCGAGAATCGAGCTCGGATTTGCCAGAAAAGCGTAGGGTTCAAAAACTGGATTTCATCCGATTTTGGGGCGCGATTTTGGTATGTTTTTGGTGCGATTTTTCTGATGTTTTTGGGGCGTTTTTAAGCTGGTTTTGAGTCGATTATTTCAGCCTTTTTGGTTCGAAATTATCTGTTAAGTTTGGTTCGAATTTTCAGCTCGATTTCGTGGGTTAGGGTTCGAAATTTGGGGGTTTCGCTTGTGGGGCGATTATTGTTGTTGGTAATTGATTAATTCATGTTGTAGATGCATTATGATGCTTGATTGTGTTCGAATTCGAAGAATTGTAAGGGTTCGAATTTAAGGGCTTGTTTGGGTTCGAATTTAAGGGTATTGAATTCGAAAATTGGGGGTTTTTGGCAAGGAGTGTTGATTCTTGCTTGGATAGCTTAATTCATGTTTTAAATGAATTATGGTGATTATTTGGGTTTGATTTGTGTTGTTGGGGTTCAAATTTAGGGGTGGTCCTTGAGCAATTTTCGATATTGTCTCATTCGATTTCCCTCCCTGTATATGCCCTGCCCCGGGTCTTTTAAATGGTAAATTGTTGTGGATTGACAATATGTTGAGGGTTATGGGTGTGCTTGAGCATGGGTTGCATGTTCGTAATTAATTGTGAATTATTTATCGTGTTAGCACATCGTTCCTCGGAGCATGGAACTCGAGCAAGGTTTGGCTCGGACTTCGGAAATTAAGGTACGTGGGACGTACGAGCATAGCCTATTATAGTATTGCAACTGTAATATGCATGGTTTGTGATAATGGTATTAAATGGGCATTGGAATACATGGTGTATGGTAATTGTATTATATGGACATTACAATATCTGGCATGTGGTCTGGCATGTGGTAATTACATTGGATAAATATTGAGATGCATGGTGCACTATATTTACTTCAAATGGATAATGATATGCATGGTAAACGGTCTTTGCCTTCAATGGATATATATATATATATTGGGAATCATACAGTGCCGCCTTCGAGCGAGCAATGATTCGGGATGCGGTCGCCATTGGGCGACCATCGGTTTTGACGCCGCTATTGTTGAGCGTGCGCGAGGTTTAGTATGCCGCTATTGTGGAGCGAGCAATGAAATAAGAACATGGAATTGTTGGTTAGATATATGCGATATCTATAGTCTTTTACATTATGTTCTTATCCCTTTGATTATGGAACTTGTATAATAGAACGGTATTAGTTAATCTATGTGACGATTAACTGGCTTTGGGAATTTGATGAGTTTGGTTATTTTGAGAACAGGGACAATACAGGGGGATCCGGATGAGGGTATTGCCATCCAGGGAGTATCATTTAAATTATGGCATTTACATTCTGTAAATTATGAATTGCAATATTATTATTTTGTGATTGGTGGTATTGGTATGCTCACCCCGTGTGGGGGCTGTCTCTGTTGGGGCAGGTAACACAGGTGTAGCGGCTTTGGAGTCGAGCTCGGGCTTTTGGTTAGAGGTACTTCCAGGATCGAGGTACCAGAGCTGGCTGGATGGACGCTCAGATCCAGTGTTGAGATCGAGTTGTGCTTGGAAGGTGCTTCCAGGATAGAAGTACCAGTAGCGGTATCCGGTATAGTGTTTTATGCATCAAATACACGTTTATTCATTGAGTACACCTTACGTGTATATGGGATGTATAAATGGGCTATGGCCTCTTTCTGTTCATTATGGTTGCATGCAATTAATTATGGGAATTGCTAAATGAACTAAGAGCATATTAGTGTATTATGTGGGTGCATGTTATGTGAATAATAATGGTAGGGGGAATTTGAATATTGGGAATTGAATGCAAGAAATTTTCTGGGTAGCATACGGTGTTGCACTTGCATAGGGTTTTTCCCCTGATGGTATGATTATATGCACTCATGGTATGGCTTAATGCACTAATTACGGGTTAAGGGCACGGGGGTCCTTACACTAACTAATTCCGGCGTTTAAATCAAGATGGCTCGATAAAAACATCAAAAGGGTGCGAGGCGGCTAGGGTTGGAACCCTAGTGCCGCCGCCGCATGGACCATGGCTCGGCCATGGGCTAGGGTTTCGAACCCTAGGCCCACTATTGGTCCAGCCGTGGGTTTTGGTTCGAACCATGGTGGTTCGTGTCTTAGTCGCTTTAGTTCGTGGCATGTGATGTCCCGAGCGTACGATAATTTTTCAAAAATTATTTTACAGTTTTAATTAGAATTAAATTTAAAATGTTTAGAATTTAATTAATTAAATGTTAATGCATGCTTTATGTGTTGTTTGAGCATGGTGCGTGGTTATAGCCCTTTGACCTATTAGATAGGATTTGTGAATGATTGTAATTTATAATACGACCTGCGAGTCGTGCCTTTCTCTATTTTATTCTAAATGTAATCCCTCCCCTATGTTCCCCTCGAATGTGAATCGAGGAATTCTATATCTTGTAAATAGTATAGTTTATTTTATTGATGGTGATCAATGACGATGGAGCATCGTGCCGGGATGAGGAGGCCATTCACAAATTGGAGCCAAAGGAAGGTGCTTATGAAGTTACCTTAGATTGACTCATAGGAGTTTCTCATTGGCTTGAGAAACTCATTAGTAGGGGCTATAACCATGTCACGTTTTAATTATGTATGTTGATGCATGATTTATCTTATGTTTTAGTTTGATAATAGTATTACACATATATGTAGATATGTTGTGATGACCAGGGATTATAGGTGTTAATCCCGTAGTGTTAATAATCCCTAAAGTGGTTTTACGTGGCGATTTGGAGTTTAATCGAGGTGTTGGGCCTTCTGGGCTCGTTTATTTGGGTAGTTGGGATCGTTGGATCCAGAGGTTGAGATTGTATTCACATTACGGTGTAAAACCTAAGAGTTGGGTTTTTGATGTGTCTCGGAATCTCGGGTGCTGTATGAGCACCGGTAGGGGGTTTTGGAGTTAGAGAGAGAGTTTTTGAAAACAGATGATTTTTAAGGAATCATGATGTATTTGTGGGGCTATTAGTTTTTCGGGGTATTTTGCTATAAATACAAGTTGAACCCGAGATTTTAAGAAAATTTTCATTTCAGCCCTCATCTTTCTCTCTCTCCCGCGGCCGCGCCATTCCCGATCTTCCCCTGCCTCCGCGCGTAAAAACGCCTCGCCCGCCGCCGTCCGGCCGCCGTTCGGCGCGTGCGACCTATCACCGGCTTCGTCTCGTCCAGGCGCTCCTTTCCCCTCCGTCAATTGAAGGTTTCGTCGCGTTTCTCGTTCGGATTTTGCAGAAAGGCGTCGATCCCCAAAAGTTAGGGTTCATCGATTTGGAACGATTTTGCTTCCGATTTTCGTTGGGTAACCTCCCTAACCCCTTGTTCGTCTTTTTCGTGTATTTCCATGCCTTTATTGTGTTCGAATTTGAAGGATTTTAAGGGTTCGAATTTAAGGGCTTGTTTGGGTTCGAATTTATGGGTGTTAAGTTCGAAAATTGGGGGTTTTTGTCAAGGGATGTTGATTCTTGCTTGGATAGCTTAATTGACATTTTAGATAAATTATGGTATTTAATTGGGTTCGAAATTGTGAGATTAGGGTTCGATTTTTGTAGGGCATTCTTGAACAAATTTCGATATTGTCTCATTTATTTCCTTCCCTGCATGTACCCTGCCCCGGGTCTTTTAAGAGGATAATTGTCGTGTGTTGACAATATTTTGAGGGTTATGGGTGTGCTTGAGCATAGGTTACATGTTCGTAAATAATTGTGAATTATTTATCGTGTTAGCACATCATTCCTCGGGGCATGGAACTCGAGCAAGGTTTGGCTCGGACTTCGGAGATTTAAGGTACGTGCGACGTACGAGCATTACTATATATATGTGAAATGCATAAGGTGTTTTTGATTGCATTGAATGTTTTGCGTATGGTTATACATATATGTTGATATGGCCAAGGAATGACCCAAATCTTGATATCGCCGCTTGTAGCGTGCGTGACACTAGAGTAGGATGACTCTTACATGATATATGGGGTACTGGGTTTGTTTGACTATATTAGGGCATTTGAGATGCCTGAGGATGATCGTAGAATCATGTATTCTTCGTAAGACATTTGAGATGTCTAGGTTCGTAGAATCATGTATTCATTATGAGACATTTGAGATGTCTAGGTTCGTAGACTTATGTATTCATTATAAGACATTTGAGATGTCTAGGTATAATGAAGGATTGGTAAAATAAATGCTAGGCATTTGAGCTATCTGTGATTGATAGCGAGGGTGTGAAATCAGTATTAGATATTGTGATATCTATAATTGCATGTTTAATGAATTTGTAATCACTATATGTTGATATTCGAGGATTAGGCATGCGATGAGTTAATCAATGTGTTGATTTACTGATTTTGAGATTTGATGAGTTTGATGATTGTGAGGACAGGGACAGTACACGGAATCCCGGATGAGGTTGCCATCCAGGGAGTATCATTTAAATTCATTAGCATTTACCTTTGTTGTAAATTATGAATTTCATTATTATGATTATGGGATTTTGTGTATTGGTATGCTCACCCCGTTGGGGGCTGTCTCTGTTGGGACAGGTGGACAGGTACATCGATGGCTATGGAGCTGAGCTCGAGCTGTTGATTTGAGGTACTCCCAGGATCGTGGTACCAGGGCTTGATGGAGCACGGTATCGTATAGAGTACCTATATATACACCTGAGGATTTATACATATTCATGATGCTCGCATGTGAGCACGATTATACTTGTATATGGATTGTATATAGAGGCATGAGCCTATCTCTCTTTCATTTAAGGTTGCATGCAATTAGAGGTTGAATTGCTAGAATGATATGAGAGTCATTGGTGTATTCAGTTGCCGGTAATCGATGCACAACCGCATCGAACCGTCCTTCTTCTTCACAAAGAGAACCGGTGCGCCCCATGGCGATACGCTCGGGCGTATATATCCCTTGTCAAGGAGATCCTGCAACTGTTCCTTCAATTCCCTCAACTCCGCCGGTGCCATCCTGTAAGGTGCACGAGAGATAGCGGATGTCCCCGGTAACAACTCGATCCCAAACTCAACTTCCCTAGCCGGTGGGAATCCTGGAATCTCTTCTGGGAACACATCAGCAAACTCTGCTACCACTGGTACATCCTCAACTCTCAATTCCTTATTCTTCTCAGACGTGTCTACGGCATAGATGAGATAGCCCGTGTGGCCACGTTCCAACAGCTGAGTCATCTTGATCGCTGAAATCAACGGAATCTTCGCACGAGAACCGTTGCCATAAAAAGTCCACTGAACTCCCAAATCAGATCTGAACCTCACTGTTTTCTGCCGGCAATCTACCACTGCCTGATATCTGTTCAGAATATCAATACCTACAATGCAGTCGAAGTCTGACATGCCCAACACGATCAAGTCTGCCTTCAACTCGTTGCCCTCAAAATAAATGAGGCAATCTGCCATAAACTGATCAGCAACGACATTTCTTCCAGTGGGTGTCGAGACAAGGAGAGGCGTGGGTAGAGAAGACGTGCGCATATGGTGTCTCTCCACAAAGCCAACAGATACAAAAGAGTGGGAGGCACCTGTATCTATCAAAATAAAAGAAGGGTACGTAAATAAATGACACGTACCGGCAATCACCTCCTCTGGGGCTGCCTGAGCCTGCTCTCTGGTCAGTGCATACACCTGTCCCTGGGACGGCCCCACTGTCAGACCTCCCGATGGTCGAGGCACAAACTGCTGCCTCTGGTGTACTCTCCTGTCATCAAATCTCGGCCTGTTGCCCTGAAACTCTGACTGTCCTCCCCGGGTGGGGCAATACCGAGAGATGTGGCCCATCTTGCCACAGCCATAACAAGCAGGGCACTTGTTCGAAGAATGTGGCCCTCCACAATTGTCGCACCTTGGCTCCCCCGATCTATTTCCCTGCGTAGACCCTCGGTTGGCGGACCAATTGCTCTTCTTGTTCTCCTGCTTCTGACCAAAGAATTTCTTTCCACCGAACCGTGAAGATGAAGAGGCACCACGAGGTTTAAATGGCTCTCCCCGGGGCCTCAAGCTGTCATTAGTTTGCCTCTGTTGTGGTACTTGTGGTGGCACAGCACTAGGATAAGCTCCCACTCCAATCTCGGCAAGCTCCGCTCTTGTGAGAGCATCATCAAAAGAAGTTGGGTTATTGGTGATAACCCGGTCAAAGAGCTCCGGTCGCAAACCCTTCATAAAATTCCTCATCTTTGCGTGCCCATTGGTGGCAATGTGGGGAACATACCTCAGCAACGAAGAGTACCGCATGGCATAGTCTGACACTGTCATGTTCCCCTGTTTCAAACTTGCAAACTCATCCTCCTTCGTCTGTCTCGCCGCTGCGGAGAAGTACCGGTTCAGAAACCGGGTCCTGAAGAGTGTCCAATCAATCACAGCACCCAGTGCTCTCAGTTCCATTATCGTGCTCCTCCACCACATTAGAGGTTTCTTTGCCAACTGGAACTCTGCCAGCCTCAGCCAAGCTGTAACAGCACAAGGAGCCGATACAAATATCTGCTCAAGTCTTTCCAGCCACTCCTCAGCTTCCTCTCCTGATTCTGTTCCCTCAAACCGGGGCGGGTGGTAAGACAGAAACTGAGTCAAGCTAATCTCACCGGGTAGCAATAACTGAGCCACTGGCTCCATGCCTACTGCTGGTGGAGGTAGAGGGTTTGCCTGTCCAATGCTAGCGTTCACGCTTCCAACATCGCCAACCTCTTTGTTAAGGTTCCCCGCATTCATAGCAGCCATGCTGTAACACAAAGGTTAACAACAATTCCAAAACAAATATACATGTTATGCCGTTAGATAACAGGAATGATAATAAGCATGTTAGTATAACAGAATATACATCAATATGCACCACATGCATAAACATGCTTCAAATGTAAGCACCTAGCCAATCATGCTAAGGCTACCCTTCACTCGTTCCCGGGTTCTCTAACCACTGCTCTGATACCACTAATGTAAGGGCCCTAATCCTTAAGTGCGGATTAAAGACATAATTAGAGCTAATAAAAATGATCAGAGTAAATTAATCGTGTTGAGGCTATGAGCCTTAAGAGTTACATGCCAAAATGAGGACTATCAATGGATTAATTACATTCCCCAACAAATGAATGTTATCAACTATAGTTTTACACTACTCCTAGAGTAGGCACTATACAAAATAATCCTGTCCTTCATCTACCAAAAGTGCTCTTCAAGCTCACGGTCTCAACCCGTATTAGCCCCCTTCATGTCATGCCAAAAGTACCTACAAGGACAACCCCCAAACATGAGCAATGATATCATTCATATACAACACAATATGAATATAAAGCGTAAATGCATAATCATAATAAAACACTTCATGTTTTTCCCATGCATTTCAAACGCTTCCCGTTTGGTTGTCCCTGTACCATAACTCATGAGTATAATCAATAGATTATTTTTAATGGTCTACACATGTCATGACATAATACCATCTCATCAATATCAAATACCAATCACCAATCCCTAGTCTGTCCATCACAATGTATTTTAATGCCCCTCGCTTATTTACATAGAGGCGGCATAGAATAACCTCGCTTCAATGGACATGCGGTACTCCCACCCCTCGCCTCACATTGAGCGGCAAATATTCTATCCTCGCCCTATATGATAACCACGCTTAAATGTGACATGCGGCACTCCCACCCCTCGCTTCACATTTAGCGGCAACAAAACAATTAGCGGCAAGCATTAAAATCATCAAGGGATGACCACGACTCATGGGATATGCACCAATAACCATCATATGCATATACAATCATCATGCATAAGTCAACATGTATTTGCATCCACAATGCATAATCACATATATACTCGCATCCACAATGCATAATAATGAGTATACTAGATACATGTACCGTTGGGTGCCCGTACGTCTTCTACGTACCTTTCCAAAAGTGGAATTGATATGACTTCAGTTCCTTGGTTGCGTTGCAACCTGGGATGGTTCTACACAATCACACAACCCCATATTAGAAGCCAAATAATAGTCGAATACCAAAAATTCGTCAAAAGAAATCATTTCTCAAAATTTCACAGTTGGCGATCGATCGCTTCGCTGAGGCGATCGATCGCCTCAAATTTTTCTTCGCGGCGATCGATCGCGCCAAACGTGGCGATCGATCGCCTAACCCTTGGATTGGCTACTGCCTCTCGGCGATCGGTCGCCCCATTTCAGGCGATCGATCGCCTGCCCTGCGATTTGCCTACTGCCCTTAGGCGATCGGTCGCCTCTTTTCAGGCGGTCGATCGCCTCGCACAGACTCGCGATTTTTCACCATTTTTGCACCAAAACTCCTTCCAATCCATACCAACACTTAAACCATCAAACCAACAACATAAATAACAACATAAACCTTCAAAATACACCTCAAAACAAACATAAATCCAACCCTCAACCAAAACCACAACAACCCAACACAAACCCAATTAAACCATTTCCAAAATCAAATAAAACACTACAAAATCAACAATGAGGTATCCATACCTCTTGGGGACTTCAAATCTCCCAATAAACTCCACAAATCAAGATTTTTGGAAGGGTTTCTCTCCACCTTTATGCTCCAACTCGAAAATAAGGGGGAAAGGGTTTGTGGGAAGTGATTTGGTAAAGGTAAAGTGAAGGTGAGGTGTGGGGTTGGGGTATAAAGGGTTTAAGTTTTAATTAAAATGCATTCCACAATCCATGGTGTATAAAACACCCCAACATGATATTTTAAAAGCATTAATCCAAATTGCACCAAAATATCAATTAGCTCATGCTTTCCAATTAATTGCTAGCCATGGCAAATAAATCATGCTAATAACAATTTTCCCAACAAGCCCAACATGCACCCTGAAATGCTCTCCCAGGTCACTCTATCATGTGACTAAGCATTTCAACACATTAATTAAATCCAGCACATAATCAATTAATTACCATCATAATTAATCATATAAACACAATTAATGTCCAAATTATAATTAATCATTTCGGGGATATCACAGGGATACATGAAGTACTTTGTACTCATAGTTTATGCATTTACTCATTATAATCATATTGTGGGGAATATGGATTATCGTATGCTCATGGTTTGGGATTGTTCCTGTAGGGACACTATGACGCGAAAGGCTAAGGCCACGGTTGAAAGACACGAAACGGTAACCTGCGTTTTATATACATCATGGAATTATGCATTGTGGTTGCATGTGTACAATGGAGTGATGATTTTAATGCTCTGCCGCCAAATGTTGAAGCGAGGGGTGGGAGTGCTGCATGTCGCATTTGAGCGAGGTGCATTAAAATACACTCATGATGATGTATGTTGGAATATGGAATATGCTTTGTGTTGCAAGTATAGACGGAATACTTGGTGAATATCCCATGAGTCATTGTTATGGATGAGTAATGATTTTAAATGCTTGCCGCTATTTATTGTTTTGTGCCGCTAAAATGTGAAGCGAGGGGTGGGAGCGCCGCATGTCACATTGAAGCGTGGTTATCATATGAGGCGAGGAAAGAATATTTGCCGCTAAAATGTGAAGTGAGGGGTGGGAGCGCCGCATGTCCATTTAAGCGAGGTTATTCTATGCCGCCTATATGTGAAGCGAGGGGTGGGAGTACCGCATGTTTTATTTAAGCGAGGGGCATTAATATACACTACCGTAACAATGGCTAGGGATCGGCTATTCTATTGGCGATGGTTTATGCCGCCGGGTATTCATAGCGATGGTTCATTCCACTATTCTATTGGCGATGGTTTATGCCGCCGGGTATTCATAGCGATGGTTCATTCCGCTATTCTAGTGGCGATGGTTCGTGCCACCGAGTATTATATAGCGACGGGTCATTCCGCTACATCTATGGCGATGGTTCATGCCGCTGGATATCTATAGTGATGTTTTATGCTGCTGACTCTATGACGAGGGATTATGCCGATGATTCTACAGCGATGGGTTATACCGCTATGTACATGACACTGGATTACGCCACCTACGAACGATGGGTGCTGATTGCGTACCACTGTTGGATAACGGAGACAGGTATGCCGCTATATTGTTAGCAATGAGGTATGGCATATTACTGTTTATTTAGCACTATTGTGGATATCATGCGTTGATTTACTTATGTTGTCATGTACTTGACGATGAGATTATGGACGTCGTGTATCGACATATACCGTCACGAGTCGACGATGTTATTTCAAAGTCATATGTTGACAGGTACCGTCACGGGATGACGATGACATAGTGGATGTTCTATGTAGACATGTAGCGTCGTTTTGATGATTAATACATTTATGTTTGTGTATTTGGTTGTATGGTTTGGGTGCCTTTGGTGGGCACATGGTAGTGTCTGGGTCACTAGTTGACGAGACCATCATACCGAGCAGGTTGCTCGAAGAAGTTTTGGGTGCGCCGTACAGGAATGGTACCGCAGCACATATTCGGAGTATATTGTTTGAGTGATGATATCCTTTGGGTATACTCGCTGGTTTGGCTTAGGCCAAGTGATTGGTGGTAAGAGTAGTCATTGAGGAAACTACTCGCTTGTTGTTGTGATGTGCGGTAGGCGTGGTCACACCCACCCTGAGGGTGTGGGATAAGTCCTAATGGATTAGGATTGCTTCGTGGTTGAGCAAGGACACCGGGATGTCCATTATGCCTTGGTGTTTTAAGAGATATGTGGGTGATGACCCACAAATCTAATGGTTGTACGGTATGGTATACCGGAATGGGACGTGTGTCACGTTGATAGGTTGGTATGAGCCTAAGGGACCAGAGAGTTGCTAGCCAGATATTGTTTCAGTGTTATAGTGTGCTTGTGATAGCCATTATACTGCTCGTGTGATTCGAGTTCAGTGAATCGTATGATGATATAATGAGGACTTTTGGTAGACTCTTGTAGTCTCTTTGTGGCATGATAATTGAGGCAGGGAATACCTCACGGAGACGTTTATACGTCAAATGTTTTAAGGGACTTGTTTTGGGACAACTCAATTTCTGTTGGAAATACCAACGTGAGCGTCGACAAGTCGTATTAGCTCTGGTTGAGCATCTTTGCATATGGTATGCGACGGAAGTCACAATTGGAATTGTGTGGTATAGTTAGTGGGGTGACACTACTATATTGACTTTATCTCTTGAAGAGATCTGGATTGTACTGTCATGGAGACAGCTAGTATTTGTTGAGGGTTGATCGTGAATCAACCAGGGTAAGCCCTACTAGTGTTGGACTAGGTGATGGCTTCATAGTTCTAGTGAGACGTTCGAGGAGACGTCTCCGGAGTGATGCTCGATGTGATATCCCCGAAATGGTTAATTGCATTTGGGCATTATTTGTGATTATATGATTAATTATGGTGGTAATTAATTATGTGTTGGAATTATTATGTGGAAATGTTTAGTCACATGGTAGATGTGATCGGGTTGCATTTCAGGGTGCATGTGATGCATGTTAGATACTTGGGGTGTTTTAATGACTTCATGTGCGGGTAGTCATTTTTGAGGAAACATGCATTTATTTGTGATTGTGGAGCATAGTGGTGTTATGCTTTTAAATATTATGTTGGGGTATTTTATACACCGTGGTTTTGTGGGATGCACCCTATTTTAATTAAACCCAACCCTTATAACCCCCCACCTTTACCAATTCACTTTACTTTACCAAAATCATTCCCACACAAACCCTTCCCCTCATTTTCGTTTTTGAGCTTTGGGGTGAAGAGAAGTCCTTGCAAAATCTTGATTTGTAGAGTTTGTTGGGTGATTTGAGATCCCCAAGAGGTATGGATACCTCATGGTTGTTTTTGTAAGGTTTTGTTTGAGTTAAATGATTTTGAAGGATTTTAAAATGGGTTTGTTTTGGGTTGTTGTGGTTTTGGTTGTATGTTGGATTTATACTTGTTTTGAAGTATATTTTGTTGGTTTTGAGTGGTTTTGTATGGTTGGTGTTGAGATATTTGAGTTTGTTTGAGTTGGGGTTGAAGATGGGTGAATAGTGCCCGAAAATCGGGTATGCAGGACTCGGCGATCGATCGGCGCCTTTCCGCGATCGATCGCGAGCTGCAGTGCTGAAGACAGTGGACTTCAGCGATCGATCGCGAGTTTGGCGCGATCGATCGGCGAGGTCGCGATCGATCGGCGTAAACTCCGCGATCGATCGCGGATTTGATTTTTTTGTTGCTCGAGACAGTGAGGTCTCGCGATCGATCGGGGCTTTATGGCGATCGATCGCCAGACACCAAAAATGGTGTTTTTGGATTTTTTTGTAGGATTTTTGGTATTGGACTATTATTGGGTTCTAATATTGATTTGTGTGAATGTGTAGAACCATCCCAGGTGGCAACACAGCCAAGGCATTGAAGTCCTACCATATCCTACATTTTGGAAAGGTACGTAGTGGACGTACGGGCACCCAACGGTACATGTATCTTATATACTCATTGTTTATGCATTGTGGATGCGAGTATATATGTGGTATTGCATTGTGGATGCAATTACATGTTATGCATGATGTTTATAGATGCATATGATTATTGGTGCACATCCTATGAGTCGTGGTCATCCCTTGATGATTTTAATGCTTGCCACTATTTGTTTGGTTCCGCTAAATGTGAAGCGAGGGGTGGGAGCGCCGCATGTCACATTTGAGCGTGGTTATCATATAGGGCGAGGAAAGGGTGTTTGCCGCTCAATGAGAGGCGAGGGGTGGGAGTCCCGCATGTCCATTGAAGCGAGGTTAGCCTATGCCGCCTATATGTAAATAAGCGAGGGGCCTTAAAATGCATTGTGATGGACAGACTAGGGATTGGTGATCAGTATTTCGTATTGATGAGATGGTATATGTCATGACATGTTTAGACCATTAAAAATAATCTATTGATTATACTCATGAGTTATGGTACAGGGACAACCAAACGGGAAGCGTTTGAAATGCATGGGAAAAACAGGAAGTGTTTTATTATGATTATGCACTTACGCTTTATCTTCATATTGTGTTGAATATGAATGATTATTATTGCTCATGTTTGGGGGTTGTCCTTGTAGGTACCTTTTTGGCATGATAGAAGGGCTTGAACGGGTTGAGGTGGTGAGCCTTGTGAAGAATTCTTTTGAGGCAGAAAGGACAGGATTATTTTGGATAGTATCTACTCTAGGAGTAGTATAAAACTATAGTTGAACACATTCATTGATTGGAATGGAATTAATCCTTTTGGTAGTCCTTATTTTTGGCATGTAATGCTTAAGCTCATAGACTCAACACGTTCTTTTACACTCTGATCTTTTATATTAGCTCTATTATGCCTTGATTCCGCACTTAAGGATTAGGGTCCTTACATTAGTGGTATCAGAGCAGTGGTTAGAGAACCCGGGAACGAGTGAAGGGTAGCCTTAGCATGATTGGCTAGGTGCTTACATTTGAAGCATGTTTATGCATGTGGTGCATATTAATGTATATCATGTTATACTAACGTGCTTATTCTCATTCCTGTTATCTAACGGCATAACATATATATTGCTTTGGAATTGTCGTTAACATTTGTGTTACAGCATGGCTGCTAATGAGGAGGTTGGAGATGTTGGTAGTGTGAACGCTAGTGTTGGACAAGTGAACCCCCTACCTCCACCGGCCGTAGGCATGGAACCCGTAGCTCAGTTATTACTACCGGGTGAGATCAGTTTGACGCAATTTCTGTCTTACCATCCGCCCCGGTTTGAGGGGACAGAGTCCGGAGAAGAGGCTGAAGAGTGGCTGGAAAGACTTGAACAGATCTTTGTATCGGCTCCTTGTGCTGTTACAGCTTGGCTGAGGCTGGCGGAGTTTCAGTTAGCTAAGAAACCTCTAATGTGGTGGAGGAGCACGGTGATGGAGCTAAGAGCACTAGGTGCTGTGATAGATTGGACACTCTTCAGGACTAGGTTTCTGAACCGGTACTTCTCCGCAGCGGCGAGACAGACGAAGGAGGACGAATTTACAAGTTTGAAACAGGGGAACATGACGGTGTCAGACTATGCCACACGGTACTCTTCGTTACTGAGGTATGTTCCCCACATTGCCACCAATGGGCACGCAAAGATGAGGAATTTTATGAAGGGGTTGCTACCGGAGCTCTATGACCGGGTTATCACCAATAACCCAACTTCTTTTGATGATGCTCTCACAAGGGCGGAGCTTGCCGAGCTTGGGGTGGGAGCTTATCCTAGTGCTATGCCACCACCAGTACCGCAACAGAGGCAGACTAATGACAGCTTGAGGCCCCGAGGAGAGCCATTTAAACCCCGTGGTGCCTCTTCATCTTCGCGATTTGGTGGAAAGAAATTCTTTGGACAGAAGCAGGAGGGCAAGAAGGGCAATTGGTCCGCCAACCGAGGATCCACGCAAGGAAATAGGCCGGGAGAGCCTAGGTGCGACAATTGTGGAGGGCCACATTCTTCAAACAAGTGTCCTGCCTGTTATATCTGTGGCAAGATGGGCCACATCGCTCGGTATTGCCCCACCCGGGGAGGACAGTCAGAGTTTCAGGGCAACATGCCGAGGTTTGATGATAGGATAGTGCAGCAGAGGCAGCAGTTTGGGCCTCGACCATCGGGAGGTCAGACAGCAGGACCGCCCCAGGACAAGGTGTATGCACTGACCAGAGAGCAGGCTCAGGCAGCCCCAGAGGAGGTGATCGCCGGTACGTGTCATTTATTTACGTACCCTGCTTTTATTTTGATCGATACAGGTGCCTCCCACTCTTTTGTGTCTGTTGGTTTTGTAGAAAGACACCATATGCGCACGTCTTCTTTACCCACGCCTCTTTTGGTCTCGACACCCACTGGAAGAAATGTCGTTGCTGGTCAGTTTATGGCAGAGTGCCTCATTTATTTTGAGGGCAACGAATTGAGATCAGACTTGATTGTGCTGGGTATGTCAGACTTCGACTGCATCTTGGGTATTGATGTTCTGAACAGATATCAGGCAGTGGTAGAGTGTCGGCAGAGGACAGTGAAGTTCAGACCTGAGTTGGGCAGTCAGTGGACCTTCTATGGCAACGGTTCTCGTGCGAAGATTCCGTTGATTTCAGCGATCAAGATGACTCAGTTGTTGGAACGTGGCCACACGGGCTATCTCATTTATGCCGTGGACACGTCTGGGAAGAGTAAAGAATTGAGAGTTGAGGATGTGCCAGTAGTGGCAGAGTTTGCTGATGTATTCCCAGAAGAGATCCCAGGATTCCCACCGGCTAGGGAAGTTGAGTTTGGGATCGAGCTGTTGCCAGGGACATCCGCTATCTCTCGTGCACCTTATAGGATGGCACCGACTGAGTTGAGAGAGTTGAAAGAACAGTTGCAGGATCTCCTTGACAAGGGATATATACGCCCGAGCGTATCGCCATGGGGCGCACCAGTTCTCTTTGTGAAGAAGAAGGACGGTTCGATGCGGTTGTGTATCGATTACCGGCAACTGAATAAGGCTACAGTGAAGAACAAGTATCCTCTCCCAAGGATACATGACTTGTTTGATCAGTTGCAAGGTACCAGGGTGTATAGCAAGATTGATTTGAGATCCGGGTATCATCAGATTCGAGTCAGAGAGGAAGATGTGCAGAAGACAGCATTCCGGACCCGATATGGACATTATCAGTTCCTAGTGATGCCGTTCGGCGTGACGAATGCTCCAGCAGTATTTATGAGTCTGATGAACAGGGTGTTTCAGCCGTATCTTGATCAGTTCATCATTGTATTTATTGACGACATTCTCATCTACTCCCGGAGTGAGGAAGAGCATGTGAAACACTTGAGGACAGTGCTTCAGATTCTCAGAGAGCATCAGTTGTATGCTAAGCTCAGTAAGTGTGAATTCTGGCTGAGCAGTGTAGTGTTTCTGGGACACGTCATATCGAGCAGCGGGATATCTGTAGATTGCCAAGCCGTTGACGTAGTTGACTCAGAAGGGAGTGCCTTTCTTTTGGTCAGAAGCTTGTGAGGAGAGCTTCCAGGAGTTGAAGCACCGGTTGACAACGGCGCCAGTGTTAGTGATCCATACGGAGAACTCCAGATTTGTTCTGTATACTGATGCATCACTTCAGGGCCTTGGGTGTGTTCTGATGCAAGATAAGCATGTGGTAGTTTATGCATCGAGGCAGTTGAAGCCGCACGAGACTAGATATCCAGTTCATGACTTGGAATTGGCGGCTATCATCTTCGCCCTGAAGATTTGGAGGCATTACTTGTATGGTACTTCATTTACCATTTACACGGATCACAAGAGCCTCAAGTTTTTATTCACTCAGGCGGAGCTGAACATGAGGCAGAGGAGGTGGATGGACCTACTCAAGGACTATGATTGTGAGATCGAGTACCATCCCGGAAAAGCTAATTTGACAGCAGATGCTTTGAGCCGGAAAGTGAGGAGTTCTGCTGAGGATGTCATCCATTTGTCTGCTATGATGACCTCCTATTGCCATTTGGGCTATGATTTTGACATTGATGCATCACCTGTGTATGTATCGACCTTGTTAGCTGAGCCAGATATCTATGAGAACATCAGGAGAGCTCAGAGGCCAGACGATGAGGTTCAGAGGTGGTTATCTTTAGTACATCTTGGTCAGCCAATGAAATTCAGAGTGGCCGAGGACGGATCTTTGTGATTGGGTGACCGTTGGGTGGTTCCGAGTACGCCGGAGTTGCGTAGAGGGATCTTGGAGCGAGCTCATAGTAGCAGACTTAGCATCCACCCAGGCGGGAAGAAGATGTATAAAGATCTACCTGGTCACTTTTGGTGGAAGAGAATGAAGAGTGATGTCGTCACTTTTGTAAAGAGGTGTTTGATCTGCCAGCAGGTTAAGGCAGAGAGACAGAGACCTGGCGGCGAGTTAAGAAGCTTGGAGATACCGAAGTGGAAGTGGGAGCACATTTCCATGGACTTCGTTACTCATTTGCCGAGGAGTGCTTCAGGCTTCGATGCTATTTGGGTGATTGTGGATCGATTGACTAAGGTAGCTCATTTTATCCCCTATAGCATGACTTTCACCTTTTTGAGGATGGCGCAGTTGTATATTAGAGATGTGGTGAGATTGCATGGGATCCCCGTTTCCATAGTGTCAGATCGAGATCCGCGATTCACATCTCATTTCTGGGAAGGCCTTCAGTCAGCCTTGGGAACTGAAGTCAGATTGAGCACTGCTTATCATCCTCAGACGGATGGCCAGACCGAGCGCACTATCCAGACGCTCGAGGACATGTTGAGAGCTTGTGTTTTGGAGTTCGATGCCTCTTGGCAAGATTCAGTGCCTTTGGTAGAGTTTTCTTATAACAATAGCTACCAGACGAGTATTCAGATGGCTCCGTTTGAAGCTCTTTATGGCAGACGGTGTAGATCACCCTTGTGTTGGGATGATTTGGACCGCAGATCGGTCGGAGGACCGGAGTTGATTCGGGAGATGGAAGAAAAGATAAAGACAATAAGGCAGAAAATGAAAGCGGCCCAGGACAGACAGGCAGCTTATGCAAATAAACGGCGGAGACCGTTGGAATTTCAGTTGGGAGATAAGGTCTTTTTGAAGATCTCGCCTTTCAGGGGCGTTGTGCGATTTGGGATGCGCGGGAAACTGTCTCCGAGGTATGTTGGACCGTACGAGATTTTGCAGCGCATTGGCACCTTAGCTTACCGACTGGCTTTGCCGCCTTCTTTATCCGGTATACATGACGTATTTCATGTCTCGATGCTGCGGAAGTATGAGCCGGATCCGTCTTATGTGTTACAGCCTTCCGAAGTTCAGTTAGAGTCCGATGTGTCTTATGTGGAATGGCCTGTCAGAATTCTGGATCGAGCAGACCGTAGACTTCGGAACAAAGTGATACCTATGATCAAGGTTCAGTAGGATCGCAGGGGTGTCGAGGAGGCTACGTGGGAGACGTAGCGGCATATGGTGCAGCACTACCTTGAACTATTCTCTGGTATGTGTTTATGTTTAGTTTCTTTTGGGGTAAGTGCATGTGATTTCGAGGACGAAATCTTATAAGTAGGGGAGTATTGTGATATCCCCGAAATGGTTAATTGCATTTGGGCATTATTTGTGATTATATGATTAATTATGGTGGTAATTAATTATGTGTTGGAATTATTATGTGGAAATTTTAGTCACATGGTAGAATTGATCGGGTTGCATTTCAGGGTGCATGTGATGCATGTTAGATACTTGGGGTGTTTTAATGACTTCATGTGCGGGTAGTCATTTTTGAGGAAACATGCATTTATTTGTAATTGTGGAGCATAGTGGTGTTATGCTTTTAAATATCATGTTGGGGTATTTTATACACCGTGGTTTTGTGGGATGCACCCTATTTTAATTAAACCCAACCCTTATAACCCCCCACCTTTACCAATTCACTTTACTTTACCAAAATCATTCCCACACAAACCCTTCCCATCATTTTCGTTCTTGAGCTTTGGGGTGAAGAGAAGTCCTTGCAAAATCTTGATTTGTAGAGTTTGTTGGCTGATTTGAGATCCCCAAGAGGTATGGATACCTCATGGTTGTTTTTGTAAGGTTTTGTTTGAGTTTGAAATGATTTTGAAGGATTTTAAAATGGGTTTGTTTTGGGTTGTTGTGGTTTTGGTTGTATGTTGGATTTATACTTGTTTTGAAGTATATTTTGTTGGTTTTGAGTGGTTTTGTATGGTTGGTGTTGAGATATTTGAGTTTGTTTGAGTTGGGGTTGAAGATGGGTGAATAGTGCCCGAAAATCGGGTATGCAGGACTCTGCGATCGATCGGCGCCTTTCCGCGATCGATCGCGAGCTGCAGTGCTGAAGACAGTGGACTTCAGCGATCGATCGCGAGTTTGGCGCGATCGATCGGCGAGGTCGCGATCGATCGGCGCAAACTCCGCGATCGATCGCGGATTTGATTTTTTTGTTGCTCGAGACAGTGAGGTCTCGCGATCGATCGGGGCTTTATGGCGATCGATCGCGAGACACCAAAAATGGTGTTTTTGGATTTTTTTGTAGGATTTTTGGTATTGGACTATTATTGGGTTCTAATATTGATTTGTGTGAATGTGTAGAACCATCCCAGGTGGCAACACAGCCAAGGCATTGAAGTCCTACCATATCCTACATTTTGGAAAGGTACGTAGTGGACGTACGGGCACCCAACGGTACATGTATCTTATATACTCATTGTTTATGCATTGTGGATGCGAGTATATATGTGGTATTGCATTGTGGATGCAAATACATGTTATGCATGATGTTTATAGATGCATATGATTATTAGTGCACATCCCATGAGTCGTGGTCATCCCTTGATAATTTTAATGCTTGCCGCTATTTGTTTGGTTCCGCTAAATGTGAAGCGAGGGGTGGGAGCGCCGCATGTCACATTTGAGCGTGGTTATCATATAGGGCGAGGAAAGGGTATTTGCCGCTCAATGAGAGGCGAGGGGTGGGAGTCCCGCATGTCCATTGAAGCGAGGTTATCCTATGCCGCCTATATATAAATAAGCGAGGGGCATTAAAATACATTGTGATGGACAGACTAGGGATTGGTGATCAGTATTTGGTATTGATGAGATGGTATATGTCATGACATGTTTAGACCATTAAAAATAATCTATTGATTATACTCATGAGTTATGGTACAGGGACAACCAAACGGGAAGCGTTTGAAATGCATGGGAAAAACAGGAAGTGTTTTATTATGATTATGCACTTACGCTTTATCTTCATATTGTGTTGAATATGAATGATTATTATTGCTCATGTTTGGGGGTTGTCCTTGTAGGTACCTTTTTGGCATGATAGAAGGGCTTGAACGGGTTGATGTGGTGAGCCTTGTGAAGAATTCTTTTGAGGCAGAAAGGACAGGATTATTTTGGATAGTATCTACTCTAGGAGTAGTATAAAACTATAGTTGAACACATTCATTGATTGGAATGTGTGAGACCCCGTTATCACATCAAGATATTAAGGTGCAATTTAGAGAACTAAACATACATGTGATTATATCAGAGTAAAGTGCCGTGTTGATTAACCTGAGCTTTAGAGATTACAGTACCAAAAAGTTCCAAAAAGGAAAGACATACTTCCTACAAGGGTACTACATCATAGTCTTACTCTACTCAGTAGAAGCTATACTAAAACTCTATCATGCTAATCCTGTAGCACTCCTTACAGCTCAGCATATCAACCCCGGCCCTGGTTCTCGTCAACAAAAGCACCTACAAAGACAACCCCCAACACATGAGCATAACACAATTCATATTTAACATAATATGAAAGTAAGGCATAAATGCAAATCTTAAACACAAGTCCTTCCTGTATTTCCAGCATTTATATCGCCCATTGGTTGTCCCTGTACCATAATTCATAATAGAAACACATTATATGAATGTATGGATATGCAATGTCATGACATTCCTTTTCCCTTAAATCCTTATTTCATCCTGAGCCCTTATCATTAGTACATTTTAATGCTTCTTGCTACTCCATGTAAGCGGAATTCTTCATCGCTTCCAATGGACTTTAGCGTTGCTACTCCATGTAAGCGGAATTCTTCATCGCTTCCAATGGACTTTAGCGTTGCTACTCCATGTAAGCGGAATTCTTCATCGCTTCCAATGGACTTTAGCGTAAGCCATTAAAATCCTTACTAAGATAACTTTGACTCGTGAAATACACCTCTTATATTTCACAACATACATATGCAAAAACAATGCATAAAAACATGTATCATAATCTTGATGCACCACATTGCATTCATCATGTGTCATAAAGACAAACATAAAGTACATGTTACCGTTGGGATGCCCGTACGTCGCTTACGTACCTTTCAAAAGATAGAGGAGTCAATCGACTTTATCTCCTCGGTTGTGCTGGCACCTGGGATGGTTCTACATAGCCACACAACACAATATTAGGCACCTCATAATAATCCGGAAGCAAAACCAAATAAAAAAACCAAACAAATCCTTTAATATCATCTCGCGATCGATCGCCCATGAGCCCCGATCGATCGCGAGATGCTACTGCCTCGCATACCAGAAAAATTCAATCCGCGATCGATCGCCACTATATTGGCGATCGATCGCCAAAACTTACTGGAACGTCGCGATCGATCCTGCCTCCTTGGCGATCGATCGCCAACCTTGTTCCTTCGGCGATTTTCCAGAATTGCTTAACACCGATAATCATACCCTTAAATCTAACATGTAGGACAATATACATACCAAGACCATCATGCTAGCATTTGAACTACACTACCCTGAGTGTATTCAAACCAAATATACACCCTTAGCATAAACCTACATGCATAAACATCGATCATTAAAACAAGTACTGGATCAACTTTTTCTGGAAACAGGGCACATTTTCATTTCCAGAATTCTTGAGCACCTCTTTTCATGCTATTAAAACTAACACATATAACATAAACCTTGCTCAACTAAACATGCCATGGGTTTCACAAAACTACCAAGCATGTTTTTACATCAAAGTTTCTCCAATATATAAGCTTATCATGCATGATAACACCTTCATAAAAGTACTCTTCGCACATATATTTCCAGAAAACAGGGCATTTGAACCTTGCCCAGAATTTTCGAACACTACCTTTCACATGATTAAATCTTTCACATAACACATGCAACATGCTCAAGGAAATATACTGGTACCTTCAACAAGTTACCATACATAAAAACACATCAAAGGTTCAACCAAAACCTAAGTTAGCATGCTTCGAAACATCATGGTAAAACCCTTCCTAACATGGAAAACAGAGTACTTCTCTGCTCGGGTGTTCGAGGAGCCCTTTTCTCTAGCATAAATATAGCACATAAAGCATGCAAGTTTCTTAACTAAACATGCTAAAGGCTTCACAAACATCCCAAAAAGGTATTCATAACAAGATAACATCATACCCTAAACTATCATGCCAAAACTGCTACAAAGAACAAGCATGCCAGGAAACTTGAAAACTGGGAAAAATGTGACTCCTCACCACTTTTGCCCTTCGATTTTCTATATGAAAAGAAGCATGAAACCCGATCACTTTTCTCCTAGAACTCGACCAAGTTGCAGAGAAATGAAGGGAAAAAGAAGGAAGCTTTTGGAAGAGGCAAGACTCAAAATATCTAAGTCCAAACATGCCTATAAGTCAATCTGCTTTCCCAGAAAACAGGGGAGGGGCGTGGGTTTGGCTGCAAGTGGGGGTTGGGTGGTTGCATGTGGGGTGGTTTGTGGTGTTTAATTGTGTCCCGGTATTTCATACGATGTATAAAAATATCCCTCCTCGATATTTTATTATTCTACCACATCAACACAACAATTAAAAACACCTAACATGCTTCCTAAACCACATCATCAAATTAAATAAATTAATCCCACATACAAACGCTTTAAACATATAGGTTCATAATTAACCACCCTTAAATGCATGATTACCCACATAATCATTTCGGGGATATCACAATACTCCCCTACTTATAAGATTTCGTCCCGAAATCAAACATGCTGCTAACTAGAAATAAAACAGTACATAAACGCATACCAGAAAACAGTTCTGGATAGTACTGCACCATGTGTCGCTCTGTCTCCCACGTGGCCTCCTCGACACCCCTACGATCCCACTGTACCTTGATCATAGGAATAACCTTGTTCCGAAGTCTGCGGTCTGCTCTATCCAAAATCCTGATAGGCCGCTCCACATAAGAAACATCGGACTCAATCTGAACCTCTGAAGGCTGCAACACATGTGAGGGATCTGGCTCATACTTCCTCAGCATAGACACATGAAAAACGTCGTGTATGCCAGACAGAGAGGGCGGTAAAGCCAACCGGTATGCCAGAGTACCAATACGCTGTAAGATCTCATACGGCCCTACGTACCTCGGGGATAATTTCCCTCGCATCCCAAACCGTACTACGCCTCTGAAGGGTGAGATCTTTAAAAACACTCTGTCGCCTAACTGAAACTCCAACGGTCTACGCCGCTGATTGGCATATGCTGCCTGTCTATCCTGAGCTGCCTTCATCTTTGTTCTGATAACCTTAACTTTCTCTTCCATTTCCTGAATCAACTCAGGTCCTCCAACCGACTTACGGTCCATGTCATCCCAACACAAGGGTGACCTACAACGCCTACCATAGAGGGCCTCGAAAGGAGCCATCTGAATACTTGCCTGGTAGCTGTTGTTGTAAGAAAATTCCACCAAGGCTATCGAGTCCTGCCATGAAGTGTCAAACTCCAGCACACAAGCCCTCAACATGTCTTCGAGCGTCTGTATCGTACGCTCGGTCTGTCCGTCCGTCTGGGGATGATAGGCTGTGCTCAACCTCAACTCTGTACCTAGAGCTGTCTGCAGACCCTCCCAAAAGTGAGATGTAAACCGCGGATCTCGATCTGACACAATCGAAACAGGGATCCCGTGCAGTCTCACCACATCTTTGACATATAACTGCGCCATTCTTAAATGCGTGAAGGTCATACAGTAGGGAATGAAATGAGCACTCTTAGTCAACCTGTCCACGACTACCCAGATGGCATCAAAACCCGAAACAGTCCTCGGCAAGTGGGTCACGAAATCCATAGATACGTGCTGCCACTTCCACTCGGGTACCTCTAAACTTCTTAGTTCACCTCCAGGCCTTTGTCTCTCAGCTTTCACTTGCTGACAAATCAAACAACGCTTGACAAAAGAGGTGACATCCTGTTTCATACGCCTCCACCAGAACTGGCTGCGTAGATCCTTATACATCTTCTTCCCACCTGGATGGACACTCATCCTGCTGCAATGAGCTCGCTGTAATATACCTTGGCGCAACTCGGTTGTATCTGGAACCACCCATCTGTCGCCGAGCCTCAGAGAACCGTCATCAGCCACTCTGAATCTCGATGGCTGTCCTGAATGAACCACTAACATCCATCTCTGAACCTCTACATCGGTCCCCTGAGCCTTCCTGATGTGATCAAATATAACAGGCTCAGCTAGCAAGGTCAAAACCTGTACTGGTGAAGAAGATACATCATAATCGAATCCCAAATGGCAGTAGGAGCCAAACATAGCTGACAGAGACATAGCATCCTCTGCTGTGCTCCTCACCTTCCGACTCAAAGCGTCGGCTGTCAAATTTGCTTTTCCCGGGTGATATTCGATTTCACAATCGTAGTCCTTCAGCAGGTCCATCCATCTCCTCTGCCTCATGTTCAGCTCAGCCTGTGTAAACAAGAATTTCAGGCTCTTGTGATCAGTGAAGATGGTAAATGAGGTACCGTATAAGTAGTGTCGCCATATCTTCAAGGCGAACACTATAGCTGCCAACTCCAGATCATGGACTGGATACCTCGTCTCATGTGGCTTCAACTGTCTCGAAGCGTAAGCCACTACATGTCTGTCCTGCATCAGCACGCACCCTAATCCCTGTAGAGATGCATCGGTATAAAGAACAAATCCTTTGTTCTCCTTGGGTATCACTAGAACTGGCGCAGTAGTCAGCCTGTGCTTTAATTCCCGGAAGCTCTGCTCACAAGCCTCTGACCAACAAAATGGGACTCCCTTCTGAGTCAGCTGTGTAAGTGGCTTGGCGATCTTTGAGAAACCCTCGACGAAACGTCGATAATAGCCAGCCAGACCAAGAAAACTTCGAATCTCACTGACTGAAGTAGGGGTAGACCAATCCATAACTGCCTCTATCTTCCTCGGGTCTACTGATATCCCCTCTCGTGATATGATATGGCCCAAAAATGCAACACTGTTCAGCCAAAACTCACACTTGCTGAGTTTGGCGTATAACTGATGATCTCTGAGGATCTGGAGTACTATCCTCAGATGATCGGCATGATCCTCCTCATTCCTCGAATAGACTAGGATGTCATCAATAAACACGATCACAAACTGATCGAGGTACTCCTGAAAGACTCTGTTCATCAGGCTCATAAAGACTGCAGGTGCATTTGTCACACCGAACGGCATCACCAAGAACTCATAGTGCCCATACCGAGTTCTAAAAGCCGTCTTTTGAACATCACCAGCTCTAACCCGTACCTGGTGATAGCCTGACCTCAAATCTATCTTGGAGTACACCTCCGTACCCTGAAGTTGGTCGAACAGATCATCAATCCTCGGAAGCGGATATCTGTTCTTCACTGTAGCCTTGTTCAGTTGCCTGTAGTCAATGCACAGACGCATTGATCCATCCTTCTTTTTCACAAACAAGACTGGCGCACCCCAAGGCGATACACTAGGGCGGATGTATCCCTTGTCGAGGAGCTCCTGTAACTGTACCTTCAGCTCCCTCAGCTCTGCCGGTGCCATCCTGTATGGGGCACGAGAAATGGCTGATGTCCCTGGCAGCAGCTCAATAGCAAACTCCACATCCCTGACTGGCGGAAATCCCGGAATCTCATCTGGAAACACATCACTGAACTCCGCCACAACTGGAATGTCCTCGGCTCTCACTTCCTTCTCCTCTGAAGCATTCATAGCATAAATAAGGTACCCAGTATGACCACGTTCCAATAACCGCGACATCTTAACCGCCGAGATTACTGGTATCCTTGGACGAGAGCCGTCCCCATAAAAAGTCCACTGGAACCCCTGATCAGACAGAAAACGAACCATCCTCTTTTGGCAATCTACCATAGCTCGGTATCTGCTCAACACATCAATGCCGATAATGCAGTCAAAGTCTGCCATCTCTAACTGAATCAAATCGGCCCTCAGATCATTGCCCTCAAAATAAATGAGGCAATCTGATAACTGTCGATCCGCAATCACATGCTTCCCCGTGGGTGTCGAGACCATGAGAGGCGTGGGTAACAGAGACGAGCACAAATGGTGTCCTTCCACAAAGGCAGTAGATACAAAGGAATGGGAAGCACCTGTATCTATCAATATAAGTGCAGGGTACGTAAGTAAATGACACGTACCAGCAATGACCTCCTCTGGGGCTGCCTCGGCCTGCTCCCTGGTCAGTGCATACACCTGTCCCTGCGGCGGTCCTGTCGTCTGACCTCCCAGGGGTCGTGGTGCAAACTGCTGCCTCTGTGGTGCCCTCCCAGCATCAAACCTTGGCCTATTCGGCCCTGAATCCGTCTGAACTGCCCGATTGGGGCAACCCCGAGCTATGTGGCCCATCTTGCCACAGATATAGCAACCTCGACAGTCACGTAACAAATGCCATCCTCCACAGTTGGTACACCTGGTTACCTCTGTCCTGTTTCCCTGTGGATGCCCCCGGGTGTTCTGTTTCTGTCCATGAGACTTCTTCCCACTAAACCTGGAGGATGATGAGGCCCCACGAGCCTTAAACTGATCCCCTCGTGGCTTCAGACTATTAGTAGTAGGCCTCTGTGATGGTACAAAAGGGGGTACAGCATCCTTGTATGCGTCTACGGCAATCTCTGCCAACTCTGCCCGTGTCAGGGCGTCGTCAAACGAGCTGGGGTTGTTAGAGATAACCCTATCGAATAGCTCCGGCCTCAGACCTTTCAGAAAGTTCCTCATCTTGGCATGGCTGCTGACAGCAATATGAGGTACATACCTCAGCAGTGAGGAATACTGCATAGCGTAGTCTGCTACGGACATGCTACCCTGCTTCAAACTGTTGAACTCATCTTCCTTCAATTGTCTGGCAGCTGCAGAGAAATACCGGTTAAGGAACCGGGTCCGGAATACAGTCCAGTCAACTGCCATACCTAGAGCTCTCAGCTCCATCACGGTGGTCTTCCACCACATAGCAGGCTTCTTAGCCAGCTGAAACTCTGCTAACCTCAGCCATGCCGTGAGTGCACAAGGTGCAGTCACAAGTATCTGCTCTATACGTTCCAACCATTCCTCAGCTACTTCACCAGACTCAGTCCCCTCAAACATGGGCGGATGGAAACTCAGAAACTGCTTCAAACTGAGCTCCCCTGGCAGTAATATCTGTACACTGGGCTCCACGCCCACAGCAGGTGGTGGTAAGGGGTTCGGCTGAGCAATACTGGCATGTCTACTGTCCATATCTCCTACCTCTTCATTGAGGTCCGCCATGCTGCAACACAATAGTTAACAACAATACCAAAAGCAGTTCATAATATAAGCCGTTAGATAACAAGAGTAAAATATTCAAAGCATGTTAGTATAACACGTATACAACCATATGCATCACATGCATAAGCATGCCTAAATGAATACCTAGCCAACTTGTCTCTAAAGGCTACCCTTCACTCTTCCCTGGTTATCTAACCACTGCTCTGATACCACTAAATGTGAGACCCCGTTATCACATCAAGATATTAAGGTGCAATTTAGAGAACTAAACATACATGTGATTATATCAGAGTAAAGTGCCGTGTTGATTAACCTGAGCTTTAGAGATTACAGTACCAAAAAGTTCCAAAAAGGAAAGACATACTTCCTACAAGGGTACTACATCATAGTCTTACTCTACTCAGTAGAAGCTATACTAAAACTCTATCATGCTAATCCTGTAGCACTCCTTACAGCTCAGCATATCAACCCCGGCCCTGGTTCTCGTCAACAAAAGCACCTACAAAGACAACCCCCAACACATGAGCATAACACAATTCATATTTAACATAATATGAAAGTAAGGCATAAATGCAAATCTTAAACACAAGTCCTTCCTGTATTTCCAGCATTTATATCGCCCATTGGTTGTCCCTGTACCATAATTCATAATAGAAACACATTATATGAATGTATGGATATGCAATGTCATGACATTCCTTTTCCCTTAAATCCTTATTTCATCCTGAGCCCTTATCATTAGTACATTTTAATGCTTCTTGCTACTCCATGTAAGCGGAATTCTTCATCGCTTCCAATGGACTTTAGCGTTGCTACTCCATGTAAGCGGAATTCTTCATCGCTTCCAATGGACTTTAGCGTTGCTACTCCATGTAAGCGGAATTCTTCATCGCTTCCAATGGACTTTAGCGTAAGCCATTAAAATCCTTACTAAGATAACTTTGACTCGTGAAATACACCTCTTATATTTCACAACATACATATGCAAAAACAATGCATAAAAACATGTATCATAATCTTGATGCACCACATTGCATTCATCATGTGTCATAAAGACAAACATAAAGTACATGTTACCGTTGGGATGCCCGTACGTCGCTTACGTACCTTTCAAAAGATAGAGGAGTCAATCGACTTTATCTCCTCGGTTGTGCTGGCACCTGGGATGGTTCTACATAGCCACACAACACAATATTAGGCACCTCATAATAATCCGGAAGCAAAACCAAATAAAAAAACCAAACAAATCCTTTAATATCATCTCGCGATCGATCGCCCATGAGCCCCGATCGATCGCGAGATGCTACTGCCTCGCATACCAGAAAAATTCAATCCGCGATCGATCGCCACTATATTGGCGATCGATCGCCAAAACTTACTGGAACGTCGCGATCGATCCTGCCTCCTTGGCGATCGATCGCCAACCTTGTTCCTTCGGCGATTTTCCAGAATTGCTTAACACCGATAATCATACCCTTAAATCTAACATGTAGGACAATATACATACCAAGACCATCATGCTAGCATTTGAACTACACTACCCTGAGTGTATTCAAACCAAATATACACCCTTAGCATAAACCTACATGCATAAACATCGATCATTAAAACAAGTACTGGATCAACTTTTTCTGGAAACAGGGCACATTTTCATTTCCAGAATTCTTGAGCACCTCTTTTCATGCTATTAAAACTAACACATATAACATAAACCTTGCTCAACTAAACATGCCATGGGTTTCACAAAACTACCAAGCATGTTTTTACATCAAAGTTTCTCCAATATATAAGCTTATCATGCATGATAACACCTTCATAAAAGTACTCTTCGCACATATATTTCCAGAAAACAGGGCATTTGAACCTTGCCCAGAATTTTCGAACACTACCTTTCACATGATTAAATCTTTCACATAACACATGCAACATGCTCAAGGAAATATACTGGTACCTTCAACAAGTTACCATACATAAAAACACATCAAAGGTTCAACCAAAACCTAAGTTAGCATGCTTCGAAACATCATGGTAAAACCCTTCCTAACATGGAAAACAGAGTACTTCTCTGCTCGGGTGTTCGAGGAGCCCTTTTCTCTAGCATAAATATAGCACATAAAGCATGCAAGTTTCTTAACTAAACATGCTAAAGGCTTCACAAACATCCCAAAAAGGTATTCATAACAAGATAACATCATACCTAAACTATCATGCCAAAACTGCTACAAAGAACAAGCATGCCAGGAAACTTGAAAACTGGGAAAAATGTGACTCCTCACCACTTTTGCCCTTCGATTTTCTATATGAAAAGAAGCATGAAACCCGATCACTTTTCTCCTAGAACTCGACCAAGTTGCAGAGAAATGAAGGGAAAAAGAAGGAAGCTTTTGGAAGAGGCAAGACTCAAAATATCTAAGTCCAAACATGCCTATAAGTCAATCTGCTTTCCCAGAAAACAGGGGAGGGGCGTGGGTTTGGCTGCAAGTGGGGGTTGGGTGGTTGCATGTGGGGTGGTTTGTGGTGTTTAATTGTGTCCCGGTATTTCATACGATGTATAAAAATATCCCTCCTCGATATTTTATTATTCTACCACATCAACACAACAATTAAAAACACCTAACATGCTTCCTAAACCACATCATCAAATTAAATAAATTAATCCCACATACAAACGCTTTAAACATATAGGTTCATAATTAACCACCCTTAAATGCATGATTACCCACATAATCATTTCGGGGATATCACAGAATGTAATTAATCCTTTTGGTAGCCTTATTTTTGGCATGTAATGCTTAAGCTCATAGACTCAACACGTTCTTTTACACTCTGATCTTTTATATTAGCTCTATTATGACTTGATTCCGCACTTAAGGATTAGGGTCCTTACACTCGAGTTGTGTGGTACTATGGCAATAGTACATGGCATCGTTGGTTGAGTATACCTGGCGTATACGAATTTCAATTTGATAATAGTGGCTTCGATGCACTATTCTGAACCAGTCGCATATTTTTGGTTCCGAGATATATGTTGGTATGTATATATCCAGTTTTCCGGACGGCGGTTCGAGGTTGGAGGGTCATGGATTCATGACACTACCCTTGTGGGAAAGGCGGTATTGATATACCTGCCGGTTGAATCTTTTGGGAGATTCGTTGCTTTGGTTATGTGATGTTGATGTTGAAATCACACCCTTTGGCTTTGGTCTGTTGACCACTATTCTCCGTGGAGTGAGAATAATCGAGGTTCGGCCGTAGGTTTTGGGACTTTGGGTATGTTTGGAGATACCCGAGTCTATTGCTTTGAGTGTGCCTGTTGTGTTGGCGCTTAGACATGTATACCCGTGTGTGTATACGAATGCCAACTCTAATTCGTTCCTTATTGAACGTCGGGTAGTGTGCTTGGTTTGATGAATCTCCGGTGGGAGATTGTGGCAATTCGAGATCGGTAATCTCGATGACACGATACATTCTGATGAATGATCGTGAGGGTTGTTTGACTTCCCCTGAGGAGGGATTGTCGTGTTTTGGAACCATGGTAGTTCTTGTTGGATAATTGATAGCCTTCCTGTTTTAGGATTGTTGAATCCCAGGATAAATGAGGGATGGATAGGACTCGGATTTGTTTAGTGTCACGGTCGACACGTGTTTGAGAATGCAATTGTTTGTCTTGCATGTCCCCTGTGGAACTTGAGACCTTGTAGAGTCTCGATAGTGTGTTTTGGACCAAGATGGGACTTCTTGGAACACATGGTTGTAGTCATCTGTAGTGGTGCGTTTTGTGTGGATTAGTGACCGTGGTTTACCCGATCCGGGTTCCCAGGGGTACAACTACTCCTTTGGAGGAGATGTGCGGGAAAGCGAGACCGGATTTTCCGGGGGTATACTGATTGTATACTAGTGGTTCCCATCTTAACGATGTGTGTTAAGCGTCGTGGGCGAGTGGTAGATATCATTGAGAGATATCTATGTTAGAACCAATGGGGTTTTGATTGATTTACAGTCATGGTGGACTGACTTCCGGGACGATTCACATCGAGGTATGTTGTTATCTTTCGGGTTTATATTGGTTTTGGCGTTTGCTCTATTTTAGAGCTTGGTGCGAGATTGGTGTTCTCGCAGTTGATGATTCGATTCTAATGAGGTCCAGAATCGGGGTTGTGGCTTGGCTTTGTTTGTGTAGTCCTGGTGTTACGTAGAGTACGCCGGTGCAAATTTCAAGGACAAAACTTTATTAGTGGGGGATAATTGTGATGTCCGGGGATTAAAGGTGTTAATCCCGGTGTGGTATTAATCCTTGATGGATTTTATTGTGGCAATTAGGAATTAATTGCGGTTTTGGGTCTCCCGTGGATGTATAATCGGGCATTTGGGATCGCTGGATCCAAAGGTTGAGATTGTATTCTCATTTCGATGGAAAACCTATGAGTTGGGTTTTCGGTGGGACTTGGAGTCCGGGGTGCTTTTGTTGGGGCTGGTTTGGGGATTTTGTGTTGGAGATAGAGTTTTTGAAAACAGATGATTTTTAATGAATCATGATGTAGTTGTGGAGGTATTGGTGTGTTGGGGTATTTTTGCTATATATACCCGTTGAACTCGGGATTCCGTCATTTGGAATCCATTTTCCTCTCCTCTCTCCCCTCTCCTGCGATAACCACCCCCAAAACCCTTCCTCTCTTTCCCCTTCAACAAAATCGTTGGGAACACGATTTAGGGGCCGTATTTCTTGAAGAAAAGCTGGTAATCTCTTCCTCCTCTCTTGTAGCTTTGATTTGATAGTAATTTTTTTGATTTTGGTTAAGTTTTGAGGTTGGTTTGGGTTGGGTGATTTTGATGAAAATCTTGGAATCTTTTGGGTTTGTTTTAATTCAAGTCTAACACCCTTCTTTGAGGTTCTTGGGTGTTGTTTTGTTGTGGTTTTGAGTTGGGAGGAGTTGGGGTATGATTTGTGGAGGTTTCAAGCTTTTAAAAATGGTGGTTTTCGAGTTGCAGGGCATGGCGATCGATCGCCCATAGTAGGCGACCGATCGCATGCAGGCAGTGCGCTTTTCAGCATTGTGGCGATCGATCGCCACTTTTGGAGCGATTGATCGCCTCGCGCCAGAGAGGTCTAGCGATCGATCGCCATATCGAGCGATCGATCGCCAAGGGGCTAGCGATCGATCGCCCGGTATAGCGATCGATCGCCAGCAGGTGCTTTTTGGAATTCTTGGCTTTTTCGTGGGATTTTGGATTTGCGACTTAAATGGTCGGCTTCCGGGGCAATGTTCTCATTCCAATGGGAATGCTAGACTTTTAAAATGGTTTGGTTGGAGCCAAGTAAATTAAATGGAATTCTCGGATGAATTCTTGGCTATCTTTTTAACTTGTTAAATGGAATATTTTGAGTATTATGCATGCTTAGCCAGGGGGCTTTTATTTTGGTAATCGTCATGGATTGACGATATGATTGGGAGTTATGAACGTGCTTGGGTACGTGGTTGCATGCTTGTGTTTAATTGTGAACTATTTATGTGTTAGCACATAATTCATCGGTTCGTGAGACTCAGGCAAGGTTGGACTCGAACTACGGAAAGTATAAGGTACGTATAACGTACGAGCATAGCCCTTTATTTTTTAAATGCAATTGTTGAGTGCATGACACACTGTATTGCAATCAATGTATATGGAAATGCCTGATACAAGGTTTTAGCAATAAACGGATATTAACGGATATTGAAATACATGGTTAATGGTAATTGCTACAATTGGATGTATATGCATTGGAAGTTGCATGGTGCCGCTTTTGAGCGAGCAATGATTGGATGTGGTTGCCTTTGGGCGAACATCGGTTGTGACGCCACTGTTGTTGAGCATGCGTGAGACTGAAACGCCGCCATTGTAGAGCGAGCAATGAAATAGAACTGTGGAACCATAAAAGAGATATATGGAATATTTGTGATCATTATTTAATGATTTGATATTATTGATATAATGTCGGTATGTAGCAAGTGAATTTGTTAATCAATGTAATGATTAACTGGCATTTGAGAATTTGATGGTTTCAGTTATTTTGAGAACAGGGACAGTACAGGGGACCCCGGATGAGGATGATGCCATCCAGGGAGTATCTCTTATATTTCATAGCATTTATATGTTGTAAATTATGAATTGTATTATTGTGATTTTGGGATTTGGGATATTGGTATGCTCACCCCGCGTGGGGGCTTCTCTGTTGGGGCAGGTTATTAGGTACATCGATGGCTTGGAATTGAGCTCGAGCGGTGGATTCGAGGTGCTCCTAGGATCAAGGTACCAGCGACGGTATTGAGCATGACACTTTATACATTAGATACACGCCTACTTATTCGACGCTCGCATGTGAGCAGTATTATGTGTGTATGGAATGTATAAAGACGGCAATGGCCTTTCTCTTTTCATTTATGTGTTGCACGTAATTAATTATGAATTGCAAAATGAATTGAGAGCATGTTAGTGTATGTTTAAAGGTGCATGGCATGTTTTATGGAATGTGTTGGGAAAGTATAGACATTATACGATTAATGTAAAGGAATTTTATAAATGGTATTCATGCTAGAGTTGCATGTAATTACTTTCCCCCTTAATAACATGATCGTATGCACTAATGACAGAGGTTAATACACTAATATCGGGTTAAGGGCATGGGGGTCCTTACACGATCGATCGAGAGCCACAACAAAATTGGCAACAAATTTCTTTGCACGCGATCGATCGGCGAGACTGACCGATCAATCGCCAGGCACACGAGATCGATCGGTAGTCTTGCCCGCTCGATCGCCAACACTATTCATCGTCTTCCAATTTTGGAATTACGCACGATCGATCGGGCCCCTATTGACGATCGATCGGCGAGCACTGAACAAGCCAAAAAATGGTGTTTTATGGTTTAAAACCCCCAAATAAACAAACCCAACACCCATTTTACCAATAAATCTCACATAAACACCATAAATCTTCCTTAAACATACCATCCCAAAAATCTTTAAAATCCAAAAACTCATACCCAACCAAACCATAACCAAATAGCACAATATTACTACCAAATCGAAGATAAATGCGAGGTGAAAATAATACCTTATTATCTTCGAGAAATCCGGCTCCCAAATCGAGCCTCCATCGATTTTGCACCAAGGGGAAAAGGGAAGGGAAATGGGTGTTTGGGGAAGGGAAACGCTGGTGAGAGAGAGAGAGAACTGAGATCCAAGATGATTGAACACCAAGTCCACTTGGTATATATAGTACCAATGCTCAAAAATCCCGAGTCCCCCACAAATACATCATGACTCATTAAAAATCATATGTGTTCATTAATTACATCTCAATCTCAATTTCCATTACCAGCCCCAGCACACAGTACCCCGGATCTCAGATCCCACCAAAAACCAAATTCCAAGGTTTATACCACGATGAGAATACAATCTCAACCCTTGGATCCAATGATCCCAAATACCGGATTTAAAATCCCCGGGAGTCCCAACACCGTAATTAATTCGTAATTGTCACAATTAAAATCCATTAAGGATCATTACCACACCGGGATTTACACCATTAATTCCCGGGCATCACAATTATCCCCGACTAATAAAATCCGTCCTCGAAATTTGCACAGGTGTACCCCACGTACTGCCAAGACCACATAAACCAATCGGATCCACATCGTCGAATCATGAACACATCATGAACGACACATCAACTGCGAGGACACCAATCTGGCACCAATCTCTGGAATGGAGAAACCTCCCAAACCATCATAATCTAAAAAGGACGTCAGTATGCCTCGATGCTAACCACCCCAAAAGCAGTCAGTCAACTGTAACTGCTAGCTATTCGAATCGTCCCTGATTCCAATGTAGTTATCACTTCCATGATTTCTCCACCGCTTAGTCTACGGTGTCCAGCATACATCGTTACGAAGGAAACCACTAGTATACAACAACATATATACACTAAACCCGGTTTCCACTCTCCAAATCCATCTCTGCCGAGGGAGTAGTTGGACCATTTGCAACTCGGATCGGGTAACTCACGGCCACCGATCAACAAAAGCACGTCTCCAAAGATACCTACATCCATGTGTTCCAAGAAATCATATCTCGGTCCAAAAATACCATCGAGACTCCACCATGCCTCAAGTTTCATAGAGAACATGCAAGAAAATCGACTGTGTTCCCACCATACGTGTCAATAAAGACACCCAAAAGCTTAAACTCCGACCATCCCTCGTTTACCCTAGGATTCAACAATCCTAACACAGGGATGCTATCAAATTACCCAGGAATGAATTACCATGAACTCAATACATGATTATCCCTCCTCAAGGGAGTCAACCGGACCTCGCGATCATTCTTCAGAATGCATCGTGTCATTGAGATTATCAATCTCAAGGTGCCACAATCTCTCACAAAAGATTTATCCAATCAAGCATACTAATCCGATACTCAACAAGTACCAAAATATGGGCATCCGTATACACACACCGGTATACATGCCTAAGCACCAACACTACATGCATACTCAATGCACTTGGCTCGGGTATTTCCAATCATACCCGCAAGTCCCAAGTACCACTGTCAATCCTCAGTTATTCTCACCCAATGGAGGATGATGATTGATGGACCAATGACCAATGGTGTGATTCCAACATCAACACCACACAAACCGACTCATCTAATCTTCCAAAGATTCCCCAAAGGTATAACAACACCGCCTTCCTCATAAGGAAGGTGTCATGAACCCAAGACCCTACAACTTCGAACCACCGTTCTGAAAACCTGGATATATTTATACCAAATTATATCCCGAAACCAATAAATACGCAACTGGTTCAGAATAGTGCATCCTTGCCACTTTTACCAAATCGAAACCCGTATACACAACGTATACACATTCTAACGTGCTCTGTACTAATACCATAGTACTCCACATCTCGAGCATCTTCCCAGAGACGTCTCCTGGTACGTCTTTCAGAAAATATAAAGCCATTACTCAGTCCAACACTAGTAATGATTACCATGGCTGTTTAAAATCAACCCTCGACCAACACTAGCTGTTTCCATGACAGTATACTCCAAAGCACTCCAAGAGATACAATTAATATAGAAGTGTCACCCCACTAACTATATCCCACAATTTCAATTGTGTCCCCCACTGCATTCCATGTGCAAGGATTCTCAACCAGAACTAACAACGACTTTTCGACACTCACGTTGGTATTCCCAACAAAATTGAGCTGTCCCAGCACAAGTCCCTCAAAACATTTAATGTATAAATGTTCTTGTGAGGTATTTCCTGCCTCAATCTTCATGCCACATAGTGACTACAAGAGTCCACCACAAACCATCATTGTATCATCATACAATTTACCAAAATCGGTTCCAACGAACAGTATAATGGCTACAACAAGCACACTATAACACGGCAACAATACTTGGCCAGTAAACCGATGCCTCCTTAGGTTTATACCAAACATACCAATGTACCATACGTTCCACCCCCGTATACCATACTGCACAATCAATTAGAGTATTGGGTCATCACCCAATATTTCTCTAATAACAATATATAACGAACACTCCGGTGTCCTTACTCAACCACAAAGCAATCCTAATTATTAGGATTTATTCCACACCTTCATGTGTGGGTGTGACTATGTCCACCATATGTCACATCGGTACATCCAAGTAGTTTTCTCAATAACTACTCCTACCACCAACCACTTGGTCAGAACCATCCCAACGAGTATACCCAAAGGTACCGCTACTCGTAAAATATATACCTCAAATACGTGATGCGGTACACTTACCTGTATGGCACATTCATTAATTCATCGAGCAAACCTGCTCGGCATAATGGTCTCGTCAACCGGTGACGTAGATGCCACCTTGTGCCCACCATCGGCACTCAACCACATGACTAAATAAATAAACCTGAATGTATTTTTCATCGTAATAACGACATACATCTACATAAAACATCCAATGTCATCGTCAACTTGTGACGGTACATTTCAACACATGACATCCACAATATCATCGTCAGCCCATGATGGTATATGTCAATACATGACATCAATAATAACATCGTCAACACGTGATGGTACATGTCAATACATGACATTCACAATATCATCGTCAGCCCGTGACGGTGTCAATACATGACATCCATAATAACATCGTCAACACGTGACGGTACATGTCAATACATGACATTCACAATATCATCGTCAGTCCATGATGGTATATGTCAATACATGACATCCGCAATATCGCTAACAAAATAGTAATCTACCATAACTCATTGCTACTAAGATAGCTGTAGGGTCTTCCTACCTTAACATCATCTTAAACACATATAATGGACTAAACATGCATTAATAACGTCTTGGGGTCCCGGTTGTAGCTTTGAGCTAATAAGATTACAGGCCAAAAATGAAATTTCAAAACTTAACTAATTACATTCTCAATAATGAATGTTAAAGCGATAGAATTATACTACTCCTAGAGCAGAGACTATCCGAAAGTCCTGTATCCTATCTTCTTTCATGCTCCTTTTAGCTCACTGCCTCAACCCGACCCTTAGCCCTTCGGTCCAAAAGTGTACCTACAGGAACAACCCATCATGAGCATGTACATCATCACTTAACATCATAAGGTAATGGCATAAATATAAATGCATGAAAGTAATTGGTAATGTATACTTCCTGGTTAATCGCATTAACCCTCTTTGGTTGTCCCTGTTTCATAGTCATGCATATAATCATTAGTTCTTGACATAGATGATTAAAATCATACTTCACATATATGCTCCTAATCAACAATGTTAATTAGAAATGGGACTGTCCTGGTTCTATTATGGCAGCAGCACAATTGGCCCTTGCTCGACATAAATCGGAATTGTGATACCCCTCGCTACGCCTTGATAGCGGATGTATCTCCTCGCTAGTTATGTCAGCGGCAAGTACCTTCCTCGCTTGCCCATAACAACCACCGAACATTCTACCATTTCTAGTAACATAGTTTAATATTCATCATAAACATCATAGCATCTTATAGACATCATCATCTTGTAAACATCATCATCATATAAACATCATCATCTTATAACATCATCATCTTATAAACATCATCATCATATAACATCATCATCTTATTAACATCATCATCATATAACATCATCATCTTATAACATCATAACAAAATATAACAGTAAATGTACGAAATCTTAGTTAAGTGAACTTGCTGGTTATTCCTTAACTTCTTTTTGTTGACCCTGATTCACATTCATGCATATGGTCATCTTACCCTATCGTATGGCATCTTACCATATCATAAACATCGCATGGCATCTTACCATTTGGGCATCTTACCCTATCGTATGGCATCTTACCATATCGTAAACATCGTATGGCATCTTACCATATGGGCATCTTACCCTATCGTATGTCATCTTACCATATCATATGCATCGCATCATCTTTACTTATCATGACATCATTATCATAAACTTACTTATCATAATCATCATCGTAACATCATATCATCTTTACTTATCATAAACATCATCATTATAAACTTACTTATCAAATCATTATCATAGACATCATATCATCTTTATTTATCATAAACATCGTCATCATAATACTTGTGCAATCATTGCATAATTATAGTATAGAAGTATGGTTTACCGTCCGATGCCCGTACGCTTCTTACGTACCTTAATTCCCAAAAGTAGAGAAGTTGGAGAACTTTATCTCCTTGACATTGTGGGTACCTGAGATGGTTCTACATAACCATACAAATCGATATTAGAAGCTAAACAATAGCCAAATACCAAAAATTCAACAAAAATCATCATTTGCCATGTTTTAAACAGCGGTGATCGATCGCTGCACGAGGCGATCGATCGCCTCACTTTTTGTGATGACCAGGGATTATAGATGTTAATCCCGTAGTGTTAAAAATCCCTAAAGTTGTTTTACATGGCGATTTGGAGTTTAATCGCGATGTTGGGCCTTCTGGGCTCGTTTATTTGGGTAGTTGGGATCGTTGGATCCCGAGGTTGAGATTGTATTCACATTACGGTGTAAAACCTAAGAGTTGGGTTTTTGATGTGTCTCGGAATCTCGGGTGCTTGTGTGAGCACCGGTAGGGGGTTTGGTGTTAGAAAGAGAATTTTTGAAAACAGATGATTTTTAATGAATCACGATGTATTTGTGGGGCTATTAGTATTTCGGGGTATTTTGCTATAACTACAAGTTGAACCCGAGATTTTTATTAAAAATTGCATTTCAGCCCCACCTTCCCTTCTTCTCTCTCCCCGCCGAATCCCGCCTGCTACAGTCCCCCGCGCACGAAAACGCTTCGCCTGCCGCCGTCCCACCGCCGTTCGGCGCGTGCGACCCGTCGCCGGCTTCGTCTCGTCGAGGCGCAGCTGTCCCCTCCGGCAATTCGAAGTTTCGTCGCGTTGTGAAGTCGGATTTTGCAGATGAGCGCCGATCCCCAAATTCTAGGGTTCTTCGATTTCGGTCGATTTTACTTCCGATTTTCGATTGGGTAACGTTCTTTACCTCTTTTTCGTCCCTCTCATGTTATTCCCTGCTAAATTTGGAGGTATTGTGTTCGAATTTGTGGATCTTGGTTCGAATTTCATGATGTTGAGGGGTTTATGTTCGATTTTGGGGGTTTTTGGCATGAGGATGATGATTCTTGTTGTTATTCGATTTATTCATGTTTAAATGAATTATGATGCTTATTTGGGTTCGAATCGAGTTGTTATGGTTCGAATTTTTGAAGGTGTTCTTGAGCAATTTTTCGATATGTCGCATTCGTTTTCCCTCCCTACATGTACCCTGCCCCGGGTCTTTTAAATGATTTATTGTCGTGTGTTGACAATATTTTGAGGGTTATGGATGTGCTTGAGCATGTGTTACATGTTCGTAAATAATTGTGAATTATTTATCGTGTTAGCACATCGTTCCTCGGGGCATGGAACTCGAGCAAGGTTTGGCTCGGACTTCGAGGATTTAAGGTACGTTTAGCGTACGAGCATAGCTTAAATGATGTTTTACAAGTATGATGCATGATTTAAAATACATGAAATGCTTTACTATGATGGCACCGTGACTTGGTTACGTTATGTTGAATCACATGGTGAAATGCTTGGTGCCGCTATGAAGCGAGCAAATGATGGGTGTGGTCGCTACGGAGCGAACACCAGTAGTATGACGCTACTTTGAAGTAAGAAATGAAAATGTGGTGTTGATTAGATATCTAGGATATCTGTGTTTTATTCCCTATTGGTAATGAATAGGAACAGAGACGTAGTTAATCAGAGAAGTGATTAACTAGTATCGGAAGTTAAGGAAGTCTCAATATGATATCTAGAATTATGATAATTGCTAGATAAAGAAAGATGTTATGAAATGTTGTTAATTCGAAACTGGTTAGGGTTAACCAATATGATGATTAACTGCATATTCAAGATTTGATGATTTATCTGTTTTGAGAACAGGGTTATTACAGGGGATACGCTAGGATGAGGATGATACCATCCAGGAAGTGTCACATATGTTCCACAATATTTACATTTTCGTAAATTATGTATTATGTCATTATGATTATGAAATTGTGGAATTGGTATGCTCACCCCGTTGGGGGCTGTCTCTGTTGGGACAGGTGAACAGGTACATCGATGGCTTTGGAGATGAGCTCGAGTTGTTGATTGGATGTACTCCCAGGATCGTGGTACCAGGGCTTGATGGAGCACGGTATCGTATAGAGTACCTATATATATATACCCATGATGGTTATACACATAATTATGATGCTCGCATGTGAGCACGATTATACTTGTACATGGGTTGTATATAAAGGCATGAGCCTTTCTCTCTTTCATTCTATGTTGCATGCAATTAGAGGTAGAATTGCTAAAGGTTATGAGAGTCATTAGTGTATGTGGGTGTTGAAACCCACTTTTGTTGCCATATGTGTGGTGTTTTCCCTGGCTGGGAATTTACTTGATATTGCTGTATTCTGATGAGTATTACGTTTTCCCTGGCCGGGAATTATGTTATGTGTTGTACTTTTATTTCGGGATAACTCTATTTATGGGGAGACTCTGCCCAAATTTTTATAAAAGTCCAAAATGTAAAGAGTGGTGTAATGGGCGAACTCTATGAGTCTCTTGTTGTTGGGATGATGAACTTATAACATAGTATGTTAAAGAAAACTTTGTAATTACCATTCAATGGTAAAGTATCATCTGAGTTTCCCGAATGATTTTATGGAAAGCATGTGCCACACATAATGATTAATACACTAATCAAGGGTTAAGTATAAGGGGTCCTTACATTAGTGGTATCAGAGCAGTGGTTGCTCATTGGGGCTGTTGAGGGCCTAGGAAGTTATTGATAGCACATATTTATGCATGATGGCATTAATGTTATACGACATGACTAATTGTTTATGTGCTTATATGATATGAAAAGTGGTATTGCTAACCATTGTGGTTGCAGGAATCGTGTGGAACACGATAGGATGGCATTAATAGCGATGTCTAACACTCTATATGCTACGTGCTAAGGAACCTGATTTTGAAGAAATCAGGGAAAAGAAAGATATGATGTATTGTCTGATGACAGACTGGGTAGACAACCGACAGTGGAATACTTCGGTATGGTCTCAATTATTATTGAATATACTAATGCGTTTGTTCATGTAATGTTCAAGCAAGGAAGGTGCGTAAGAAACGTACGGGCATCAAACGGTAACATATTCTTAAACTATGACTTTGCATTGATTGCATAAGTGTTTATGATGATGATTATGATGATGTTTATGATGATGATGTTTACGATGATGTTTACGATGATGATGATTATGATAAGTAAGTTAAGATGATGATGTTTATGATAAGTAAAGGTGATATGATGTTTATGATGATGATTATGATAAGTAAGTTATGATGATGATGTTTATGATAAGTAAAGATGATATGATGTTTATGATGATGATTATGATAAGTAAGTTAAGATGATGATGTTTATGATAAGTAAAGATGATATGATGTTTATGATGATGATTATGATAAGTAAGTTAAGATGATGATGTTTATGATAAGTAAAGATGATATGATGTTTATGATGATGATTATGATAAGTAAGTTATGATGATGATGTTTATGATAAGTAAAGATGATATGATGTTTATGATGATGATTATGATAAGTAAGTTATGATGACGATGTTTATGATGAGTAAAGATGATATGATGTTTATGATGATGATTATGATAAGTAAGTTATGATGACGATGTTTATGATGAGTAAAGATGATATGATGTTTATGATGATGTTTACGATGATGATGATTATGACGATGTTTATGATGACGTATATGAGATTGGGTAAGGTGCCCTTGTGGCAAGATGCCACACAATGTTTATGATATGGTAAGACGCCATATGATTGGGTGAGATGCCCATGTGGTAAGATGCCACACAATGTTTATGATATGGTAAGACGCCATATGATTGGGTGAGATGCCCTTGTGGTAAGATGCCACACAATGTTTATGATATGGTAAGACGTCATATGATTGGGTGAGATACCCATGTGGTAAGATGCCACACAATGTTTATGATATGGTAAGACGCCATATGATTGGGTAAGTTGCCCATGTGGTAAGATGCCACACGATGATTGTGTTATGGTAAGATGCCATATGACGGGGTAAGATGCCCATATAGTAAGAGGCCATACGATGTTATTATGTGGTAAGACGCCACGGGGTAAGATGCCCATATGGTAAGAGGCCATACGATGTTATTATGTGGTAAGACGCCACGGGGTAAGATGCCCATATGGTAAGAGGCCATACGATGTTATTATGTGGTAAGACGCCACGGGGTAAGATGCCCATATGGTAAGAGGCCATACAATATTATTATGTGGTAAGACGCCACGGGGTAAGATGCCCATATGGTAAGAGGCCATACAATGTTATTATGTGTGGTAAGACGCCACGGGGTAAGATGCCCATATGGTAAGAGGCCATACGATGTTATTATGTGATAAGATGCCACAGGGTAAGATGCCCATGTGCATGAATATGAACCAGGGAAAATGAAAAGAAGTTAATGATAACCAGCAAGCTTACTCAACTATGATTTCGTACATTTACTGTTATAGTTATAAGATGATGATGCTTATACGATGATGATGTATAAGATGATGATGCTTATATGATGATGATGTATAAGATGATGATGCTTATATGATGATGATGCTATAAGATGATGATGCTTATATGATGATGATGATGTATAAGATGATGATGCTATAAGATGACGATGCTTATGTGATGATGATGTTATAAGATGATGATATTTATGAAATGATGATGCTCATATGATGAAGATGTTATAAGATGGTGATAATTATAAGATGATGATTTTAATCATTCATGTCAAGAATTAATGACTATATGCATGGCTATGAAACAGGGACATTGGAGTGTCCAGGGTGTATAGGCATTAGAGGAATATTGGGTAAAGACCCACTACTCTATTGATTTTCTTCCCACAGTATGGTATGCCGTGCGGGAACGTCCATCTTATTGGTAGGTTTGAGGTGAACCTAGAGAGGCAGCGACTAGTTTGTCTGCCGTGTGTGTGCAGCACCAAGAGGGGCTTGTTAGAGCCGTTATACTGCTCGTAGGAACCAAGTGTGGCAAATCGTAAGGCGATACGATGTGGATTGTGGTGGACTCTAGTAGTCACCATGTCATCGAGGTTGAGGTTGTGCGTGCCTCACTGAAACGTGTATACGTTTATGTTTAAATCTTGGTGAGACTTGTCTGGGACAGCTCATGATGTTGAAGTACCAACAAGAGAGTCATCAAGTCGTCGTTGATTCGATCTGGGAATCCATGTATTTGGGATGCAATGGGTTTATTGCATGTCCTTTCAAATTTGAAACTCTAAGGAGTCTCGATTGTATCTTTATGACCAGGATGTGGTTCTTGGGATATCCGGAGGTGGACATCTTATGAGATATCTTTCGTGTGAATCTATGGCCGTGAGTTGCCCAACTTAAGTTGCAATGATGCGACTGCTCCTTCGATAGAGGAGGTTTGGAAGTGGAAATCAGGTTTGGTATGTGTACACCGTGGTGTACTGATGTTTCCCTTGTAACGATGGATGTTAGACATCGTGAGTCATGATAAGAGATGTCAATGGATGATATCTACGATGGAATCGGGAGCGATTCGAATCCTTGCAGTTTCAGTTGACTAACTGCTTTTGGATTATTAGCGTTGAGTTGTGCTGACGCTCTTTGACGTTATGATGGATTTGGAAGTCTATTCCACTCCAGAGTTTGACACGAGGTCAACGTTCTCACGGTTGAGGTGTCATTTAGGATGCGTTCATACTAGTTGTATTAGAACTAAGGATGACTGTCCGACCTACAGCCGTAAGTATTGGTTGTTTTGCAGTCATGAAAGGCTGACTTTTAGGATGACCCGCATTGAGGTACGTTTTTCCTCTTGGGTGATATGTTGGTTTTGGTATGTCGCTCTGTTTCAGAGTTTGATGTGAGGTAAGTATCCTCGCGTTTATTAATACGATTCTGATATGGTCAAGAATCGAAGTTATGGCTTCATGTTGTTGTGTAGCCTGAGTGTTATGTGATACACCGGTGCTAATTTCGAGGACGAAATTCTTTTAGTGGGGGATATTGTGATGACCAGGGATTATAGATGTTAATCCCGTAGTGTTAAAAATCCCTAAAGTTGTTTTACGTGGCGATTTGGAGTTTAATCGCGATGTTGGGCCTTCTGGGCTCGTTTATTTGGGTAGTTGGGATCGTTGGATCCCGAGGTTGAGATTGTATTCACATTAAGGTGTAAAACCTAAGAGTTGGGTTTTTGATGTGTCTCGGAATCTCGGGTGCTTGTGTGAACACCGGTAGGGGGTTTTGGTGTTAGAGAGAGAATTTTTGAAAACAGATGATTTTTAATGAATCACGATGTATTTGTGGGGCTATTAGTATTTCGGGGTATTTTGCTATAAATACAAGTTGAACCCGAGATTTTTATTAAAAATTGCATTTCAGCCCCACCTTCCCTTCTTCTCTCTCCCCACCGAATCCCGGCTGCTACAGTCCCCCGCACACGAAAACGCTTCGACTGCCGCCGTCCCGCCGCCGTTCGGCGCGTGTGACCCGCCGCCGGCTTCGTCTCGTCGAGGCGCAGCTGTCCCCTCCGGCAATTCGAAGTTTCGTCGCGTTTTGAAGTCGGATTTTGCAGATGAGCGCCGATCCCCAAATTCTAGGGTTCTTCGATTTCGGTCGATTTTACTTCCGATTTTCGATTGGGTAACGTTCTTTACCTCTTTTTCGTCCCTCTCATGTTATTCCCTGCTAAATTTGGAGGTATTGTGTTCGAATTTGTGGATCTTGGTTCGAATTTCATGATGTTGAGGGGTTTATGTTCGATTTTGGGGGTTTTTGGCATGAGGATGATGATTCTTGTTGTTATTCGATTTATTCATGTTTAAATGAATTATGATGCTTATTTGGGTTCGAATCGAGTTGTTATGGTTCGAATTTTTGAAGGTGTTCTTGAGCAATTTTTCGATATGTCGCATTCGTTTTCCCTCCCTACATGTACCCTGCCCCGGGTCTTTTAAATGATTTATTGTCGTGTGTTGACAATATTTTGAGGGTTATGGATGTGCTTGAGCATGTGTTACATGTTCGTAAATAATTGTGAATTATTTATCGTGTTAGCACATCGTTCCTCGGGGCATGGAACTCGAGCAAGGTTTGGCTCGGACTTCGAGGATTTAAGGTACGTTTAGCGTACGAGCATAGCTTAAATGATGTTTTACAAGTATGATGCATGATTTAAAATACATGAAATGCTTTACTATGATGGCACCGTGACTTGGTTACGTTATGTTGAATCACATGGTGAAATGCTTGGTGCCGCTATGAAGCGAGCAAATGATGGGTGTGGTCGCTACGGAGCGAACACCAGTAGTATGACGCTACTTTGAAGTAAGAAATGAAAATGTGGTGTTGATTAGATATCTAGGATATCTGTGTTTTATTCCCTATTGGTAATGAATAGGAACAGAGACGTAGTTAATCAGAGAAGTGATTAACTAGTATCGAAAGTTAAGGAAGTCTCAATATGATATCTAGAATTATGATAATTGCTAGATAAAGAAAGATGTTATGAAATGTTGTTAATTCGAAACTGGTTAGGGTTAACCAATATGATGATTAACTGCATATTCAAGATTTGATGATTTATCTGTTTTGAGAACAGGGTTATTACAGGGGTACGCTAGGATGAGGATGATACCATCCAGGAAGTGTCACATATGTTCCACAATATTTATATTTTCGTAAATTATGTATTATGTCATTATGATTATGAAATTGTGGAATTGGTATGCTCACCCCGTTGGGGGCTGTCTCTGTTGGGACAGGTGAACAGGTACATCGATGGCTTTGGAGATGAGCTCGAGCTGTTGATTGGATGTACTCCCAGGATCGTGGTACCAGGGCTTGATGGAGCACGGTATCGTATAGAGTACCTATATATATATATACACATGATGGTTATACACATAATTATGATGCTAGCATGTGAGCACGATTATACTTGTACATGGGTTGTATATAAAGGCATGAGCCTTTCTCTCTTTCATTCTATGTTGCATGCAATTAGAGGTAGAATTGCTAAAGGTTATGAGAGTCATTAGTGTATGTGGGTGTTGAAACCCACTTTTGTTGCCATATGTGTGGTGTTTTCCCTGGCTGGGAATTTACTTGATATTGCTGTATTCTGATGAGTATTACGTTTTCCCTGGCCGGGAATTATGTTATGTGTTGTACTTTTATTTCGGGATAGCTCTATTTTTGGGGAGACTCTGCCCAAATTTTTATAAAAGTCCACAATGTAAAGAGTGGTGTAATGGGCGAACTCTATGAGTCTCTTGTTGTTGGGATGATGAACTTATAACATAGTATGTTAAAGAAAACTTTGTAATTACCATTCAATGGTAAAGTATCATCTGAGTTTGCCGAATGATTTTATGGAAAGCATGTGCCACACATAATGATTAATACACTAATCAAGGGTTAAGTATAAGGGGTCCTTACACTTTTTGCCTTGCGGCGATCGATCGCTTCATCTGAGGCGATCGATCGCCTGCTGCGTAAAATGGCTACTGGCCTTCGGCGATCGATCGCCTCATACAGGGCGATCGATCGCCACCTGTTGGTGCGCGATTTTTCGCCATTCTTGAGCATCTTTCAAGCTCATCCTCATACCTTTCGAAACCAAACATTCCTACATCATCAACAACATCATAACCCACTAAAACCCACATAAAACACTTCAAAAAATCATACCCCAACAACATGCAACATACACCCAAAACAAACCCACCTAAAACACTTCAAAATCATCCCATTTAAAAAACAAACATCATAAAAACTTTAGGATTGGTTCCATACCTCTTGAGGATCCAAAATCTTACTAAGATTTCAACAAATGGAGAGTGTGCAAGGATTTCTCCTCCTCCTCCTTGGCTTGGACGAAAATGGGATGAAATGATACGGTTGGGATGAATTTGGGGATTTAAGAGTGAAATGGTAAAGTGAGGGGAAAGAGGGTATAGTGGGGTATATGGGTTAATTAAATTGTACCCAAAAAGTAACATGATGTATAAAATACTCCAACATGGTATTTTAAAAGCATTTTACAAAAATGCAATCAACTTCATTAAATCCATACTTTCCTCATAATTAACAATCAACACAATTAAATCATGTTAACACCCCATTTCCTATCATACATAACATGCACCTTCAAACGTAACCCCGCCATGCCTATCATGTGACTAAGCATCTCATCGTGATAATTAATTTCAACACGTAAATCAATTATCCATATAATTAATCATATAAACATAATTAATGCCTTAATTGCAATTAATCATTTCGGGGACATCACATTACTCCCCTACTTATAAGATTTCGTCCTCGAAATCGCATGCACTTACCCCAAAAGAAACTAAACATAAATCACATACCAGAGAATAGTTCCGGGTAGTGCTATACCATATGCCGCTCCGTCTCCCACGTGGCCTCCTCGACACCCCTGCGATCCCACTGAACTTTGACCATCGGCATGACTTTGCTTCGTAATCTGCGATCCTCTCGATCCAGAATCTTGATTGGTCATTCCACGTAGGACACATCTGAGTCTAACTGAACTTCAGTAGGCTGTAAGACATGAGACGTGTCTGGCTCATACTTCCGTAACATAGAAACGTGAAAAACATCGTGTATGCCAGACAAGGATGGCGGTAAAGCCAAACGGTAGGCCAATGTACCGATACGCTGCAAAACTTCATATGGCTCAACACACCTCGGAGATAGCTTTCCCCGCATACCAAACCGAACCACACCCCTGAAGGGCGAGATCTTCAAGAAGACTTTGTCTCCTAACTGGAATTCCAGCGGTCGTCGCCGCTTATTGGCATAGGCTGTGTAGGGTCTTCCTACCTTAACATCATCTTAATACACAATTTATGGACTAAACAACATTAATAACGTCTTAGGGTTTCGATTGTAGCTTCGAGCTAAAACGATTTTGGGCCAACAATGAAATTTCAAAACTTAACTCATTACATTCTCAATTATGAGTGTTAAAGCGATAGAATTATACTACTCCTAGAGTAGAGACTATCCAAAAGTCCTATATCCTATCTTCTTTCATGCTCCTTTTACTTCACTGCCTCAACCAGACCCTTAGCCCTTCGGTCCAAAAGTGTACCTACAGGAACAACCCATCATGAGCATGTACATCGTTACTTAACATCATAAGGCGATGGCATATAAATAAATGCATGAAAATAATTGGTAACGTATACTTCCTGGTTAATCGCATTAACCCTCTTTGGTTGTCCCTGTTTCATAGCCATGCATATAATCATTAATTCTTGACATGAATGATTAAAAAATCATCATCTTATAATATCATCATCATATAAGCATCATCATTTTATAAATATCATCATCTTATAACATCATCATCATGTAAGCATCATCATCTTATAGCATCATCATCTTATAACATCATCATCATATAGCATCATCATCATATAGCATCATCATCTTATAAACATCGTCATCTTATAGCATCATCATCTTATAACATCATCATCTTATAACATCATCATCATATAGCATCATCATCGTATAGCATCATCATCATATAAACATCGTCATCTTATAGCATCATCATCTTATAACATCATCATCTTATAACATTATCATCATATAGCATCATCATCGTATAGCATCATCATCATATAAGCATCGTCATCTTATAGCATCATCATCTTATAACATCATCATCTTATAACATCATCATCATATAGCATCATCATCGTATAGCATCATCATCAAATAAGCATCGTCATCTTATAGCATCATCATCTTATAACATCATCATCTTATAACATCATCATCGTATAGCATCATCATCGTATAGCATCATCATCATATAAATATAACAGTAAATGTACAAAATCATAGTTAAGTAAACATGCGGTTTATTCGTCAGTCTCTTTTTGTTGACCCTGATTCACATTCGTGCATATGGGCATCTTACCCCATCGTATGGCATCTTACCATATCATAACATCGTGTGGCATCTTACCACGTGGGCATCTTACCCTATCGTATGACATCTTACCATATCGTAATATCGTGTGGCATCTTACCACGTAATAACATCGTATGGCCTCTTACCATATGGGCATCTTACCCCGTGGCATCTTACCACATAATAACATTGTATGTCATCTTACCATATGGGCATCTTACCCCGTGGCATCTTACCACATAATAACATCGTATGGCCTCTTACCATATGGGCATCTTACCCCGTGGCATCTTACCACATAATAACATCGTATGGCCTCTTACCATATGGGCATCTTACCCTTCTTATAAACATCGTATAACATCATTATAAACTTACTTATCACAATCGTCATCATAATCATCATAAATACTCATGCAATCAATGCATAGTCAGAGTTAGGAGTGTGTTACCGTCCGATGCCCGTACGCTTCTTACGTACCTTAATTTCAAAAGTGGAGAAATTGAAGAACTCTATCTTCTCGATGTTGTTGGCACCTGGGATGGTTCCACACAACCATACAAATCGATATTAGAAGCTAAACAATAGCCAAATACCAAAAATTCATCAAAAAACATCATTTGCCATGTTTTAAACAGCGGCGATCGATCGCTGCACGAGGCGATCGATCGCTGCACGAGGCGATCGATCGCTTCACTTTTTGCCATGCGGCGATCGATCGCTTCATTTCAGGCGATCGATCGCCTGCTATGTGAAATGGCTACTGGCCATCGGCGATCGATCGCCTCATTTCAGGCGATCGATCGCCACCTGCTGGTGCGTGATTTTTCGCCATTTTTGTACATTTTTCGAGCTCATCCTCATACCTTACAAAACCAAACTTTCCTACAACATCAACAACATCATAACCCACTAAAACCCACATAAAACACTTCAAAATCATACCCCAACAACATACAACACATACCCAACCAAACCCACATAAATCACTTCAAAATCATCCCATTTCAAATCCAAACTTCATAAAAACTTTAGGAAGGGTTCCATACCTCTTGAAGACTCCAAATCTTGACAAGAATCACACAAACACAAGTTTTGTGGAACTTTCCTTCTCCTTCCTTGGAGGATTTCGAAAATGGGGAATGGGAAGGGTTTTGGGAATGAATTGGGGATTTTTGAGGGAAAGGGTAAAGTGAGGGGAATGAAGGTGTAGTGGGGTATATGGGTTAATTAAATTGTACCCAAAATTAACATGATGTATAAAATACCCCAACATGGTATTTTAAAAGCATTTTACAAAAATGCAACCAACTTCATTAAATCCATACTTTCCTCATAATTAACGATCAACACAATTAAATCATGTTAACACCCCATTTTCTATCATGCATAACATGCACCTTGAAACGTAACCCCCGGGTCATGCCTATCATGTGACTAAGCATTTCATCGTGATAATTAATTTCAACACGTAAATCAATTATCCACATAATTAATCACATAAACATAATTAATGCCTTAATTGTAATTAATCATTTCGGGGACATCACATTACTCCCCTACTTATAAGATTTCGTCCTCAAAATCGCATGCACTTACCCCAGAAGAAACTAAACATAAATCACATACCAGAGAATAGTTCCGGGTAGTGCTGTACCATATGCCGCTCCGTCTCCCACGTAGCCTCCTCGACACCCCGACGATCCCACTGAACTTTGACCATCGGTATAACTTGACTTCGTAATCTGCGATCCTCACGATCCAGAATTCTGACCGGTCGTTCAACATAGGATACATCTGAATCCAACTGCACTTCAGTAGGCTGTAAAACATGCGACGGGTCTGGCTCATATTTCCGCAACATAGAAACGTGAAAAACATCATGAATCCCAGATAAAGACGGCGGTAGAGCCAAACGGTAGGCCAAAGTACCGATACGCTGCAATACTTCATATGGACCAACATACCTCGGGGATAACTTCCCCCGCATACCAAGACGAACTACACCCCTGAAGGGTGAGATTTTCAAGAAGACCCTGTCTCCTACTTGGAATTCTAGCGGTCGTCGCCGCTTGTTGGCATAGGCTGCTTGCCTATCCTGGGTCGCCTTCATCTTTTGGCGTATCAACTTAATCTTGTCTTACATATCCTTAATCATATCCGGTCCTCCGACCGCTTTACTAGTCAAGTCCTCCCAATACAGCGGTGACCTACATCGTCGTCCGTAAAGAGCTTCAAAAGGAGTTATTTGAATGCTCGTCTGATAGCTGTTAATATAGGAGAACTCCATCATTGGCACTGAATCTTGCCACGGAGTATCAAACTCCTAAACACATGCCCTCGACATGTCCTCGAGCGTCTGAATGGTACGCTCTGTCTGGCTGTCTGACTGAGGGTGATAAGCTGTACTCAGTATCACTTGTGTGCCCAAAGCTATCTGAAGACCCTCCCAGAAATGTGGAGTAAACCTTGGGTCTCTATCAGACACAATCGAGACTAGAACCCCATGCAACCTCACCACATCCCGCACATATAATTGGGTCATCTTTAGGTACGCAAAAGTCATACAGTAGGGGATGAAGTGAGTTATCTTCGTTAGCCTATCCACGATCACCCAGATCGCATCAAATCCAGAGGCCGTCCTTGGTAAGTGGATCACAAAGTCCATAATGATATGCCTCCACTTCCACTTAGGTACCTTCAAGCTCTTCAGCTCGCCACCAGGCCTCTGCCTTTCTGCCTTTACCTGTTGGCAGATCAAACATCTTTTAACGAAAGCGATCACATCGTGCTTCATGCGTCTCCACCAGAACTGACCACTTAGGTCCTTATACATTTTCCTTCCTCCTGGGTGGATATTGAACCGACTACTATGAGCCCGTTCCGATATTCCTTTAAGTAACTCCGGTGTATCTGGGACTACCCATCGGTTGCCCAGCCTCAAGGAATCATTTTCTGCCATTCTGAACTTTGATGGCTGTCCTCGAAGTACTAAAAACGACCACCTCTGAACCTCATCATCTGACCTCTGGGCTTTCCTAATAGCCTCAAATAAGTCTGGCTCATCCAACAAGGTCGACACTCGCACCGGCGACGTGTCCACATCAAAACCATAGCCCAAATAGCAACAAGAGGTCATTGATGTGACTAGAAATAGACACATCTATTACGCTTAATTGTCTACGATTTGGTATATTTTGATGGATAAATTGATACATATGCTACCTAATCGTATATTTATGTAAATGTAGGGAAAAGTGAAGAAATCAAGCTAAAATGATGAAAGAAGCAATAAAGTTGAAGAAAAGAGGAAAAAACCGGAATCAAAGACACATGTTGCTCCTTTCTCCTCAAATTTCTATGTATTCCAGCCAAGTTTTGGGAATGTGGTCCATATAAAAGTTGTAGAACTTTGAGTTATCTTCGCGTGGACAGCTGACTCGTCGAATTCGGAGTTCGTATGTGAAAGTTATGGCCAAAATACAAAACTCGCCAGAAAAATGGAGGACAGGCGTATTTACGCCATTCACAGGCGTAATTACGCCAACGCTACGGCATTACAGGCGTAGCTACGCCATTCTGAGGCATAATTACGCAAGAAACGCAGAAAGCCATTTTGTGACACGTCACCAGGCGTATTTACGCCACTTTCAGGCGTAATTACGCCTATAGAATTTTGGAAAATTAAAATTCTTGATTTCTTTCCTTTCCACATGGATTTTACCCTACTCCATCAGCCTCCATACCTCATATACACGATTTTTACCTCATTTTAAGAATAATTTCATACTCTTAGAATATTTTAGGATTTTAGATTAATTTTCTTTAAAAGTTTTCTTCAAGAACGACGAAGAACGGAACCGGAATTGACAAGCCGGAATCGTGATTTATATTAGTAATTTCTTTTCCTTTATTTATTTAATGTTTTCCATTGAATTTTTATTGCTTTTAGATTTAATTATGCTAGGCTAAAACCCTTCGATTCTTGGTTGAAGGGATACCTACTTTTGGATTTAAATCTTTTATGAAAATTCGGTTTGATTGTTGAATTAATCTTCGATTTCAATTGGTTTCTCAGAATTCGAATTCCATGATTGTTGTGCTTGTGTATTAGACCGATCACCTAATATTCAATAACATAATCGATAGTTTGCTAAGAAACAACTAAGATTAATAATTAACCGGCTGTAGGTGTTATTGAATTCTTAGGAGAAACGATTGAGTAATCAATTCTAACGGCTGTAGTTTTTATTGATTAGATTTGTCGAACTCATTAGTTTTGAAAACTATCATTGATTTAATCATTAACGGCTGTAGTGGTGATTAGAGATTTGGTAAGGGTTGAATTGAATGCTGTTTTCCCTTTGACTACGAATAAGATGAGTAGGAATTGAATTTCCAATCGATAGATAATTGAAAGAATTCGAATGTTTTGATTTGATGACTAAAAGATAATTTTCCAAAAGTACGGTTACCTGAAAACCAAGAATCGCTTTAATCCCATAAGTTTTAATCATTTTAGTTAGACTCGTTAATTAGTTTGATATTTGCTAAGTAGTAGTAATCCAGTCCAAACCCCCCATTGTTACTAGTTCTTTGATAATTGACACAAAATAAATTTACCTTCCCTGTGAGATCGACCCCTACTTCCACTACTACATATTTTTGTTATTAACTGAAGAAGGGTTAATTTGGGCGTACACGATAAACGCTACCAAATTTTGGCGCCGTTGCCGGGGATCGAAGCCGGGTCACCTAATATTCAATAACATAATCGATAGTTTGCTAAGAAACAACTAAGATTAATAATTAACCGGCTGTAGGTGTTATTGAATTCTTAGGAGAAACGATTGAGTAATCAATTCTAACGGCTGTAGTTTTTATTGATTAGATTTGTCGAACTCATTAGTTTTGAAAACTATCATTGATTTAATCATTAACGGCTGTAGTGGTGGTTAGAGATTTGGTAAGGGTTGAATTGAATGCTGTTTTCCCTTTGACTACGAATAAGATGAGTAGGAATTGAATTTCCAATCGATAGATAATTGAAAGAATTCGAATGTGTTGATTTGATGACTAAAAGATAATTTTCCAAAAGTACGGTTACCTGAAAACCAAGAATCGCTTTAATCCCATAAGTTTTAATCATTTTAGTTAGACTCGTTAATTATTTTGATATTTGCTAAGTAATAGTAATCCAGTCCAAACCCCCCATTGTTACTAGTTCTTTGATAATTGACACAAAATAAATTTACCTTCCCTGTGAGATCGACCCCTACTTCCACTACTACATATTTTTGTTATTAACTGAAGAAGGGTTAATTTGGGCGTACACGATAAACGCTACCAAATTTTGGCGCCGTTGCCGGGGAGGGCAACATTTATTTGTGTCGATTTTTTTTTTTTTATATTTTTTTATCCCGCATTACTACTTTGGTTTGTTAATGAGTACAGGTGGATCGTTCAATCACGAAGATAACTTTCACTACGATCCTGAGATTGAGAGGACGCTACATCAGAGAAGGAGAGAAGCAAGGCTGCTTGAAGAGGAAGAAAGGAACAACATGGCAAATCAAAGCTTGAGGCAGCTCGCAAATCCTAACTTGGATCAACAACCGCTCTGCATCAGTTTCCCTGCTCTGGCCAATAACGTAAACTTCGGACTTAAATCTGGTTTAATTCACTTATTGCCAGCTTTTCATGGTCTTGCAGGTGAAAACCCGCATAAGCATCTGATGGAATTCCACGTGGTGTGCACTACCATGAAGCCGACCGGAATCACTGAGGATCAAATAAAGCTAAGAGCGTTCCCGTTTTCTCTAAAGGACGCTGCAAAAGACTGGCTCTTCTACTTACCATCCGGATCGATCACCACGTGGACTGACTTACAAAGAGTATTCCTAGAAAAGTACTTCCCAGCTTCACGGGCAACGAATTTGAGGAAAGAGATATATGGTGTGAAGCAGCTCTACGAGGAATCACTACACGAGTACTGGGAGAGATTCAAGAAGTTGTGCGCAAGTTGTCCACAACACCAGATAAGTGAACACCTTCTCATCCAATACTTTAATGAAGGTTTACTTTCTTCTGACAGGAACTTAGTGGATGCGGCAAGCGGAGGAGCATTTATAGACAAAACAGCGGAGGAAGCTAGAAGGTTGATAGCTAACATGGCGGCCAACTCCCAACAATTCGGATCTGTGCGCCATGGACAACCGCAAAGAAAAGAGGTAAACGTATCAAACTTAGAACAACAACTGATAGACCTCACTTTTCTTGTGCGTGGTATGGCAGGTGGAAATGTAGGAAAGACAAAGCCGTGTGGAATCTGTCTGGCTGCGAACCATTCCACAGACGCATGCCCATCACTACAAGAGACAACCACGGAGAACGTGAATGCTGCGGGAGGATTCCCAGGGCCACCACAAAGGAGTTATGACCATCCACCAAACAACTACAATCAAGGGTGGAGAGATCATTCAAACCAAGGCTATGGTAACCAACATATGAACCAACCTCCACCCTATAGACCGCCATATCAAAGACCTCCACCACCGCCAGTGCACCCTCCCTTTGACAGGTTAGAACATAGCATCCAAATTATTGCTGAAAATAGCTTACAATTTCAACAGGAGACGAGGGCAAGCATCCAGAGCTTGACGACGCAGATGGGACAATTGGCAACTTCAATCAGCAAGATCGAAGCAAGGATTTCAAATGGACTGCCGTCACAACCAGAGATGAACCCGCGGGAAAATGTGAGTGCTATCACAATGAATGTGAATGAAGATGCAACCGAAGAGAAGGTGGTACTGACGCCACCCCAAAAAGAAGAGATGACGGAGACAGAGACAGATGTTGAAGAGCCAATGCAAGGGGAGGAACCACGAGGTAAGTACCACAAACTTTCTGAATATAAAGAACCACCCCCTTTCCCCCAAGCATTGAAGGACAATAGGAAAGGTGCCGGACTCAAAGGCCTCTACGAGATGAGTCCACGCTACAAAGAGCAAGCCCCATTGCATGAAACCGTGAATGAGGATCGAAACAAGGAACACAAGGGGCAGCCCAAGGTCGAGCTCAATGACAATGTTTCGGCGGATAACCAAAGAAGCATCCCCATTAAATGCAAGGACCCAGGTATGTTCTTTATCCCATGTGAGATTAGAGGTATTAAAATTGAGAAGGCTATGCTCGATTTAGGGTCGTCCATAAATGTCTTGCCTTACTCAATGTACTCTCAACTGAAGATGGGACCTTTAAAAAGAGATAGAGCAGCTATTCACTTAGCTGATAAATCCATGGTCACACCTAAGGGGATAATAGAGGACGTAGTTGTGCATGTAAAGAATTTGGTCTTCACAGCCGATTTCTATGTCTTAGACATGAGAAATGGTGATCCTTCTAGTCTAATTATTTTAGGAAGACCATTCTTGAAATCATCAAATTCAGTAATCAATATGAATAGCGGTTTGATAACCATGGAGTCTAATGGTGAAATTGAAAAATTCAACATGTATGAACCCATTAAACCTCTTGAGCATTCTAGTTACGCTATTGATGTACATGATGATTATGATTCTGATTTTGATAATGATGAGTTGTGGGAAATGGGAAAGGCTACTGATGGCCTTGACGAGAAGAGAGGTATGGATCCCCCTCCTATGCATACTGTTCATACTATTGCTGCTTTATCTACTCATGATACTGCTGATCCTCTTATTTCTCAATTGCAGGATCGTACCATTGGAAAGAAGCATCCTCCGGATCGACCATGTCAATCACGTGCCGAAGGAGTAAGGACTGAGGACGACCACTCAAAGGGCAACAGGCCGAAATACCGAGGAGTGAAGAAGATATTGAGGTGGTTAAGGAAGGATAGAGCAACACTGCATCAACCACCTTGATAGAGGACTGGTGTCGGGCCACCGACGTTAAACAGAGGCGCTGCTTGGGAGGCAACCCAAGGGGAGTTAGTTTCCCTTTTACCCTTTTATTTTTATTGCTTTTTAGTTTAAACTTGTCTCTTTTCTTATATTTTTGCCTTACATTGGGGACAATGTAAGATTTAAGTATGGGGGAGGGATCGAAAAATTTAAAATTTTGAGCTCATAGTTAGTAATGAACGCATGCTTAGAATCACTAGCCCATGATGAAACCTAATTGATATCATGCATGCTTTTGAACATAGGTGAATTGTTAACCTTGGAACACTTTGAACTCTAATGCAGATTTTACTTTAACTTAGTAGTTGAATATTTTGAGCACGATTTTGTCATGACTTGTGAAATGTGCATCACTTAGTGAAGATTGTGTAAATTTTGTGATAGTCTTAAGAAGTCTCTAATACATGCTAGAACTTAACTACATGCTCTTTGAGGCGTATGTCTAGACTACTTGCAAACATGAAAGTGATATAGGCGATCTTTGATGCGTTTGAGCCTTTCAAGCCTACCATGTAAACAAAATCATTCTCTAGTACCTATTTCGAGCCTTAAATGTAAAAGAATGGTAGTATGCTAAGCATACTAAAGACCCCCATTCAACATTTCTTGACTAGCTTATCATCCTACCCTTTAAGCCTAAATGTAATTTTAATCCATACCTTTTAAGGGAGTATGATGTATTTCATTCAAATACACTTGGGAATCATTGAAGTTTATTTGTGAGCTTAATTGTCAAAAGAATGGAATGCATGAAAGAAAAAGGGATGCCTTGAAAAATAGATGAAAAATATGACTCCAAGGGGAGCCAAGGCACAAAAGAAGCAAAGTGTTGAAATAGACCTTGTGAAAAAGAACAAAGTTGAAAAATTCATACAAGAAGAGAAGCTTTTAGTGTGCATTTCATCATACTCTCTTGTTTGAATATCCTTACCCTTTCTTTCATAAGCCAATACCTAGGCCAAGCTACAAGCTAATAAAGACCTACTTGATTTGTGTTTGCAAAGTAGCTAAGATAGTGGAGAAGAGTGTGCAAGTGAGCTTATACTTGTGTTAGTGTATGACTTGAACTATTATGGCTTTGCATATTTTGAATCTATAATTTGTACACAACACTTGTTTATGACCACACACACACGTTCACTACTTCGTTGGGTACGAAATGTTTAGGGATTGAACTTGTTCCACTGTTAACTTTTCACCGCCGTTCATTATTATGCATGTTAAAATTGTTGAGGCAGTAAAGTGAGGACAAGTTGCTTTGTTATGAACCTATGAGCCAAGCAAAAATATTGTAGGTTTGATTGTTTACTCGAGGTCGAGTAAAGAGTAAGTATGGGGGTGTTTGATGTGACTAGAAATAGACACATCTATTACGTTTAATTGTCTACGATTTGGTATATTTTGATGGATAAATTGATACATATGCTACCTAATCGTATATTTATGTAAATGTAGGGAAAAGTGAAGAAATCAAGCTAAAATGATGAAAGAAGCAATAAAGTTGAAGAAAAGAGGAAAAAACCGGAATCAAAGACACATGTTGCTCCTTTCTCCTCAAATTTCTATGTATTCCAGCCAAGTTTTGGGAATGTGGTCCATATAAAAGTTGTAGAACTTTGAGTTATCTTCGCGTGGACAGCTGACTCGTCGAATTCGGAGTTCGTATGTGAAAGTTATGGCCAAAATACAAAACTCGCCAGAAAAATGGAGGGCAGGCGTATTTACGCCATTCACAGGCGTAATTACGCCAACGCTACGGCATTACAGGCGTAGCTACGCCATTCTGAGGCGTAATTACGCCAGAAACGCAGAAAGCCATTTTGTGACACGTCACCAGGCGTATTTACGCCACGTTCAGGCGTAATTACGCCTATAGAATTTTGGAAAATTAAAATTCTTGATTTCTTTCCTTTCCACATGGATTTTACCCTACTCCATCAGCCTCCATACCTCATATACACGATTTTTACCTCATTTTAAGAATAATTTCATACTCTTAGAATATTTTAGGATTTTAGATTAATTTTCTTTAAAAGTTTTCTTCAAGAACGACGAAGAACGGAACCGGAATTGACAAGCCGGAATCGTGATTTATATTAGTAATTTCTTTTCCTTTATTTATTTAATGTTTTCCATTGAATTTTTATTGCTTTTAGATTTAATTATGCTAGGCTAAAACCCTTCGATTCTTGGTTGAAGGGATACCTACTTTTGGATTTAAATCTTTTATGAAAATTCGGTTTGATTGTTGAATTAATCTTCGATTTCAATTGGTTTCTCAGAATTCGAATTCCATGATTGTTGTGCTTGTGTATTAGACCGATCACCTAATATTCAATAACATAATCGATAGTTTGCTAAGAAACAACTAAGATTAATAATTAACCGGCTGTAGGTGTTATTGAATTCTTAGGAGAAACGATTGAGTAATCAATTCTAACGGCTGTAGTTTTTATTGATTAGATTTGTCGAACTCATTAGTTTTGAAAACTATCATTGATTTAATCATTAACGGCTGTAGTGGTGATTAGAGATTTGGTAAGGGTTGAATTGAATGCTGTTTTCCCTTTGACTACGAATAAGATGAGTAGGAATTGAATTTCCAATCGATAGATAATTGAAAGAATTCGAATGTTTTGATTTGATGACTAAAAGATAATTTTCCAAAAGTACGGTTACCTGAAAACCAAGAATTGCTTTAATCCCATAAGTTTTAATCATTTTAGTTAGACTCGTTAATTAGTTTGATATTTGCTAAGTAGTAGTAATCCAGTCCAAACCCCCCATTGTTACTAGTTCTTTGATAATTGACACAAAATAAATTTACCTTCCCTGTGAGATCGACCCCTACTTCCACTACTACATATTTTTGTTATTAACTGAAGAAGGGTTAATTTGGGCGTACACGATAAACGCTACCAGTCATCATAGCTGATAAATTCATGACATCCATCTTCTTTGTCGCATATTCATCTCAGCCTGTGTGAACAAAACTCCAGGCTCTTATGGTCCGTGTAGATGGTAAACGACGTACCATGCAAGTAATGCCTCCAAATCTTCAAGGCAAATATAACGGCTGCCAGCTCCAAATCATGGACTGGGTACCTATCCTCATGTGGTTGTAACCGCCTCGATGCATAAGCCACCACATGCTTATCTTGCATCAACACACAGTCCAAACCCTGCAGTGATGCATTCGTGTACAAGGCAACCCTCTTATTCTCAGAAGGAATCACCAACATAGGTGTCGTAGTCAAACGACGCTTCAATTCTTGGAAGCTTTCCTCACAAGCTTCGGACCAATAGAACGACACTCCTTTCTGAGTCAGCTGTGCCAGGGGTCTGGCAATCCCTAAGGATCTGGAGTACTGTTCTCAAGTGCTTCACGTGTCCCTCTTCAGTTCGAGAGTAAATAAGCATATCGTCAATGAAAACTATGACGAACTGATCCAAACATGGTTGGGGCACTCTGTTCATCAGGCTCATAAAACAGTTAGGGCATTCGTCACCCCAAAAGGCATGACTAAGAATCCGTAGTGTCCATACCTAGTCCTGAAGGCTGTCTTCTGGACATCATCTTCCCTTACTTGAATCTGATGGTACCCCGACCTCAGATCGATCTTACTGTAGAGCCTCGTACTCTGCAGCTGATCAAACAAATCATCAATCCCCGGAAGCGGATACTTATTCCTCATCATGGCTTTGTTCAGTTGTCTGAAATCGATGCACAAACGCAACGAACCATCTTTATTCTTCACAAATAAAACTGGTGCTCCCCAGGGCGATACGCTAGGGCGTATATAGCCTTTATCAAGGAGCTCCTGCAACTGAATCTTTAATTCCCTTAGCTCAACTGGTGCTATCCTATAAGGGGCACGAGAAATGGCAGACGTCCCCGGTAATAACTCAATCCTAAACTCGACCTCTCTCGTCGGTGGGAATCCGGGAATCTCCTCCGGAAAGACATCAGGGAACTCCGCCACTACGGGCACATCCTCAACTTTTACTTCTTCTTTCTTTTCCGTAACATCAATGGCATATATGAGATATCCTGTATGGCCTCGTTCCACCAACTGCGCCATCTTGACAGCAGATATCAACGGAATCTTAGGGCGAGAACAATCCCCATAGAACGTCCATGGAACTCCCATATCAGATTTGAACCGTACAGTCCTCTGCCTGCAGTTCACAACTGCCTGATACCTGTTCAGAACATCAATGCCCAGAATGCAGTCAAAATCTGACATTCCCAGAACAATCAAATCTGACCTTAGTTCTTTATCCTCAAAATAAATGAGGCCATCGTAGACGATCCGATCAGTAATCATACTTCTTCCAGCGGGTGTCGAGACTACAAGAGGCATGGGCGACGGAGAAGTGCATATGAAATCGCATCACTTACTTCAGCATTTTCTGCCATACTGCAAGACAAGGGTTAACAACAATACCCAAAAGCAGTTCATATAATACCTCGTTAGATAAATAAAACATGTTAGCATAGCATCCTATACTTCATATGTAACATATGCACACAACATGTTTACAAGTAAGCACCTAGCCAACTTATTGCTAAGGCTACCCTTCACTCATTCCCGGGTTATCTAACCTGGCTCTGATACCACTAATGTAGGGTCTTCCTACCTTAACATCATCTTAATACACAATTTATGGACTAAACAACATTAATAACGTCTTAGGGTTCCGATTGTAGCTTCGAGCTAAAAAGATTTCAGGCCAACAATGAAATTTCAAAACTTAACTCATTACATTCTCAATAATGAGTGTTAAAGCGATAGAATTATACTACTCCTAGAGTAGAGACTATCCAAAAGTCCTGTATCCTATCTTCTTTCATGCTCCTTTTAGCTCACTGCTCAACCCGACCCTTAGCCCTTCGGTCCAAAAGTGTACCTACAGGAACAACCCATCATGAGCATGTACATCGTTACTTAACATCATAAGGCGATGGCATATAAATAAATGCATGCAAATAATTGGTAACGTATACTTCCTGGTTAATCACATTAACCCTCTTTGGTTGTCCCTGTTTCATAGCCATGCATATAATCATTAATTCTTGACATGAATGATTAAAATCATCATCTTATAATATCATCATCATATAAGCATCATCATTTTATAAATATCATCATCTTATAACATCATCATCATGTAAGCATCATCATCTTATAAACATCGTCATCTTATAGCATCATCATCTTATAACATCATCATCTTATAACATCATCATCATATAGCATCATCATCGCATCATCATATAAGCATCGTCATCTTATAGCATCATCATCTTATAACATCATCATCTTATAACATCATCATCATATAGCATCATCATCGTTTAGCATCATCATCATATAAGCATCGTCATCTTATAGCATCATCATCTTATAACATCATCATCTTATAACATCATCATCGTATAGCATCATCATCGTATAGCATCATCATCATATAAATATAACAGTAAATGTACAAAATCATAGTTAAGTAAACATGCGGTTTATTCGTCAGTCTCTTTTTGTTGACCCTGATTCACATTCGTGCATATGGGCATCTTACCCCATCGTATGACATCTTACCATATAATAACATCGTGTGGCATCTTACCACGTGGGCATCTTACCCTATCGTATGGCATCTTACCATATCGTAATATCGTGTGGCATCTTACCACGTAATAACATCGTATGGCCTCTTACCATATGGGCATCTTACCCCGTGGCATCTTACCACATAATAACATTGTATGGCATCTTACCATATGGGCATCTTACCCCGTGGCATCTTACCACATAATAACATCGTATGGCCTCTTACCATATGGGCATCTTACCCTTTGTATAAACATCGTATAACATCATTATAAACTTACTTATCACAATCGTCATCATAATCATCATAAATACTCATGCAATCAATGCATAGTCAGAGTTAGGAGTGTGTTACCGTCCGATGCCCGTACGCTTCTTACGTACCTTAATTCCAAAAATGGAGAAATTGAAGAACTCTATCTTCTCGATGTTGTTGGCACCTGGGATGGTTCCACACAACCATACAAATCGATATTAGAAGCTAAACAATAGCCAAATACCAAAACTTCATCAAAAAACATCATTTGCCATGTTTTAAACAGCGGCGATCGATCGCTGCACGAGGCGATCGATCGCCTCACTTTTTGCCCTGCGGCGATCGATCGCTTCATTTCAGCGATCGATCGCCTGCTACGTGAAATGGCTACTGGCCATCGGCGATCGATCGCCTCATTTCAGGTGATCGATCGCCACCTGCTGGTGCGCGATTTTTCGCCATTTTTGTACAATTTTCGAGCTCATCCTCATACCTTACAAAACCAAACTTTCCTACAACATCAACAACATCATAACCCACTAAAACCCACATAAAACACTTCAAAAATCCTACCCCAACAACATACAACACATACCCAACCAAACCCACATAAATCACTTCAAAATCATCCCATTTCAAATCCAAACTTCATAAAAACTTTAGGAAGGGTTCCATACCTCTTGAAGACTCCAAATCTTGACAAGAATCACACAAACACAAGTTTTGTGGAACTTTCCTTCTCCTTCCTTGGAGGATTTCGAAAATGGGGAATGGGAAGGGTTTTGGGAATGAATTGGGGATTTTTGAGGGAAAGGGTAAAGTGAGGGGAAGGAGGGTGTAGTGGGGTATATGGGTTAATTAAATTGTACCCAAAATTAACATGATGTATAAAATACCCCAACATGGTATTTTAAAAGCATTTTACAAAAATGCAACCAACTTCATTAAATCCATACTTTCCTCATAATTAACGATCAACACAATTAAATCATGTTAACACCCCATTTTCTATCATGCATAACATGCACCTTGAAACGTAACCCCCGGGTCATGCCTATCATGTGACTAAGCATTTCATCGTGATAATTAATTTCAACACGTAAATCAATTATCCACATAATTAATCACATAAACATAATTAATGCCTTAATTGCAATTAATCATTTCGGGGACATCACAGGCTGCTTGCCTATCCTGGGCCGCTTTCATCTTTTGGCGTATCAACTTAATCTTATCTTCCATAACCCTGACCATATCCGGTCCTCCGACTGCTTTGCTAGTCAAGTCCTCCCAATACAGCGGTGACCTACATCGTCGCCCGTAAAGAGCATCAAAAGGAGTCATTTAAATGCTCGTCTGATAGCTGTTAATATAGGAGAATTCCACCAATGGCACTGAATCTTGCCACGGAGTATTAAACTCCAAAACACATGTCCTCCACATGTCCTCGAGCGTCTGAATGGTACGCTCCGCCTGGCCGTCTGTCTGAGGGTGATAGGCTGTACTCAGTCTCACCTCTGTCCAAAGCTGTCTGGAGACCCTCCCAGAAATGTGAAGTGAACCTCGGGTCTCTGTCAGACACTATCGAGACTGGAATACCATGCAACCTCACCACACACCGTATATACATTTGGGCCATCTTCAAGTATGTAAATGACATACTGTAAGGGATGAAGTGAGCCACCTTCGTCAGCCTATCCACGATCACCCAAATCGCATCAAATCCTGAGGCCGTCCTTGGCAAGTGGGTCACAAGGTCCATAGATACGTGCTCCCACTCCCACTGGGTACCTCCAAGCTCTTCAGCTCGCCACCAGGCCTCTGCCTTTCTGCCTTCACCTGATGGCAGATCAAACATCTCTTGACGAAGGTCATAATATCACGCTTTATGCGTTTCCACCAGAACTGACCACATAGGTCCTTATACAACTTTCTTCTTCCTGGGTGGATACTGAACCTGCTACAGTGAGCTCGCTCCAAGATTCATTTACGCAACTCCGGCGTATTTGGGACTACCCAGTGGTTGCCGAGTCTTAAGGAATCATCCTCAGTCACTCTAAACTTTGACGGCTGACCTTGAAGTACTAATAACGACCACCTCTGAACCTCATCATCTGACCTCTGGGCTTTCCTAATAGCCCCACATATGTCTGGCTCAGCCAATAAGGTCGACACTCGCACTGGCGACGTGTCCACATCAAATCATGGCCCAGATGGAAACAAGAAGTCATCATAGCTGATAAATTCATGACATCCTCACCAGTGCTCTTCACCTTCCTACTTAAGGTGTCTGTTAACAAATTCGCTTCACCTGGATGGTACTCAATTTCACAATCAAAATCTTTGAGTAAGTCCATCCGTCTTCTTTGTCGCATATTCAACTCAGCCTGTGTGAACAAAAACTTCAGGCTCTTATGGTCTGTGTAGATGGTAAACGACGTACCATGCAAGCAATGCCTCCAAATCTTCAAGGCAGATATAATGGCTGCCATCTCCAAATCATGGACTGGGTACCTAGCCTCATGTGGTTTCAACGGCCTCGATGCATAAGCCACCACATGCTTATCTTGCATCAACACACAATCCAAACCCTGCAGTGATGCATTCGTGTACAAGGCAAACCTCTTATTCACAGAAGGAATCACCAATATAGGTGCCGTAGTCAAACGACGCTTCAATTCTCGAAAGCTTTCCTCACAAGCTTCGGACCAATAGAACGACACTCCTTTCTGAGTCAGGTGTGTCAGGGGTCTGGCAATCCCTAAGGATTTGGAGTACTGTTCTCAAGTGCTTTACGTGTTCCTCTTCAGTTCGAGAGTAAATAAGCATATCGTCAATGAAAACTATGACGAACTGATCCAAACATGGTTGGAGCACCCTGTTCATCAGGCTCATAAAACAGCTGGGGCATTCGTCACCCCAAAAGGCATGACTAAGTATCCGTAATGCCCATATCTAGTCCTGGAAGCTGTCTTCTGTACATCATCCTCTCGAACTCGAATCTGATGATACCCCGATCTCAGATCGATCTTACTGTAGAGCCTCGTACTCTGCAGCTGATCAAACAAATCATCAATCCCCGGAAGCGGATACTTATTCTTTACTATGGCTTTGTTCAGTTGTCTGAAATCGATGCACAGCCGCATCGAACCATCTTTTTTTTTTTGACAAATAGGACTGGTGCACCTCAGGGCGATATGCTAGGGTGTATATAGCCCTTGTCAAGGAGCTCCTACAATTGAACCTTTAACTCCCTTAGCTCCGCTGGTGCCATCCTATACGGGGCACGAGAAATGGTAGACGTCCCTGGTAGTAACTTAATCCAAACTCGACCTCTCTCGTCGGTGGGAATCCGGGAATCTCTCCGGAAATTGTAAGGGCCCCAAGCCCTTAAACCTTGATTAGTGTATTAACCACTATGTGTGGTACATGCTTTCTATAAAATGTCAATCGGGAAGCTCTGATGATACTTAATCATTGCCTGTCAATGAAAGACTCATATGTTTGCCTTTTACCAACCCCTTGGTGCCACTTTTCACATTGTAAACTTTTATAAAAATTTGGGCAGAGTCTCCCCATAAATAGAGCTATCCCAAAAAAAAGAGTACAACACATAACAAAATTCCCGGCCAGGGAAAGCATAATACTCAACAGAAAGCAGCAATACTAGTAAATTCCCAGCCAGGGAAGACGCCACACATAATACACCAATGACTCTCATATCATTCTAGCAATTCAACCTCTAATTGCATGCAACCTTAAATGAAAGAGAGATAGGCTCATGCCTTTATATACAATCCATGTACAAGTATAATCGTGCTCACATGCGAGCATCATGAATATGTATAAATCCTCAGGTTGTATATATAGGTACTCTTTACGATACCGTGCTCCATCAAGCCCTGGTACCACGATCCTGGGAGTACATCAAATCAACAGCTCGAGCATCAGCTCCATAGCCATCGATGTACCTGTCCACCTGTCCCAACAGAGACAGCCCCCAACGGGGTGAGCATACCAATACACAAAATCCATAATCATAATAATGAAATTCATAATTTACAAACAAAGGTAAATGCTAATGAATTTAAATGATACTCCCTGGATGGCAACCTCATCCCGGATTCCGTGTGTACTGTCTCTGTTCTCACAATCATCAAAACTCATCAAACCTCATAAATCAGTAAACCAACACATTGATTTACACATCGCATGCCTGATTCTCAAATATCAATAATGAATGATTCCAAGTTCATATACATGCAAATATAGATATATCAATATCTAATATTGATTTCATAATCTCGCTTTCCATTATACCTAGACATCTCAAATGTCTCATAATGAATACATGATTCTACGAACCTAGACATCTCAATGTCTCACGAAGAATACATGATTCTACAAACCTAGACATCTCAAATGTCTCATAATATAGTCATATAAACCCAGTACCCCTATATCATGTAAGAGTCATCATACTCTAGTGTTCACGCACGCTACAAGCTGCGATATCAAGATTTGGGTCATTCCTTGGCCATATACAACATATATGTATAACCATACGCAAAACATTCAATGCAATCAAAAACAACCTTATGCATTTCACATATATATAGTAATGCTCGTACGTCGCACGTACCTTAAATCTCCGAAGTCCCGAGCCAAACCTTGCTCGAGTTCCATTCCCGAGGAATGATGTGCTAACACGATAAATAATTCACAATTATTTACGAACATGTAACCTATGCTCAAGCACACCCATATCCCTCAAAATATTGTCAACACACGACAATTATCCTCTTAAAAGACCCGGGGCAGGGTACATGCAGGGAAGGAAATAAATGAGAATATCGAAATTTGTTCAAGAATGCCCTACAAAAATCGAACCCTAATCTCACAATTTCGAACCCAATTAAATACCATAATTTATCTAAAATGTCAATTAAGCTATCCAAGCAAGAATCAACATCCCTTGACAAAAACCCCAAATTTTCGAACTCAAAACCATTAAATCCGAACCCAAACAAGCCCTTAAATTCGAACCCTTAAAATTCTTCAAATTCGAACCATAGCTTCTCAATTCGATCTCCATCAAGCATCATAATACTCCTAAAACATGCAATATCGATCAATTGCACGAATTAATACCCCTGCCAAAAACCCCCAAAATTCGAACCAAACCTACCAATTTTCGAAAATAATTTCGAACCAAAACCACCGAATTTAGTAGGGAATAACATGAGAGGGATGAAAAAGGGGTAAGGGAGGCTACCCAACGAAATCGGAAGCAAAATCAAACGAAAATCGAAGAACCCTAGAAATTGGGGATCGACGCTACCTGCAAAACAAATCCGAACGAGAAACGCGACG